>OY755210.1:27497352-27742688 GCA_963576765.1 Draba incana | reverse complement strand
ATACAGAGTTACATGGTCTTATGTGGGCCATGCAGTCTTTACTGCAAAAGCAACGTTTTTGCTCGACGTTCGTTACAGATTCAAGGGACTTGGTGAGGATGGTTGACGCACCACATGAGTGGCCTAGCTTCGAGCCGGAGTTGCGTGATTTGGAAATCCTTAGGGAGTCTTTCCCAGAATTCGATCTTATCTACCGGCAACGGGAGAATAATACGAGAGCGGATTTGTTAGCAAGGAATGCACGCACGCGCAATATGATTTTTTCTTTCGTTAGCACTTCTGTTCCCTATTGGTTTACTGATACAAACAATGTTTTTGCTTAACAAATAGTGAAGTGTGTTTTGTGACAAAAAAAAAAAAAAAAGAGATGGTAAAATATTATTAAAATTTAGATCCTTTAGGGAGCCTCCTCCACCAAGGATCAGCGAATATAATTCAAGAGCCTCCTTCTCTGAATACCGTGCTAGACAATCTAGTGCTGATTCAGAAACCGAAAGTATAAATCAAGATAATATCCAAGATCATCAAAATATTAATCAAGATCATCAAAATAATAACCAGAACGTCATGTATGAAGCTCTTATAGCTAAACCATGGACAAACCAATATCCAACATCACCTACTCATACAGACTTTATACATGTCATACTAAAAGAATATGAAATTAATAAACAATATATAAAAGAAAATTTTTATTCAAAAGAAAATGAAGAAAAAAGAAGTTGGTATTTCAAAACATTTTCCAAACAACAAACAACTGAAATTAGAGAAAAATGGTATGAATGTATGCATTCAAAGCAAATAGATATTCCATTCTTTATATGGTTTGAAACGTATTCGGAAACTCATAACATCAATTATCCATTTAGGACAATCAATGCTAGTTCTACTCTGACCCAAACATGGGAAACAGCAGATGGAATTAAAACTAAATCAATTCATCCACCTTTAAGAGACTTGAAAATAGAAACCCATAATAGACAAGTAATAGCTACCCCTTTTAAAACCGGAGCTAACAAGGAAGATAAAGATCCGATAAATATGCAAGATATTAAAGCAATATATCAACAAAACAATTATCAAAGTCAAATATTGCATACAATCTCTAAACAAATAGATCATATAGACAATAGATTACACAGTCAAGAAGACACTAAATCAGATCCTTATAAATCTATGCAACATCCTTTTTCCTCATTAACTACACCAATATTTAAACCAGCTGATAGACAAGTCAAATTTCCTGAAGATAAAATCCTAAAGTCAATAGCAATTAGACTTAATAGTCTAGATAAAGAAAAGGGAATTAATATAATAGATGAAAATGACAACGAATCTATACAATCCTCTATACAATCTGAAACTGAAAATCAAGAAATAAATCGAATAAGAAATAGACCAATGAGGTCTAATAAACCATATTATCCTAGACATACACATCCAGATTTATTATTTGAAGAAGATCATAAATATACTCATAACGTATATACTGGAAACGGTATACACGAATGGAATATTGATGGACGATCTGAATATGAAGTAATGAAATTATTACAAGAAATGGGTATGGCAGCCTTAGCCTATAAAGCAACTAATGATGATTATAATGAAAAACAAGTATGTGTTATGTTAATAACCGGATTTACCGGAGCATTAAAATATTGGTGGGATAACTCTTTAGATAGGCATATTCAAGACTCAATTATAAATCATGTTGAAACCATAAGGACGTTAGATCCAGAAGGTTTCACGGTAGAAACTAAAAAAGAAAATGGTGTAGAAGTTTTAATCCACACCATAACAATGCATTTTCTAGGAAATCCTGCGGAAGAATTAGAAAGTAAAAAAATTATATTAACAAACCTAAGATGCCCAACCTTAGGAGATTTCAAATGGTATAAAGATGTTTTTGTAGCAAACATATTTCAACGAACAGATTGTAATCAACCTTTTTGGAAAGAACGGTTTATCTCAGGATTACCAACTTTCTTAGAAGAAAAAATAACCAATAAATTAAAAGAATTAGCAGGAGGACAACCTATACCTTGGTACAACATAACTTATGGTCAATTATTTGCATTTATTAAAAAGGAAGGATTATCTATATGTCAAGAACAAAAGGATAAAAAACGTAACGATAAATTCAAATTTAAAATATCCATGGGTTCATTCTGTGAACAATATGATTATGAAAAATTTAATCCACCATCTAGGATCAAAAGAATAAAATATAGACAAAGAAATTCCAATAAACTCAAATATCATCAAAGAAACGAAAGTTATAACAAAAAACCAAATAATCAATATTATTCAAAAAATCAAAGATATTCCAAAAATAAAAAATTCAATTCGAACAAACAAAAAATAGTATGTTGGAATTGCAAGAGACCTGGACATAGATCCACAGAATGTAAAATGAAAAAGAAAATAAATGAGATATTTCAGGATCAACCAGACATACAAGAAAAATTAACAAAACTTTTATTCTCAGAATCAGAACATTCTGAAGATACTGATAGTAATTACTCAATAAACGAAGTAGAAAATTCAAGTGACTCTACCGAAGAATCACAAGAGTTATCAGATAATCTATGTAATTGTAAAGCGATTAATGTCATAACAAAAGAAAGCGATAAACAATTCTTATTAGACATAATAGATAAAATAGACAATCCAGAAATAAAAAAAAGATTATTTAATAAAATTAAAGGATATAGTATATCAAGAAAAACAAATATCTACTCCACAACCTTTTAGTCTCAATAAAATATTTGAAAAATACCCAACTCAAAGTTTGTTTAAGCAAGTAACTACGGGAGAATTACAAAATGAAATTAAACAAATCAAAGCACAAATTAAAGAATTACAAGCATCAATAAATCAACAGGAATTAAATCAATTACAAACTAATGCAAGACTTTCTTTAATTGAATCGAAAAATCAAGCATCATCAAGTAATCAAAACGTAGAAAGTCATAATAATAATAAGGAAGAACCACAAGAAGATAGGGATTATATTCAAATAATAGAAAAAATCAATTATCAAAAATGGTATGTAACTATCAATCTACACATAAGTCATAATTTTAAAATAAACACAATCGCATTAGTAGATACCGGAGCAGATTTCAACTGCATCCGAGAAGGAATAATACCAACAAAGTATTACGAGAAAACTACTGAACGTCTTAGTGGCGCCGGCGGTGATAGACTTAAAGTGCAATACAAATTACCATGTGCAAAAATTTGTAATCAAGGTTATTGTTTTAAAAACCAATTTATTTTAGTAAAAAACTTATCACAAGAAGTAATATTAGGAACTCCTTTCATTACTCAAATTTATCCATTTAAAGCAACCGAAATAGGTTTAGTAACTAAAGTAGTAGGAACTAAATTATCTTTTGACTTTTTATCCCCCATGAAAACAAAAGAAATTCTAAATCTCCAACAAAATACAATTCATAAAAAAATAAATTTAATAAAAGGAAAACAATATCATATACAACACTTACAAGAAGAAATAACTTATAAGAAAATAGAAGAACAACTAACAACACAATATGTCATAGATAAAATAAAAGCTATTGAAAAGAATTTACTCGATCAAGTATGTTCAGATTTACCCAATGCATTTTGGGAAAGAAAACAACATACAGTTGAACTCCCATATATAAAGGAGTTTAGTGAGAAAAATATACCCACTAAAGCACGACCTATCCAAATGAATAAAGAATTACTAGAAACTTGTAAACAAGAAATAAATGATTTATTAAAAAAGAAACTGATAAGGCCATCTAAGTCACCTTGGAGTTGTTCAGCCTTTTATGTAAATAATCAAGCAGAAAAAGAACGTGGAGTCCCACGATTAGTTATCAATTATAAACCACTTAATGATGTTCTACAATGGATTAGATATCCGATACCCAATAAAAGAGATGTGTTAAAAAGACTTTACAATGCAAAAATATATTCAAAATTTGATATGAAAAGTGAATTCTGGCAAATCCAAATTAAAGAACAAGACAAATATAAAACGGCATTCACTGTACCATTCGGACATTACGAATGGAATGTAATGCCTTTCGGACTTAAAAATGCACCCTCAGAATTTCAAAACATAATGAATGATATATTTAATAATTATACAAAATTTACAATTGTATACATTGATGACGTACTCGTCTATTCAACATCAATAGATCAACACATTAGTCACATAAATACGTTCCTAAACATAGTCAAAAAACATGGCTTAGTTATATCAGCCAAAAAAATGTCTTTATTTCAAACAAAAATAAGATTTTTAGGACATAACATATATCAAGGAACAATAACACCTATATCACGATCAATTGAGTTTGCTAACAAATTTCCTGATGAGATGAGGGATAAAACTCAATTACAAAGATTCTTAGGATGTCTGAACTATGTTTCTGACTTCCTACCTAATCTTCGAAAAACTATTCAACCACTATATCAAAGACTTCAGAAAAACCCAAAGCCTTGGACAAATAAACATACCCAATTAGTTAAACAGATTAAACAAAACCTTAAAACTTTACCTTGCCTAACCATTCCAAACCCTGAAGCAAATATGATAGTCGAAACGGATGCTTCAGAATTAGGATATGGTGGAATCCTAAAACAACAAATGGGATCTACTCAAGAATCTATAGTTAGATTTCATTCTGGAATCTGGCTAGGATCACAAAAAAATTATTCAACTGTCAAAAAAGAAGTTTTATCCATAGTCAACTGCATATCTAAATTTCAAGATGATTTAATCAATAAAAAATTCTTATTACGAGTAGACTGTAAATCGGCAAAAGAAATTTTGAAAAAAGATGTTAAAAATCTTGTTTCAAAACAAATATTCGCCAGATGGCAAGCCATATTATCTGCATTTGATTTTGATATTCAACATATTAAAGGAGAAAATAATTCTTTACCAGATTTTCTAACAAGAGAATATTTGCAGGGCAAAAATACGGATAATCAACAACTTATTCAAGATGAGTAACAATCAGAAGAAGAAGCAACCAATGACACCATTGGACTATATCAAGAACCAACCTCATATGCAAGGAAAACCCCTCACTAATCAAAATACCTATTCGGCTCTAGCCGATTTCCCACCTTTATCCTACGCAAAAGCAGTTGATGAAACCCCAGCTTCATCTAGTCAAACACCTATTGAAAAACCCCAAGAACCTACACAAAAATCAGTTGATGAAAATTTTGCGTTTGTTTTTAAAAAGGATTTTGGCTTACTGATACCATTTTCTTAATTGCTACAGTAACTGCTACAGTAACTTATTTTATTATTTTTATAAAACTAAGAATATTTTGCACAGTTGATGGATAAAAACTTGAAATTTTATTGATACTTAAAAAATTACAAAAGTTTTTGAAACTTAAAACTTAAAACTTGAAAGATTACAAAGAGTTTTTAGAGAGAGGTGAGAGAGTTGTGCAAAGAGTGCGTGTGTCCTCCATCTGATGCTCGGACTTGGTATTTATAGAGTGAAGGAGACTTTGCTGCATGGGTTACGTGTCGTCTCCACATGGTGCCGACACTTTGATGAGCTAAGCGTTGCCACGTGTCGCATTCCTATGGTGCCGACACTTTGATGATGTCATAATGTACGTCATGCATACGTCATTCGTCTTGGATTAAGTCTTCTAGAAGATCTTGATGTATTATACGAGTACATCTTATTCAGATATACTATGTATGTTATTTGACGAATATAAATGAGCAATATTATACATAATTATAATAATATACAGAGTCTACTAGAATATACATTGATAAAAAATTTTAAAGTCTATATATCATATTATTAGGTTTTTTTTTTTTTTTTTTTCGTTACACCAAGGTCACTTGCCAACGGACTTACGGCCTACGGAAGGACTTGCGGCCTGGAACATCGCCTTTGGGAATCGGAAAACCTAATTTTTTTTTTTTTTTTTTTAATTTATTTATTTATTCTAAAATATATAACTCTGGTTGGCCATCATTGGGATCTTGAGCTAGGGGTCCACCGTATGGATCGGGGTGGTCCTGATGCTCTTGATCAGGAGCTGGCATAGCTTCATCCTCATCATCATCTAAGGTTCCGAGGTCTCGAGCCAGGTTGAGTAATGCTTCTTGAATCTTGGATTTCTTGTTATTCTTCTGAGAACCGGAAGATCCAGAAGAGTTGCATGGGCTTGGCTGGCGAGGTTGAGGTTGTGTTGGTGTTGGTTGTTGGGTAGTTGGGCTTGGGTGTTGGCCAAATTGGAGAATTAGTTGGCTTGAGGAGGCTAACTGGCTTGGAGTAAGAAGGGGAACTTGTTTGGAAACGGTTTTGACCAGAGTTTGGGTTTTATGTATAATGTTGAAGTAGTTGGAAATGTTGGCTAACGAACAACGGTAAAGATTATACTTGTCCCACCATTTAATACGGTATTCCTTCATAAGACAAAGGGGCATGTCGGGAACATATCCCATATAACGGATGAGGTTAAAATTCCAGGAACAAATCCATGGAATGCCCATGTCAATATGAAAGCAAATTCTTGATTGAAGGCCATTGTAGTGTTTGGGTAAGTGTTTTTGATAAAAGGGAAATGATGTTTTGAGAAGGTTTTCTGGGTAGATTTTGTCGGCGGGTCCGAACCAATACCACCATTCGTAGAACCATCCTGGACATGTCTTTGGACAGTTATTGTCGAAAGAGATGAACCAAGAGTGGTCGAAGGGTCGTAGGTAAAACGCTCTTTGGAAAGCATTTTGATAGTCCATATAAGAGTATCCTTGAATATGGTACCCTGGTTTTGAAAAGTTTCGTGTCGTATGTAGGCTTAGGAAGCCTAAATCTTGGAAAGATTGAATTCGGAGTATCTTACAGACAAAAGCAGTAGTATTTTAGGTATCGAATCCTCAGGGACCACGGTCACACTATGAAAATATGGATTATCGTTTAAAGCTAAGATAAAATGGGAATTTTTTTGTGACGAATTAATGAACGAAATAGCAACTAAAAATGATGTAAATTCAATAAGATAAAGGCACTAGATTAGAGTCATTCGCCGGTGGTTTCGGATCATGGACTGAGCAATCTATTCAGGATTCAATTTAGCGCAATCTAGAACTCGAACATGAATGTAATATTGCCTCACTGTCGTGATGCATCAATAACTTTATCTAGCATCCTAAATGCATAAACTGTCGTTCGAATTCAGAAATGAAGATAAGCATTAACAATTTGGTTCGATTTGTTCACAATCGATGGTAACAATCAACTGTCGTTGGTTACACACCGATTGCTCATCAATGGTTTATCTAGCAACCTAGAGCACTTTCTTGAATAAGTTAATCCTAAAATCATAGACTAGGTGATCAAATTAGCCTAAGCAATATGAATCCCGATTGATGAAGACAAATGATAACATTTCCTATTTGGCTCAGTCACTATCATCCTAATCCACCATTGAATTTCCCTAATCTAGCAATGAGACTACTCAGTCATGGAGGACAAAATCACAGCAATCAAATGAGAAGAAAGCATCATGATAAAATAAGAGAATAGGGTTTAAGAAATCTTCTCAATGGAAAGTTGTGGATGATCCTCCAATCCTTACAATCAAAATCCTTGGAAATGAAAAAACACCTTGAAAGGATCTCAACAATGGAAAACAAGTAGTTTCAGCTCTAAAAAAAAATGTCTCAGGAAAAATCTCAGAAAAAATAACACTCCCCACTTGGAAAGTGGCTACAACTTATTTATAAGGAAAGTTTAGGGCAACTTGGTTCTGGGAGCCCGACCGGTCGGTCCTCTCATCCGGACCGGTCGGTCCGGATTCCAGAGACTTCTGGCTTCGGGTCTTCGAGTGTGGACCGGTCGGTCCTCTCATCCGGACCGGTCGGTCCGGATTCCAGAGACTTCTGGCTTCCTTGGGTCTTCAGGCGAGCAGGTGCTCGCTCCAAACCAAGCAGGTGCTCGATTTATGAAAATCACTGTCTTTCCTCCAGATTCGTCCCTTTTTGCTCCAATGACCCTCACGGACTCTAATCTATGCTCGAGAGCCTCCTAGAACCTGAAAAGACACAAAATAAACTAGAAAGAACCAAAAAGACTAAAGAAACAAAGCGTAAAAGACACCAAAATACTAACATATCAACTCCCCCGGACTTGCCTTTTGCTTGTCCGCAAGCAAACAAGAAAATACGAATCCGGAAAAGAGGTTTGAAGGCGGGAACTCAAATCCAAAAGAAGCACTAAAGGGTTCAACAACACGTCCTAAAAAGAACTAACTCGATGCACAACAAACTCTACTCAAGAAGCTTTCGCCATACTCATCACTTATGAAATATTACTCCAAATCCTGAGACTCAAAAGAAATCTTGCAATCAACAAATATTCAACTCTTTAACATTCATTATTGTGTTTGGTGCGGTCTCACAATTGGAAATTTAATCAATACCATTTGGCTAGGTAGAAGGAGGCTTGAAAATGATATAAAGAGAAGGTTCATATTCTTTTTGGTGGTTAACTCTCAAATGAAAGTGTCACATTTAGCAAAAGCAAGAAAGAAAAGAGACAATTGATGCATACAAGGCTAGGAATCCAAAGTTCTACCCATTATCCCCTTGTTGCATTCTCTCATCTCTCTTTTCTCACTATCCCAAGTTTAACCACTAGCCCCTTTTGGCTAAATTTTTCTTTCAAATCTTTCTCAACCTTACTCTTTCCTTTTCGATCAAAATCCTAGGAAATACTCTTTTCATTGCACTAGCTCTTTCTATCTTAGCATTCTCTAACATATTTTCTTCTCTTTTGATTTTATTCTAGGAGAATGCCGTTTTCTTTTCAAACACTTAGAGCTATATACTGGTCCTTTTAATTCCCTTCCCTAGAACTTATTCTTTCTTCTCCTTTTCTTTATTTTCTTTCTTTTCACACTCAACCACAAACCCAAAGATATTCAAATAAGCATCTAACCATTTCGGTTTCATTCCCCACCTAAGACTAGTCTTAGACACAAGAAACTAGTCTATTGGAAACTTTGCCTTGTCGTCTCTAATGCTTGCAAGATTTTGCCAATGTAACACAAAGAAAAATGCCTCACTCAAAGAACATATGCAAGGGCTTGAACAAAATGGTCGGGTTTAAAAGGTGTGGTACTATCCTCATCTAAAAGATGAACTTAGATCGAGATAGCCATTCAAATCAAGTTAAGAGTGGTAAAAATAAGGCAAACATGATTTGAATGTCAAGTGTTTATCCATGGTTATGATTCAAAGTCCAAAAGTGAGAGAGATTAGTCAGGATTAAGTTCAAATTGATAGAGTCGAATCTAGATCATGCAAGTTTCTAATGAGATGGGACTTTCAAAGAAATAAGATCCAAGTATGGATGAGCCTCTACTTCATGATTGTTAATGCATCGAAAAAGTTCTAACGAGGGCATATCATTAAATCCTAAAATGAGACTTTACAAGGAAATTTCATCATTGTTCCCTATGCAAAAATGCAGATGCAATCCTAGAAATTCGTTTTTTTTTTTTTTTTTTTTTTTTTTTTTTTTAAAAAAAAACAATTAAAAATCCGACTCAATGAAAATTCAAATAACTAACCGCTCCCCCGGACTTAAATCACACCGTCTCCGGTGTGTAAAAGTTCAAGAGAATGGTGACACATGAAACTAGGGAACACAAAACATAGATAAATAAAAGAAACGGATAAAACAATGATAGTGGAGGGTGAAAGAGATATCACTGAGTAGAGGCTTCATCGCCTCCTTCGCCGCGCGTTCTCCTTCTCTTCCTTTCCAATGGTTGACCCGAACCGGAGGTAGAGCTTGAAGGGACCGGCTGAGCATCTCTTGCTACTGTAGCGTGACAACATCCTTTTGAGAGCATCTCCATAATCCTTTGCATTAGGCTGTTGTTCTTCTTCGTTGCTTGGATCATCCATCGCCTATATTCACCACTGTCAGCATCATCAGCGTTGTGTGGGAGATCAAACTCACCTTGGGGAACGGTTTGGTATGTTAGGCGCGGAATGGATGGGTCAGCTTCTCTGGTTTGAGAAATCGAGCAGGTGCTCGGTCTGGATGTACTTCTGCGCGAGCAGGTGCTCGGTCTTGCGGCTGAAGAAGAACGGCTCGGGTTTGGCACGAGGTACTCCAGAGGTGGCTGAAACGCAAGGTCCTCCCACGTGTTGAGCTGTGTGAGGAGGGGGCATGGAAGCATGATGAAGTTAGGTTCTCCATTTGCAGCAATGAACTGATAAGCACTCGGCTTAACGATAATCTTCGAGTTTAGCAAATGCTGCATATCCAGACGTGAAACTTTGTCGACGCAGGAAGCCTTGGATAAGTCCAATCTAAGGTGGCGAAATAGTGACGTGAGCAAGCTTCCAATGCGCTCAACACGAGGGACTCCAGAGGTTGAAGCAGGTTGAGCCTTGATTGCGCATAATGTCTCGGCAAACCGGATGCCCAAATTATAACGGTAGTGCTCAAATTGCGCTAAGTCTCCATCTCCTACAATATTACCAACACCCAAAAACAAAAGCATTAACTCATCATTATGCACTTTGTTACCTACGGGTCGGTCGAAGAGCATGTTGCTTAGAAGTCGCGCAACAATGCGGAGAGCGGGATGACGGAGCCGGTTTTGACTTGCAGAGTTGCTTGAGTACGTTCCCGAAGCTATGACGTTCCAGAACATCTTTGATTCCTTAAGTCTCCCGGGGCTTTCTAGCCTTGTATCGGTCGTGTGAAAACCGTAGACATTGCAAAATTCAATCATTGGAATCTCGTATCTCGTTCCTCCAGCAAAGAACGAGAATGTAGCTTCTTCAAGAGACGGTGACTCTGGATTTGCATACGTGAGAGTAGCGGTTGCGAGGCATTGTCTTGTCAAATCTGGGTAAAGCACGTCTTCTTCTAAAGCGAAACACATGCAACGAGCGTGCAGAAGGATGCTATGGACTTGCTCTTTTAAGCCAAGCTCAGTCAATGTTTGGTCACACAAGAACCTAGTTGGCTCGAGCGTTAAGGCCAAAAGTTTGTTGTAGTTGAAAGCGTCGATTTCGTCCCACGCGGTTGCTGAAGAAGGTGGGAGTTCGGCGGTATCAATGTCAATTGGAGTCTCTTCGGTGCGAGGCCACGGATAGGTTACGGGTCTCCGAGCAGTGGAGGATGTGGCAATACCCTTGCCCTTATCTTTGATCCCGAATCGCATCCTTGGTGGCATTGTTAAAGATCGTTGAGAGAGACAAGCGACGGTGAGGAACTTGGTTTTGGAGCGAGTAGAAGTCTCGGTGGTGGACGATGGAGATTGATGAGGATTGAAGCTTGATGGAGAGATTGGTGAGAGGGATAGCTTGATCGTGTGAGGGGGAGGAAGTGAGCGGCTGAGCCCTGCTGGGAGGGTCTTCAATTCCAGCTTTGGAGCTTTCAGCTCGCTCCAAGAACTGTGAACAGTAGACTGAGCAGGTGCTCGGTTTTCCTCGATTCTCGTATCATCTTCCAAACTTAGAAACTCCACTCCCTTATCCATCTTGGTGTTAGAATCCAGAAACTTAGCAAATTCTTGGGCGTCTCTGCTCAGAAAACCATGTTTTCCTTCGGCTTTAGTTAACGCGACTTCAAGCGGATCCTTTGCTAAAATCTCTTCAACATCATCCTCTAATAACTCTGACCCGTTATGGACAACAAATGTCTGCCCATCTATCATTGGTCTCTTTTGGAGCTTGTTCATCTCGAATCGAACCACCATATCTCCTAGACGGAGGTCCACTATGCCTTGTTCGACATCAATGATAGCGCGCGCCGTGTTAAGGAAGGCTCTGCCCAAAATCAGCGGGTCTCTCGGTTCCTCATCGAGCTCCAAAACCACGAAATCAGCTGGGATAAGAGTGTCCCCTATGCGGACGTGCAAATCCTCGATAATACCTATAGGAAGTTTTGTAGACCGGTCTGCAAAAACCAAAGAGATCTTAGTTGGTTTGAATTGAGTTAAACCTAAACGTTTAGCAACTGAATAAGGCATTAAATTAACGCTGGAACCCAAATCAACCAATGAGCATGCAAACGTGCAAGGCCCAATCTTCACGGAAATCACAAATCTTCCCGGATCACCCTTCTTTGTCAACACCTTACTCTGAAGTACGGCGCTACATTCCTTGGAAACCATCATCACATTCTCATCCTCAACGACTTTTCCAGCGACTAGCTCTTTCATGTACCTCTTGAGTAAAGGAATCATTTGAACGGCATCGGTTAAAGGAAGCTTTACCGTGATATCTTTAAGCATTTCCTTACACTTCGCATTCTCCAAATCCCTTCTAGACTTCCTTGGGGGTACTGGGTAAGGGACCTTTGGTACATAAATTCGCTCGGGCGGAATTTCGGAAGTTTTCTTGGAAGCATCTCGACTGAGCAGGTGCTCGGTAGGAGTGAGCAGGTGCTCACTAAACTTTTTCGCAGAATCGACTTGGACAGAAACTCGAGGTGCTCTTGAGCTTGTTTCAACCTCCTCATTCATATCTTCTTCTAATAAACCATCCTCATGAGCTTGATGCTCGGGTAACTTCTCCTTAGCCTTCACTTGAGAGCTTGTAATCGTAGGCGGTACCATCTTCCTTCCACTCCTCAACTCAACAGCATTAACTTGATACTCCTTCCTAGGATTAACTTCACCATGTCCCGGAAGAGACCCAGCTGGTCTTTTGATAGCTTCAGCGGTTTGAGCTACTTGAGTATCAAGTTTCTTAACGTGCGCGGTGACAGCTTCGTACTTTGCGTTTAGATCATTATACATATGCTCCACCCTTGTGTTTATCTCTGTAGATGCCTTTTGTTGATTGACCATCAGCTGCTGCATGAGACTCTTCAACTCGTCTTGAGAGGTAGACGCGGTAGTAGCTTGCGGTTGCGGAGTGAATTGTTGTTGGTTCTGGTTAGGGACGTATTGCTTCCCTTGAGTGTTACTAGGATAGAACTTCTGATATCCTTGTCCTTGTCTGCTCTGATTCGCACTTGCTTGCTGCGGGTAAATCTGATCTTGTGGGTTCTCAACATTAGTGCTTCGGTAAGAGAGGTTAGGATGGGTTCGATAGTTGGAATTAAAACCGCGGTTTTGATATCCTTGGCCAGTCACGAAGTTAACCTCTTTAACTCCAGCATCTTCATCATCCTCAAACTCGTGAGGGATAAGGGTTCCCTCATTCTCTTCCACAAGCTTTACCGACCTTTGATTCTCACGAAGAAGCAGATTAACCTTTGCCGTCAACTCGTCCATTTTCTGAGTGTCAACATTATCGACCTTCTTAGTCCTATCATACTCGGGAGCTTTGTTATTGGAACTCGCAGCGAGGTTCTCAATTAGCTCAAAGGCTCCATCCCTTGTCTTGGTCATGAAGTCCCCGTTACTTGCAGCGTTAAGAGCAATCCTATAGTCCCACTCAACTCCATCGTAGAAAATTCCAAGAATCTGCTCATCTTTGAAACCGTGATGAGGACATTCCCTACGGTATTCCTTGAGTCTTTCCCAAGCTTCACAGAAAGCTTCACCAGAATGTTGTCGAAACGAAGAAATCTTGTTCCTCAAAGACGCAGTTTTGGACTTGGTGTAGAAGTGGTCCAAAAACACAGCTCTAACTTCGTCCCAAGTCTTCAAAGAACCAGGCGGTAAAGACTTCAACCATCTAGAAGCCTTATCCGAGAGTGAGAACGGAAACAGCTTGCACTTCAGAAATTCACTCGGCACTCCATTAGACCCCGTAGTAGTGCAGATTTCCTCGAAATTCTCAATGTGATCCATCGGGATTTCAGCCGGTAATCCATGGAACAAGTGTTGTTTCACCAGAGATATCATCTGAGGCTTGATCTCATAATCCTGCCTCTGAATAGTTGGAATCACAATGGCGGAACGGTTCTGATAGTAGGCATGGGGATTATCCGTATCCCCTATACCCGGCTGTGCTGGAGGGGCATGTGGTTGATTTCTTTGCAATTGAGTAATCTGATCCCTTAGCACTTGCAACTGAGCATTCATCTCCTCCTGATTAGCCATATTATCCGGATTCGGTGAGTTTCTTTGCCGACGGTTTTCTCGTTCAATACGTGCTAACTCTTCGTTCGAAACGTTGATTAAGGATTCGGTGATGTTTCTTCTTGTTCTTCTACTGGTTATGCACCTGAAACACACCGAATGCAAACAAAAGAAAACAAAATTAGCAAAAATAAAATCTTAGACTATAAACTAAATCGAAATTCAAAGGCAACGCAATTGGTCACCCGGCAACGGCGCCAAAAACTTGATACGTGAAGTTTTAAACCTAAATAGTATCCGCAAGTGCACAGACAAAAGCAGTAGTATTTTAGGTATCGAATCCTCAGGGACCACGGTCACACTATGAAAATATGGATTATCGTTTAAAGCTAAGATAAAATGGGAATTTTTTTGTGACGAATTAATGAACGAAATAGCAACTAAAAATGATGTAAATTCAATAAGATAAAGGCACTAGATTAGAGTCATTCGCCGGTGGTTTCAGATCATGGACTGAGCAATCTATTCAGGATTCAATTTAGCGCAATCTAGAACTCGAACATGAATGTAATATTGCCTCACTGTCGTGATGCATCAATAACTTTATCTAGCATCCTAAATGCATAAACTGTCGTTCGAATTCAGAAATGAAGATAAGCATTAACAATTTGGTTCGATTTGTTCACAATCGATGGTAACAATCAACTGTCGTTGGTTACACACCGATTGCTCATCAATGGTTTATCTAGCAACCTAGAGCACTTTCTTGAATAAGTTAATCCTAAAATCATAGACTAGGTGATCAAATTAGCCTAAGCAATATGAATCCCGATTGATGAAGACAAATGATAACATTTCCTATTTGGCTCAGTCACTATCATCCTAATCCACCATTGAATTTCCCTAATCTAGCAATGAGACTACTCAGTCATGGAGGACAAAATCACAGCAATCAAATGAGAAGAAAGCATCATGATAAAATAAGAGAATAGGGTTTAAGAAATCTTCTCAATGGAAAGTTGTGGATGATCCTCCAATCCTTACAATCAAAATCCTTGGAAATGAAAAAACACCTTGAAAGGATCTCAACAATGGAAAACAAGTAGTTTCAGCTCTAAAAAAAAATGTCTCAGGAAAAATCTCAGAAAAAATAACACTCCCCACTTGGAAAGTGGCTACAACTTATTTATAAGGAAATTTTAGGGCAACTTGGTTCTGGGAGCCCGACCGGTCGGTCCTCTCATCCGGACCGGTCGGTCCGGATTCCAGAGACTTCTGGCTTCGGGTCTTCGAGTGTGGACCGGTCGGTCCTCTCATCCGGACCGGTCGGTCCGGATTCCAGAGACTTCTGGCTTCCTTGGGTCTTCAGGCGAGCAGGTGCTCGCTCCAAACCGAGCAGGTGCTCGATTTATGAAAATCACTGTCTTTCCTCCAGATTCGTCCCTTTTTGCTCCAATGACCCTCATGGACTCTAATCTATGCTCGAGAGCCTCCTAGAACCTGAAAAGACACAAAATAAACTAGAAAGAACCAAAAAGACTAAAGAAACAAAGCGTAAAAGACACCAAAATACTAACATATCATTATGTCCTAAAAATCTTATTTTTGTTTGAAATAAAGACATTTTTTTGGCTGATATAACTAAGCCATGTTTTTTGACTATGTTTAGGAACGTATTTATGTGACTAATGTGTTGATTTATTGATGTTGAATAGACGAGTACGTCATCAATGTATACAATTGTAAATTTTGTATAATTATTAAATATATCATTCATTATTTTTTGAAATTCTGAGGGTGCATTTTTAAGTCCGAAAGGCATTACATTCCATTCGTAATGTCCGAATGGTACAGTGAATGCCGTTTTATATTTGTCTTGTTCTTTAATTTGGATTTGCCAGAATCCACTTTTCATATCAAATTTTGAATATATTTTTGCATTGTAAAGTCTTTTTAACACATCTCTTTTATTGGGTATCGGATATCTAATCCATTGTAGAACATCATTAAGTGGTTTATAATTGATAACTAATCGTGGGACTCCACGTTCTTTTTCTGCTTGATTATTTACATAAAAGGCTGAACAACTCCAAGGTGACTTAGATGGCCTTATCAGTTTCTTTTTTAATAAATCATTTATTTCTTGTTTACAAGTTTCTAGTAATTCTTTATTCATTTGGATAAGTCGTGCTTTAGTGGGTATATTTTTCTCACTAAACTCCTTTATATATGGGAGTTCAACTGTATGTTGTTTTCTTTCCCAAAATGCATTGGGTAAATCTGAACATACTTGATCGAGTAAATTCTTTTCAATAGCTTTTATTTTATCTATGACATATTGTGTTGTTAGTTGTTCTTCTATTTTCTTATAAGTTATTTCTTCTTGTAAGTGTTGTATATGATATTGTTTTCCTTTTATTAAATTTATTTTTTTATGAATTGTATTTTGTTGGAGATTTAGAATTTCTTTTGTTTTCATGGGGGATAAAAAGTCAAAAGATAATTTAGTTCCTACTACTTTAGTTACTAAACCTATTTCGGTTGCTTTAAATGGATAAATTTGAGTAATGAAAGGAGTTCCTAATATTACTTCTTGTGATAAGTTTTTTACTAAAATAAATTGGTTTTTAAAACAATAACCTTGATTACAAATTTTTGCACATGGTAATTTGTATTGCACTTTAAGTCTATCACCGCCGGCGCCACTAAGACGTTCAGTAGTTTTCTCGTAATACTTTGTTGGTATTATTCCTTCTCGGATGCAGTTGAAATCTGCTCCGGTATCTACTAATGCGATTGTGTTTATTTTAAAATCATGACTTATGTGTAGATTGATAGTTACATACCATTTTTGATAATTGATTTTTTCTATTATTTGAATATAATCCCTATCTTCTTGTGGTTCTTCCTTATTATTATTATGACTTTCTACGTTTTAATTACTTGATGATGCTTGATTTTTCGATTCAATTAAAGAAAGTCTTGCATTAGTTTGTAATTGATTTAATTCCTGTTGATTTATTGATGCTTGTAATTCTTTAATTTGTGCTTTGATTTGTTTAATTTCATTTTGTAATTCTCCCGTAGTTACTTGCTTAAACAAACTTTGAGTTGGGTATTTTTCAAATATTTTATTAAGACTAAAAGGTTGTGGAGTAGATATTTTTTTTTCTTGATATACTATATCCTTTAATTTTATTAAATACTCTTTTTTATTTCTGGATTGTCTATTTTATCTATTATGTCTAATAAGAATTGTTTATCGCTTTCTTTTGTTATGACATTAATCGCTTTACAATTACATAGATTATCTGATAACTCTTGTGATTCTTCGGAAGAGTCACTTGAATTTTCTACTTCGTTTATTGAGTAATTACTATCAGTATCTTCTGAATGTTCTGATTCTGAGATTAAAAAATTTGTTAATTTTTCTTGTATGTCTGGTTGATCCTGAAATATCTCATTTATTTTCTTTTTCATTTTACATTCTGTGGATCTATGTCTAGGTCTCTTGCAATTCCAACATACTATTTTTTGTTTGTTCGAATTGAATTTTTTATTTTTGGAATATCTTTGATTTTTTGAATAATATTGATTATTTGGTTTTTTGTTATATCTTTTGTTTCTTTGATGATATTTGAGTTTATTGGAATTTCTTTGTCTATATTTTATTCTTTTGATCCTAGATGGTGGATTAAATTTTTCATAACCATATTGTTCACAGAATGAACCCATGGATATTTTAAATTTGAATTTATCGTTACGTTTTGTATCATTTTGTTCTTGACATATAGATAATCCTTCCTTTTTAATAAATGCAAATAATTGACCATAAGTTATGTTGTACCAAGGTATAGGTTGTCCTCCTGCTAATTCTTTTAATTTATTGGTTATTTTTTCTGCTAAGAAAGTTGGTAATCCTGAGATAAACCGTTCTTTCCAAAAAGGTTGATTACAATCTGTTCGTTGAAATATGTTTGCTACAAAAACATCTTTATACCATTTGAAATCTCCTAAGGTTGGGCATCTTAGGTTTGTTAATATAATTTTTTTACTTTCTAATTCTTCCGCAGGATTTCCTAGAAAATGCATTGTTATGGTGTGGATTAAAACTTCTACACCATTTTCTTTTTCAGTTTCTACCGTGAAACCTTCTGGATCTAACGTCCTTATGGTTTCAACATGATTTATAATTGAGTCTTGAATATGCCTATCTAAAGAGTTATCCCACCAATATTTTAATGCTCCGGTAAATCCGGTTATTAACATAACACATACTTGTTTTTCATTATAATCATCATTAGTTGCTTTATAGGCTAAGGCTGCCATACCCATTTCTTGTAATAATTTCATTACTTCATATTCAGATCGTCCATCAATATTCCATTCGTGTATACCGTTTCCAGTATATACGTTATGAGTATATTTATGGTCTTCTTCAAATAATAAATCTGGATGTGTATGTCTAGGATAATATGGTTTATTAGACCTCATTGGTCTATTTCTTATTCGATTTATTTCTTGATTTTCAGTTTCAGATTGTATAGAGGATTGTATAGATTCGTTGTCATTTTCATCTATTATATTAATTCCCTTTTCTTTATCTAGACTATTAAGTCTAATTGCTATTGACTTTAGGATTTTATCTTCAGGAAATTTGACTTGTCTATCAGCTGGTTTAAATATTGGTGTAGTTAATGAGGAGAAAGGATGTTGCATAGATTTATAAGGATCTGATTTAGTGTCTTCTTGCCTGTGTAATCTATTGTCTATATGATCTATTTGTTTAGAGATTGTATGCAATATTTGACTTTGATAATTGTTTTGTTGATATATTGCTTTAATATCTTGCATATTTATCGGATCTTTATCTTCCTTGTTAGCTCCGGTTTTAAAAGGGGTAGCTATTACTTGTCTATTATGGGTTTCTATTTTCAAGTCTCTTAAAGGTGGATGAATTGATTTAGTTTTAATTCCATCTGCTGTTTCCCATGTTTGGGTCAGAGTAGAACTAGCATTGATTGTCCTAAATGGATAATTGATGTTATGAGTTTCCGAATACGTTTCAAACCATATAAAGAATGGAATATCTATTTGCTTTGAATGCATACATTCATATTCTTTTAGTATGACATGTATAAAGTCTGTATGAGTAGGTGATGTTGGATATTGGTTTGTCCGTGGTTTAGCTATAAGAGCTTCATACATGACGTTCTGGTTATTATTTTGATGATCTTGATTAATATTTTGATGATCTTGGATATTATTTTGATTTATACTTTCGGTTTCTGAATCAGCACTAGATTGTCTAGCACGGTATTCAGAGAAGGAGGCTCTTGAATTATATTCGCTGATCCTTGGTGGAGGAGGCTCCCTAAAGGATCTAAATTTTTATAATATTTTACCATCTCTTTGTTCTATTATTTGTGAGATATTCTTTTGCTCAATATTTCTTGGTGGCTGAGTAATGTCGATTTTCCATTGATCCGGAATAGTTATTTCATTCCAGTTTAATTGCTTAGGTGTATATGTAGATGTTGGAGTATCATTGCTATGAACTGCTAATATTGTAGTTTCTCCTTTGTTATCTTGTAATAGACATCTTGGATTAAATTCAGAGGTTGATAACTTAAAATAGATTTTATAAAGTAATAAATATCCATGTCGGTCCGGTTGAAATTTAATTTCTGGAAGATGAATATTTAATACTAGAGTGTTTAGTATTGTTGGATCATTTAGGCTTACTTGGTAATTAGGAGCACAATTGAAATAAACTGCCCCGTTACATAAGTTAGACTGAACTGCTCCGAGAAGCGAATCTTCAAATTTTAATAGGGTTTTATCTCTTAGTAGCATTAGTATTGGGGAATCAATACCAATTCTGGTTAAGGGTTTGATGGCTACTTGAACGAGTCCAAAATGGATATAATTATATTTTTGTTTATAATAGTTTAATGCTACCTTTGATAATAATTGTACCTCTTCAAATTCATCTTTTAAAGATAAACTTTCTTCATGATCTTTTATTGAATATCCGGTTCTAAATTCAAATTTTCCAATTTGATATATACTAGGTGTATCTATAGTAGGTAAATGATTTTTTGAAATATCTTGATCAAATGATGTTGTTTTTGTCATAATTTCTCTTGAATTAATTGGAGTACGAGCTGAGGAAGTAGAGGCATGATTATTTTTAAAAAACTTTCTAATTGAAGCTGCCATGATTTTATTCTTAAATTAAACTCATGTCAGATAGAGTTTTACCGGTTCTTTTGGGACGCGGCTGATGGTTTGCCAACGGACTTACTGCCTTTGTGCAGGGCTTGCTGCCTGGAACACCATGGGGCTTAACGTCTTCAAGATGCAAGATCTTAATCGTAAAAGTTTAATTTTTAGAATAAAACTTTGGAAAACTTCTTTAAAATTTTTTGAAAAAATAGGCAAAATTTTGCGTTTGTTTTTAAAAAGGATTTTGGCTTACTGATACCATTTTCTTAATTGCTACAGTAACTGCTACAGTAACTTATTTTATTATTTTTATAAAACTAAGAATATTTTGCACAGTTGATGGATAAAAACTTGAAATTTTATTGATACTTAAAAAATTACAAAAGTTTTTGAAACTTAAAATTTAAAACTTGAAAGATTACAAAGAGTTTTTAGAGAGAGGTGAGAGAGTTGTGCAAAGAGTGCGTGTGTCCTCCTTCTGATGCTCGGACTTGGTATTTATATAGTGAAGGAGACTTTGTTGCATGGGTTACGTGTCGTCTCCACATGGTGCCGACACTTTGATGAGCTAAGTGTTGCCACGTGTCGCATTCCTATGGTGCCGACACTTTGATGATGTCATAATGTACGTCATGCATACGTCATTCGTCTTGGATTAAGTCTTCTAGAAGATCTTGATGTATTATACGAGTACATCTTATTCAGATATACTCTGTATATTATTATAATTATGTATAATATTGCTCATTTGTATTCTCTTCTCCTAATGGATCCAAACCTTGGAGTCATTGTACCATGTGTTGACTCCAACAACTCTTCTTATGTTGATGTTGATGCTGGTCCAAGTACTGTTCCAACTGCCAAAAGAGGCCGTGGCCGGCCAAGGGGTTCCAAGAACTCGACTCCCTGCGCAAAGAAGGTGAAAGTTAATGATCCTGACCGTAGATTCGTTAAATCTTGCCGAATTTCGACTCAGAGATAACCCAAGCAGACAGAGAAAATGGAAACCGCGAGTTAGTTGATTCAGTTATGATGCGCTTTGATGCAGTTAGACGCCGATTCTGCCAACTAGAAAACGTGAAAGGTCTCCTCACAAGTGCGTTGACTAATTGCATGAAGTTAGGAGTTAGGACCAATATGAAGAAAAGAATCGGTCAAGTCCCTGGAATAGAAGTAGGAGACATATTTTACTTCTGGGGAGAGATGAGTTTGGTCGGACTTCACTTACAGTCAGTTGCTGGAATCGACTATCTATCAAAGAAAGACGGTGCAACAGAAGGTCAATTAGCTACAAGTGTAGTAACCTCAGGCCACTACGATGATTCAATAGATGATGTTAATCGTTTGGTTTACACCGGACACGGTGGAAAGGACAAAGACGGTGTTGCTTGCAATCAGAAGCTGGAAAAAGGGAACCTTGCGATGAAAGCAAGTTATAATAAAGGTAACGACGTCAGGGTTATCAGAGGCGTTCAAGATCCAGGCAATCCAAAAAGAAAAATCTACATTTACGATGGTCTATACATCGTTGTGGGGTTTTCAAAAGTGAAAGATGAAAATGATTGCGAGCAATTCAAGTTCACTCTTGAGAGAAAACTCGATCAGCCTCATGGGTATGCGGTGTGGAAAGAAATTGAGAGATGGAAGACAATTGGTTTGAGTACAAGAAAGGGTTTAATACTTCAAGATTTGTCTAATGGATCTGAGAGGTTACCAATTCCGCTCGTGAACGATGTCGATGAAAATGACAAGACGCTTCCTGAATCTTTTGATTACGACAAGTCTTCTAATCTAAACGATCTGAACTTCTACAATCGTCCAGTCATCATCACTTGTAGCAATTGTGTAGGTCAAGCATGCTCAAGGAAAGATCTAAACTGCATTTGCGTTCAAAGAAACGATGGCGAGTTACCTTACCGTGACGAGATTTTGGTATGTCGTCGACCATTGGTTCACGAATGTGGCGATATGTCTGTTTGTACTCCCGACTGCAAAAACAGAATGGTTCAGCGTGGTCTGAAGCTAAATTTGGAAGTGTTCAAGACGAAGAACTGTGGGTGGGGATTACGGTCTAGAGAACCGATTCGAGCGGGAACTTTCATTTGCGAATTTTGGGGTTTGAGTACAATGGGAGAAAGAAGGGAGAATGATGAATACTTGTTCGACACTTCCAAGGTTTATAAGAGGTTTAAATGGAATTACGAGCCTGAACTCACATATGAAGATGTTTGGGAGCAAGTGTCTGAAGTGTTCAAGTTTACTTCACATATGGTGATTAGTGCCAGAAACTCTGGCAATATCGGTCGATTCATGAACCATAGTTGCAATGCAAATGTGTTTTGGCAGCCTGTTGAAATTGAAAGAAACAAGGAGCTGCATCTTTACATTGCGTTTTTCGCAAAGAAACATATTCCTCCATTGACGAAGTTGACATATGACTATGGATTTTCAATACGAACTGATGAGATTGGAGAAGATGGATACAGTAGGGTGTTTAAAGGCAAGAAGACTTGTCTTTGTGGTTCTGTCAATTGTTGTGGTTCTTTTGGGTGAGTTAGTTGGACTTTGTTTGACCATTAGTTTCTCTTTTCTTATTGTTTTCGAAAACATGTTGTTGTTGTGTTTTTTTCCTTTATTCAAGACTTTTTAATTGTCCTAGGTTTCTTTTTGTACTTTGTTTTGTACTGCTTTTTAAAATTTTAGTGAAAGTTAGAGTTTTATTATTAGTGTTTACATTTTGTCAACTACACTTCTCGGATCTATCTCTCTCCTTTGTTTGATTTTCCATATATTCTTTGGACGGTGACCATTGAAAATAAAAAGAATGAGGAGGGATATCATATTTCTATCTATTCTTAATTCTTTACCAATGATAGAAAATCCATGTAATTATTTTTTATTCCTTGTATTATGAAAAAAATATAGAATAAAATCATTCCCATATAATTTGACAAACAACATAAAGGAATATTTATTAAAATGATAAATTTCCTTATGCTTTTTGAAATTTATATCCTTTTTTGTTACCATTTACTATGACAATTTGTTTCATTCCCTCTCTACATTTACTCCCTTAAATTGTTCCATATAATTCTTTTTTTTCTCTCTTTGTTCTTATTATTTCTTGAGTGATCACTTATTATTTTTTGCCTTTCCTCTTTCATTTATTTTTCTTCCTCAGAAATTCACTTTCACTTTATGCAATTCGATGCGCGTAAGAATTTTTTTTGTTCTGTTGTTTTCTTGCTTTGATCATGAAACTTGGTGTAACGCCCCGACCACCCTTCCTATGGCCCCGTCCACTCTCAGGCCGTGGGCCCACCTTGTCCGACGGTCGGTGCGTTAGTCTGGAAAGCTCGGAAGTCTTGTTTACTGATCCTGTAAATCACCACACGATTTTTCCCCGTGTTTTGACCACACTCACACGGTACTGGAAATGACTTCCCAGTAGGTCACCCATCCTGAAACTATTCCAGCTCAAGCACGCTTAACTCTGGAGTTCTCTCAAGACCTGTGACCGAAAAGATAAGTGCACTTTGGTGATATAGGTAGCCAAATCAATTCCTTTAAGCCTCTCCGCATATACCGCATATACCATATATGCTCTGAAATCGGGGTGTCACAATCACCCCCACTAACAGATTACAACGTCCTCGTTGCGCATACCAAGATCGTTACCCCGACAATCAGACTCTTCACAGATGTCAAGGTTCACTCTGATACCACTTGTAACGCCCCGACCACCCTTCCTATGGGCCCCCGTCCACTCTCAGGCCCGTGGGCCCACTTTGTCTGACGGTCGGTGTGTTAGTCCGGGAGGCTCGGGAGTCTTGTTTACAGACCCTGCAAATCACCACGCGATCTTTCCCCGTGTTTTGACCACACTCACACGGTACTGGAAATGACTTCCCAGTAGGTCACCCATCCTGAAACTATTCCAGCTCAAGCACGCTTAACTCTGGAGTTCTCTCAAGACCTTTGACCGAAAAGATAAGTGCACTTTGGTGATATAGGTAGTCAAATCAATTCCTTTAAGCCTCTCCGCATATACTATATTGCTCTGAAATCGGGGTGTCACACTTGGTCTCTTTGGTTGAAAAGGTTAAATCTTTATAGATGACACTGCTAAGATTATTTCTTTCTTCTTAAGTTTTCAACATCTTTATCTGATAAAACTATCTTTGTATAAAAATTGTTTCGAAGTTGGGACCTTTGAATTGAAAATTTCTTGTAATCATTTGCGTTTATAATCATCTTCATCTATAATTATGATGATTTTATTTGAAAAAGGTGTTTATTTACTTGGCATTTCGTTATTCTCTCCAGTAGTATTGTCTTTGTGTGAGTTATGAAAATATAATCCAACGGAAGAGTTTGGTATGATAAATTCTACCGTAAATTGGAAACGATTCTTGTGGAGGTGGATGGTTTGGCTTCTCAAGTACTTGAGCTAGTTTCTAAGTCTAGTTTATTATGTGAACTTAATGTGTAATCATTTTAGTATGATATTGACCGCTTTGGGCCCAAGTAGCAAATCCTGCACAAATTTATTTTTGGTTTCTTTCCCAAAAGGTCTCATACTTATGTCCAACTATATATTAGACATTTTTTGTCTAAACTTCCGATGTAGGACTTGGATTGATATGTTAACAGTTTTGATGATTTAAAAGATGTAGAGTAGAAATAAATGAAGGCGCTTGGTTCTTATGTTGGACAGGGCATGGTTTCTTCCAATTCAAGTAATCATTCAGGATTGGATTATGTAAGTGATGAACTCAAGAAACTCGCATATGATCATTGTTAGGGTACTTCCGATACAAAGAAACGTAATAATGGTCTTCCTCTGTAGGAATGTAAAAGCCTTTCTGATCTTCCATCGGATCAGAAGTTTTGTACTTTTGCAAAATGTTCGTTTGAAACCAACATCTCCTAGTTCTCTGATTGATCATCAAAAGAATTGTTGTTCGAACCTTGGAACAATGGCTCCAAAATATGCGTTGATTAGAGGATTAAGAAGTGTTGTTGTGTTGTTGGTTTCATGCATTTATTACTAATTTTTAGATAATTTAATGAAGACACAAGACATGTGTGATTTAGATATGAATTAAACACTATTAACTCCATCAAATTCAAATCATTATATTTGATTTTGAAGCTGAATTTGGAAAATTAAGAGAACTAAAAACATTAATATTTTTTTAACTAAAAACTATATAACATAAACAACAACAAAAATATCTTGAGAAAATAGTATTAAAGAAATAATATCAATCATGATTCACTCGATCACAACAATCACTCCATCATAGTATATTCTATTTAATAATTGTATGATCCTCTTATTTATTATTTGATTCACATTTTTTTTTTTTAATTGAAATTTAGATTCACATAGTTCTACTATATAAAAGCTATGTAATTCTCGAATAACACAATCCAATTCATATTCTTACTTTCGAGAAGGAGAAGAAAAAAACAAACTCAGAACTTTTCGTCGCTTCGGAGGAAAAACAAAACCCCACTTTTTCTCATTTTCTTCGTCTGTTCAATCTGATCCCGAATCAAATCTTGATGCGTGCGTCATCAAATTTTTCTTCTTGTTTTTTTAATCATTCCGATTTGAGTTTCTCTCCCACGGCCAGATTTTCGTCACAAGAAACCAAAGGTCTTGCCTTTACCAGACCAGTGATGTGAGAAACCAAAGCTTTGTTTTTTTATCAATCGAATTACTGATTACAAATCTGGGTCTGTTATACTAGTGTTTAAACTCTAAATGATTCAAACCTCTTTGCTTTTTAGGTTTCTATTTCGAATTTTGTAGATTGATTTCTAAAAGACCTCTGCAAACATTAAGATCACAGGTCTCTGTCCTGATTCCTCTCAAATTTTAGTTTCTTGGATTTGACTATTGAGCAAAAATCGTTTCTTGATTACATAAAGAAAATGTCATGATTTTTTCATTGCAGAAAAGAGATGGGTATATACCTAAGTTCTCCGAAAACAGATAAGTTTTCAGAAGATGGAGAAAATGATAAACTCAGATATGGTTTATTTTCTATGCAAGGTTGGCGTGCAAACATGGAAGATGCAGTGAGTGAAAAAAAATTCAAAAGTTTAATCTTTTTCTCTTTTTGGTATCCTCACTGATTCAATCATTGGTTCTTGATATATGTAGCATGCTGCAATTCTTGATCTTGATGATAACACTTCTTTCTTGGGTGTGTATGATGGCCATGGAGGTATAGAAACATTTGTTCCTTTTTAGCGAATTCACCGGTTTTTAAAAATACGTATTTAGAGCTCCTAAGGCAGCTAGAGCTAGAAGACTGATATTGCAATCTTGTATACATGGAATCTCTAATGATTTTGGTCAGTGTTTTAGGTAAAGTTGTTTCAAAATTCTGCGCCAAGTATCTACACCAACAGGTTCTTAGTAACGATGCATATGCAGCTGGGGACGTAGGGACTTCTCTTCAAAAAGCATTTTTCCGGTAACATTTCCGTGTTTCCGAGCTTTGGATTTAGAAGTTCGGCATAAAGTGTTTGATCTTGTTGATGTGGTTATTGTAGAATGGATGAGATGATGAAAGGACAAAGAGGATGGCGAGAATTAGCAATACTCGGTGATAAGATCAATAAGTTCAGTGGAATGCTTGAAGGGTTTATATCGTCACCAAGAAGCGGGGACGGTACTAATAAACCCGATGCTTGGGCCTTTGAGGAAGTAATTCTTTGCTACCTGCATAATAATTAGGATCATTAAGCAAAAGTGAAGTTAGATACCTAAGACGTGTGCTTTCGTTGTGAAAACAGGGTCCTCATTCTGATTTTTCTGGACCTAATTCTGGGAGCACTGCATGTGTAGCTGTTATTAGACACAAGCAACTATTTGTCGCAAACGCTGGTGACTCACGTTGTGTGATATCCCGAAAGGGTCAGGTAAAATACCGTTTGGTTAGGCCTTTTAATGAAGAGATTTTGGCGTATTTAATGTTTTGTTAAACATGTTTGTGTGTGTGTACAGGCTTACAATCTTTCTAGGGATCACAAACCAGATCTTGAAGCTGAGAAAGAAAGGATACTGAAAGCTGGTGGCTTTATTCACGCTGGACGAGTCAATGGAAGCTTGAATCTAGCAAGAGCTATCGGTAACCTCTTCTTCACATAATGGAAGCTTGTTTACTTGAAAACTCTGATTAGAGCTACTCTTTGTCTTTTGAACAGGTGACATGGAATTCAAGCAGAATATGTTTTTGCCATCTGAAAAGCAAATCGTTACAGCCAGTCCAGATATAAACACTGTAAATGTGTCTAATACCGGTTCTCTTTCTCGTGAAACATCTTCTATAATAAGTTTTTCTCTTCAGGTCGAACTCTGCGATGATGACGATTTCCTTGTTCTTGCCTGCGATGGAATTTGGTAGAAGAAATTCTTTAAACAAGTTCATTTCTTGATAATGATATATTGATATATTTGTCTCGTACCTGCAGGGATTGCATGACAAGCCAACAACTCGTTGATTTTATACATGAACAGATGAATTCGGTAAGCGAACTTTGATTTGTCTCCGTTTGGCTTCAGTCTTTACTCTTCTGGATTCTACAGTTTCTCTCTTTGTGTTGGTTATGCTCAGGAAACCAAACTCTCTGTGGTATGTGAAAATGTTCTCGATAGATGTCTAGCTCCAAACACCGCAGGTGGTGAAGGCTGTGATAACATGACCATGATCTTGGTTCAGTTGAAGAAGCCTATTCAGTCCAATGAACCTACTACATCAGAAACCAAACCGAAACCAGAACCAAGCCACGATGATCCGAGCTCGTCAAACTAATTGGTTCACATTTGTAAATTCTTTTGAAAGACTTATATCATAACGCTCCCGGGGATTTCCGGACTTTGGTCTCATGGACCTTCCATAATGTAGAAGAAATGATTGATGTGAAATGTTGTTAGCCAGGCGAATTAAAATAAACCGGCCGAACCGACCAACATTAGTGTCGATCGACACCAACACCCAGTGTCGAACGACACCAACACCAAAATTCCACCATTTGGTTTTGGGTCGTTACAATTCTCCCCCACTACAAATGGATTCGACCTCGAATCCGAATGCACTGGTCACCAAGACCCCAACATCACATTGCACTGACATCCATCATGTCTATCTCAGACTATACTCCTGATCCAATCATGATCATTCACCCGCGAGACCATCACTCGCACCTCTCGGACCGTCAATCCCATCCCAATCCTTGATCCAACCAGGTCAGCATCACTGACATTTACCATTCGTCTCCACATCATCTACCAAAAACTAACTCCTGACCCACACCCGGTCAGCAATACCCGAGATCATTACTCTTGATCTCCGAGGCTCACAACCTGTCTCACTAAGGTTAACATCTCCGTCCAAAACCCGACCAAATTCGCCTGGATCGTGTCGCTTGATTGGTCGGGCAACAATCAAACAAGAACATGCACGACCAAAAATGCTTCATTCATTACCAGGGTCATCTGACTTGAAGTTCTAAACGTAATATCAACCCTAGCTTTGACTTCCACAACACATCTCTAACCACAACCGGATAAACCTCGTCCCTCTAGAGAAATCTTTATTTCCCAATCGCCACTCAGAAATAATCCTCATACTCTGGAGAAATACCCATCTCGCACAACCACACTCAGGGAAATCTTCATCCCTCTGGAGAAATACTTATCTCCTAATCCTACTCAAGAACAGATCTTATACTCTGGAGAACTACTCATCTCCCAAAACTATACTCAGGGAAATCCTCATCCCAATACGCATACAGGGAAATCCTCATCCCTCTAGAGAAATCCTCATCTCCTAAACAAGTATACCGGGAAATCGTCATCCCTCTAGAGAAATACTCATCTCCTAAATAAGTATACCGGGAAATCCTCATCCCTCTGGAGAAATACTCATCTCCTAAACAAGTATACCGGGAAATCCTCATCCCTCTGGAGAAATACTCATCTCCTAAATAAGTATACGAGGAAATCCTCATCCCTCTGGAGAAATACTCATCTCCTAAACAAGTATACCGGGAAATCCTCATCCCTCTGGAGAATTACTCATCTCCTAAACAAGTATACCGGGAAATCCTCTTCCCTCTGGAGAAATACTCATCTCCTAAACAAGTATACGAGGAAATCCTCATCCCTCTGGAGAAATACTCATCTCCTAAATAAGTATACCGGGAAATCCTCATCCCTCTGGAGAAATACTCATCTCCTAAACAAGTATACCGAGAAATTCTCATCCCTCTGGAGAAATCCTCATCTCCCAAACTATACTCAAGGAAATCCTCATCCCAATAATTGCGTAGGGAAATCATCATCCCTCTGGAGAAATCTCCATCTCCTTAAACCGTACTCAAGGAAATCATCATCCCTCTGGAGAAGTCTTCATCTCCTAAAACCGTACTCAGGGAAATCATCATCCCTCTAGAAAAGTCTTCATCTCCTAAAACTGTACTTAGGGAAATCATCATCCCTCCGGAGAAATCATCATCTCCTAAAACCATCCTCAGGGAAATCATCATCCCTCGAGAACCCTCTCAGGTCTTGCCGCCACCATAACTCTGGCTAAAGATCCTCCGGAATCACAGCCAACAACTCCTCTGAAGCATGCATGCCTTTCCTCAATCTCGGAATCACATCCTGACCCCATCCACATGTCAACCCCGAACAACCCAATTGCACAGGGTGTTCTCTAGAATCTCTCGAACATAGGCAGTTACAATTCCTCATAAAACTCCCATTCTCGACTCTCGACCATCTCACACAATACTCCACATCAAACAAACCTCAAAAATAAATAAGAAATACTCATCTTATAAATTTTAAATATCATAACCGTTCAAACCCAACGGAAAAATACAAAATCCAGAACAACATGGCAAAAGCCCAAATTCTGAAAGTAAAACCAAACTGAAACAACAGGAAAACAGCTCAATCCTTGAACTGCTCCTCTAGGCCTCGACCGCTACAAGTGCCTCCACCAGCTCTGCCCTTGAGGCATACCTGGAAACCATGCCAGGCTTCTTCAGCCCGATCCGAAGTCCTGCCACAAACTTACCCATCTGGGCTCGCTCCTCATCCATGCTGCTACTTGCATAGACCACCAGCCTGCTAAACTCAACATCATACCCACGAACGGATCGGTCATCCTGGACCAGACACTGGAACTGCAACTCTAACTGCTCCACAACTTCTTGAGGAAAATACCTTGCATTAAACTCGCCCACGAATTCTCCCCAAGACCACAATGTCCGCCTCCTCCGGGTTTGGACTTCTGTCCACCAAAGGCGAGCATTGCCTTCCAAGAACTCCACCGCTAGATCAACACATAACTCATCAGAACATCTGAGAACACGGATTCTTCGCTCAATCTTCAATCTCCACTCATTGGCTTCCTCTGGCCTCCCTCTACCCGAGAAGGACAAGGGCCCATAAGCAGTAACTCATCAGACCACGCAAGATATTGCTCCCTCCGGGTCTCCACTGGAGTCTGCACTAGTACCACACCCGATAACCGCTCTAAAATCAAGGCGAGCGTCTTTGCCAAATGATCCTCAGGATCCTGAGCTCCACCTGCAGCAACACCTGCACCTAGGTCTTTCACCGCACCCGCAGCTCTGGCACTAACTCCAGCTCCAGCTGAACTAACCGATACATTGACGGTTCCCTCTGATAACTCCTGATACGCTGGCAAATCGACCACCTGATCCGATGACTCACTCTGAGTCTCCCACTCGAACGCCTTAGCTACACGTCCCCGGCCTCCACGGCCATGACTCCGGCCTCTACGGCCACCACGGCCTCTTGGAACTCTGGCCATCGCCCATTGCACTTACTAGAAGTACAGACTAAGATACTAGGATACACAATCCAAAGCACAAACAACAACTTACCGCGGAATCTCTTTAAAGGCTTGAAGAGGATGATTCTAAGACTCATAATTGACTAACTACTCATAATCAATTAACACATAGTCTCAAATCACACAACGTAACGTCCTAAAACCGTATAGGCTCTGATACCAAAATGTAACACCCGCATTTTTTTTTTTTATAATTCTCAAGATCAACAAGTACAACACATTAACCAGTGGAAGACAATAAACCATTAAACCAATAACCGAATAACTCAATTCAATTCCAGCATTCCCACTACAATTCTATTCCATTCTAACAACCTAATCAACAGTCTTAACAAATCAGAAACCATAACCTAAAACATCCTAATCATCTTCTTCCTCTGCCATGATTCCGCGATCAAACATTCTTATACCTGCAACACAATTGGGAAAAACGAGTTGCGTGAATATTCTCACAAATTCGCAGTGGAGCGGTCATCCCGTCTACCAGATATATAATAGGAAAAATAGATTATCAATTCTACGCGAGCAATCGACAATTCACAACAGTTAAACAAATTCAATATTTTAAATAGAGAGTGTCAATTGACACCACCACTTGGTGTCGATCGACGCTTCACACAAGCAATCGATTCTCACGATCCCAACACAATGGTGTCGATCGACATCTCTCGGGAGAACCTAAACCGAGTCTGATCCTCTCGCGACTCGAGTTCCGTTCTATCACCCGATCAACACGAATTCAGAACATACCATTTACACATAATCACCATAGAACATAGTTCAAAACATCACAATCAATCATTCAACATTCCTAATAACCTACTTTCATATCCACGATCATGCACTCACCTCGATTATGCGGTTCGAGGAAGGAACGGCTAAGAACACGAAATCAGCGACCTCGCAGCCTCTGATCTCAACCAAAAACACCGAGGAGCCCTTCCTCAATTACCTAGAACACAAAAACTTGGATTTCCCAAAACCCTAAATCAGACTTCCAAAAAACAGAACGACGCACTGGACTAAAACGATCATAGGGATCGGATCTTACCTCCAAATTCAGATCGGAAACCCAATCTGGAAACTAAACCGACGGGGCTTTCCAACGATACCTAGATCGTCCTCTGATTTCATCTGAAACGCCGGAAAAACACTTCAGAAGGAGACTGGTTGAATCCCGAAACTGCACAGACCAGCTATGGGAAAACGATCATAACTCACAAACCACAACTCCAAAGGCAAACGGGTTTCTCCTGAAGCTAGATAAGAGGAAGAAGAACATACCTATGAAAAATCACGCCGATCAGACTCGATTAGACCGACCGTTCCTCGTTTCTACAATGATAGTCGAACATGTCTTCTCTTCTTCTCAATCTTCTCTCTCTCAAAACTCTTCTCCTTCACACAAAGCCACGAAATTCTCTTTTCTTTTTGCCTCACGCGGCCACAAACCCCAGAGAGCTTATAAATGCGAGCCCTAGGGTTCCGCACCCTTAACCGAACCAAACCGGGTCGAACCGACCAACATTAGTGTCGATCGACACCAACACCCGGTGTCGATAGACACCATCACCAAAAATCCATCATTTGGTTTTGGGTCGTTACAGTAGAAACCATGGATGACATAATAGCAGGAATTGAAGCTGCAAATATTAATTTGAGATACAACAAGTCTTAATTAGGCTTCTTAACCTTTATACAACACTTTTGTACAATGCATATGACAAGAAAATATGTTCTTGTGGGTAGATAACCATAACTTTCACAATAATTCATAGCATTTGATACATTAATGAGTTACGTATAGATTTATTTAGACAAAGTTATCTGTGAATATCCTTAGTCTAACACATATACAAAACTCCATAAGTGATTTGATCATATTTCATGTTTGTAGTCTACCTGTGGGTAACTATTTAATACATAAATATATCAAAATCATATGCCAGTTATACTAGAATAAAGCCATTGTAGTGGTATCTAAATTTTTTATTCATTTGCATGTTTTAAAGAAATGAAATTTTCTTTTATTATGTATCATTTATGGATATGTGATAAACATAATTCACATAATCCCTTTATTCTCATAAAACTTAAATCACAAATCACATTTTTCATCTAGAATTCTTTCTTAATTTCTAGATAATTAACATAAGCATATTATACTTAATGAATTAATCTAATGCTTTCAACATAGCTCTGATACCACATGTAAGATTAATTTATGGTGATTCTAAGTTTATTTATATGCACACAAAAATAATTTACATGATCCCTAAGATCTTAAAGCAATTACCTTAAGAGGAAATTCGGAAAAATAACCTTTTGTGTTTTTAAATTTGAAAAATACACCTTTATTTTAAGTTTTTGAAAAATACACTTTTGAAATATTAAATGTGCTAAAATAACTTTAATAACCTGAACAGTAATTTATATACGAAAATAGATAATAATTATAGATATTTTTAGTCTTCATTTTATCATAAAACAATATCTATTTATCTAAAAAGTCGATGTTATGAAAAATTATGTAACTAGTTTTAGTTGAACCTAGAAGCTGTGACCAATGTACTTTTTATGGTTAAGACAAAGAGATTGTGCAAAGAAAAAACCTAAACGATTCAATTATACTAATCCAATTTAAAACAACTGGTTTGGAAATAATTCTCAATTATTAATCATGGTCTTATGTTATCACCAAACAAATATCATGAATTTGTTTTCTCTTTTCTTCTTAAATTGCCAATCAATTTTTCCCATTCCAGATTTTTACAATCGTATTTACTGTAATTTATATACGTCAACGTTGTACTTTTTATCATTATCGTATTCGGCGTAATGTTCAATCATGTCTATACTTATGCGGTGATTTCGTTTTTCTAAAGATGAAACAATGTCAACTAATCTCTTTGTTTACATAAGCAACGTAAGTTTGCTTTTTTGAAAGATAATACTTGATTTGAATAGAATTTCCATATATTTGATGGAAAATAAAATTACAGATAATTATCTCAAATAAAAATAAAATAAATATTGATAATAATAATTTTTCAAGTTTTTATTATGATTTATGAAAATTTGTAATTTTTAATTCAAATCAGGCTAAAAAGTTATTTTCACATATGAAAAGAGTTAGTTTTTAAAAATGAAAAAGAGTGTATTTTTAAAATTTTAAAACTTAATTAAGGTATTTTTCAAATTCTCCCATTAAATTAATTACATAATATTGTCATAATTCATAAGAAGGATTATCGGAGTACCTCCATTCATTGGGGAAATGAAATGGTCGAATTCTCCTACATAAATGGTGAGAGCCTCCTTTGTGAATGGTGGTTGTGTGGTAGGATCCTCCTTGAACTTAAACTTGGATATTAAGTTTCTCTCCCCTTGCCTATAAACCTTTCTTACTTTTCTGTGTTGTGAATTTAACTTGTGATGCCAATATGATGGGCTAGAGGCATGTATTTATAGGTGAGGAGAGAACCTAATTTCTTGAGATCTTTTAATCCTAACCATCCATCATGGTTAAGCCTAAAGTGACAAGTGGTTAGACATGTGTTAACACTTGCTTCATGTCATTGCTTAAACATGTGTAATGCCAAGTGTGAAATGGCTCTTAATACATGTTTGTACTTTAGGCTTGACATGTGTTACTGCTACTAATCTCTTTATGACTAACACTTGTCATAAAAGGAAATAAATTTCTCATTATCCATTGTATTTGTTTTACCAAAATAATTAAGATTAGCACTCTCATAATAAAAAACATGGACTTACTAATGACCACACTAATAAAAATGGAATGAATCATAATATTCCTTACATGAGCATGAGATGATATAATAAACATGATATTCACATGCCGTAACGTACATTCATATTAATAAATTAACTTCTAAACAAATCTTTAAACAAAAAGCTGCTTCATTGTTACACCAGGATTTGGCCCAAGGCAAATCCAGCTCTCGGCCCAGCAAGCTCCAAAGTCAAATTCCTCAAAAGATAAATACAACCACATATAGTTGCTTTACAATTAATGAAGGGTTACTTTTGTAAGGTATATGGTTAGTTTTTAACCATATACACATTTACCTTAGATTAGAAAGTCTATATAAGCATTTGTATCGCATTTGGGAGAACCTATGCTTTTTACTCTACACTTGAGTGTTAATACAATTCCCTTTTTTTCCATTTCGGTACAACCTGCTCGGGTTAACAGTTCTTAGCTGTACCTACTCGGGGTTACATGCTTTCTCGAAACAATACGTTTATTTTACCTACTCTCATCTACCATCTATTTTACAAAAATCTCGAACCTCCTCACAAATTCAGTGTAGAAGCCACCTCGGGTTCAACATTTGGCGCGCCAGGTAGGGGACCTCCTCGAAGATCTCTTTTTACGCATAAAGATGGTAGACCTAAACAAAGATGTCGACTCTCGATCGCAATTCGACCAAGTTTCGGGCGGGACAGCTGCTATTGCCGGGCAAGCCCAACCCTCGCCAGCGGCACTGCCCGCCGATCCAACTCCAAGCCATCACGGGACCGAGTAGCCTTCAAGTTTGGTATCAATCCTTCAACAACCAGGACCGCCTGTCAACCTTGTCACTACTCAACAAGGAGTAGAAACCGCCGGACCAAACCTGATCGACACCCGACAAACTTTCTAGCACGCCAGGAATACCCAATCGTCTCCAACGACCGGGCAGGGTCATACTAGATCAGGAATGTCAACTGCATTCTTGAAGCACTACGCACTGTACATCAGAGATAAAGCTTCGGACGCGGATCTGTGGGGGCTCGTCCAGGGAGAAGGAGAAACTTTGTCTGACTATATGGATTAGTTCAAGGTCGTGCTCTCCCGAGTAACAGTTACGGATACCTCGGGACTCGCCGCTCTCAAACAGGGTATGTGGCCCAGATCAAAATTCCAGAAAGAGCTGATTTTGCATCCTGTCCAAACTATCGAAGAGGCGATGCACCATTCGGTGGGCTACGTTAGGCTCGAGAAGAGCCAGGCCAGTCAGCTAAAGAAAGCCTCCCCGAGCAAGCCACCGGTATCAAGGGCGAAAACAAAGGAAGTCACTGACGACGCCTACCATGAGCCGCGACAGCACTACGATCCGGACTACAAGAAGAAACTCTCAACCAACATCGTAGGAAGCGGCTCGACACCCCTCCAAAACAGTGGAACAAGTATCAACGGCCTTCGGAGACCAAGGAGTCCTCGGGCAATCAATCCTACTGCGAGTATCACCAGATATACGACCACTCGACCTCGCAGTGTTGACAACTCAAGGAGCAACTCTTCGCCCAGTATAGCCCCGCAAAGTCGTGCCCCCGTCCGACCGTGGCAAGAAGAGGAAATCTGAATATAGCCCCGCAAAGAGCAAGCAGAAGGCAAACAATACTTTTGATCTTTCGATCCCCCCGAAATGATAAGAGACCGAGAAGGGACCAGCTGCGAAGTAGGACCCAAGGAAGCGATTGATGGTCATCATGGGCGGCTACAGTATGGCCCATGATTCTGTGAGATTCCTCAAGCAATATGAGAAGCAAGCAGTGATCGACCAAGGATGCCTCCAGAGGTCTCAGGTAGATATACAGATCATATTTAATGAAGCGGACACAAAAACCTCGTAATGCCATATAATGACCCTCTCGTGGTTGAGCTGAATATCGCCGAGTGCGAAGTCGCCTGGGTCTTGATCGATACCAGGAGCTCGGTGGACTTAATTTTTAAAGACACGCTCCATAGAATGGATATCTTGGATGACAAGATCAAGTCAAACGTATGGCCCTGACAGGTTCCGATGGGGCAACTACGATAACTGTAGGAATGATCAAGCTAATGGTCCATTCAGGCAGCATCTTGCGAAATGTTAAGTTTATGGTCGTCGATAAGTCGACCGTATACAACGCAATCATGGGAACCCCGTGGTTGTTCTCGCTCTAAGCGGTGGCATCTACTTACCACTAGTGTGTCAAGTTCCCAACTCAAACTGGCGTGTTCACCGTCCGTTGGAGCCAGAAGATGTCTAGAATGTATTTTATAGCCGAAAAGCACTTGCGCATGGTAAACCTGCACATCAGCTCTGTCGACGAGCCGGACTCCTCGGAGCCAAAACAAAAGTCTACGATACAGATTGGCATCGATCCTCCACATCCGGATTGTCGCATCAGCATTGGAGCAGAGCTCGCCGAGCCAATCCGAACCTCCATGATAGAATTTCTTTACAAGAATGTAGCAACCTTCGCCTGGTCGATGGACGACATGAAAGGAATACACCCAAATGTGCTTACTCACGAACTCAATGTTGACCCCACGTATAAGCCGATTAAGCAAAAATGAAGGAAACTCAGCCCCGAGCAGGCATAAGCGGTTAACGAGGAGATAACCAAGCTCCTGGAAGCAGGGTCGATCAAAGAAGTACTGTACCCCGAGTGGTTGGCTAACCCGATGGTGGTTAAGAAGAAGAACGGCAAATGGCACGTCTGCGTCGACTTTACCGATCTAAACAAGGCGTGTCCCAAGGACAGCTTCCCGTTACCTCACATCGACCGAGTGGTAGAAGCAACGGCTAGAAAATAAGTTACTCTCGTTCATGGACGCATTCTCAGGATATAACCAGATCGCAATGCATCCCGATGACCGCGAGAAGACGGCCTTTATCACTGACCGGGGAACATACTTCTACCGGGTCATGCCATTCGCCCTTAAAAATGCGGGGGTCCCTTATCAACGACTTGTCAACAAAATGTTCGCCGATCAGCTCAGAGACATGATGGAAGTCTATATCGACGACATGCTAGTTGATATAACGTGAATTTGGAGTTTCCTAACCATGTTCTTAATGAGTTTTCGGAGTCTTTCGAGTGGTTTTGAGTTGATTATTAGATCTATACTCGAAGATTTGGAACCGCACGCATTTGGGAAGAAGATTCGAGCAAAACGGGCGAAAACCGGGTTTTCTGAAGGTGGGACCGACCGGTCCCAGTCTTGGACCGACCGGTCCACGAAGAACGACCGATCGAAGCACTCAAGACGGAAGCCACTGGAAAGTAGACCGGTCGATCCACTATCGGACCGACCTGTCCACCTGACGGCAATTTGAAGACCTCTCTGGAAACAGGACCGACCGGTCCACACGAAGGACCGGCCGGTCCAGTCACTATGAAGAATCGAAGATTTTGGCTCCTGGAAACCGGACCGACCGGTCCTGCTTCCAGACCGGTCGGTCCACTCCCTGATTTTTAGGAAAATTCCCTTTTTTGTTTTATTTTCTATATAAACCACTAGGGTTTCGTTTTTATGGGACACAATCTCTTTTACCACTTTTATTCAGACATTTTGTAAGCAAGGGAGAAGATCTCATCATCTTTGGATTTGTTTTCTGAACCCTTTTCTTTGATTTCTATTGATTATGATTCATTCAATTGCTTTTGCTTTGTCTATTATCATGTCTGAGTAGATCTATAGTTAGGTTTTAGGGTTTTTGATGGATTTCACAAATTGAATCAGACACAAATAGGTTGCTTATCTTTTACCATCTTCATCACTGTTAGACATAATGCTAGGATTGAATTGGCCATTTAATCACTAGATCTTAGGTTGATGCATATTCCAAAAGTTTGTGCATAACTGAAACTACTGTTGATGAGAAATTATTCTTTAGTCTCGAAAATGAATTAGAGTTAATTCTGAACTGATCAAACCTGAACTATAATGCTTGTCTAGGATAGTCGTGACCATGCGAAAGTATAGGCACTCGGATCTCTAGGGAAAGTAACTGTTATCACGAAAGTGGAGTAGTTTATAAAAGTGTTTGAGTTTAAGATGCATGCATATTGTAGGGGTAAAATCTCCCCTAGAAGAATCGATAAACCAAACGGCTTAACACGTGTTAAAACGGTTCAGCGGTCGAACCCAGAAAACGCAGGCCCGTCAAAGGCCCATCACTGTTCATTCCAGCGCTGTTCGATCCTTCTAGACCGGCCCGGCTCAGAGCGACCGGAACTGCTCAAGTCACCTCGACTGGAACTGTTCATACCGCCCAATTTTACCTATATATAGATATGTACCCCTTCACTTGGAAGGGATCCGATATTTCTTATAAAAAGACTGTTTACAGCTCTGATCTTGATTAATAAGAACAATCTCAAGAACCCTAATTCTATATTTTTCTAAAAATCTTTCTAAGTGTTTGGAAAACCTAAAGAAGCTTTACTTTATCTGAATCTTCACAAATTCTGTTGTGTGAAAATTCCAGCTCGCACAATTTGGCGCTAGAAGGAGGGTATTACTCGCAACACTAGCTTCATACACGAAACAAACGCTTGGACGAACCCGCTACTCGCAACATGTCAATAACGAACCCGCAGTCTCTAGCGGCCGAAGATACAGGTCCAAGCGAGCCCATTGTGGCTGGGCTGATCAACCAGTCCGCATTGGGGGCGGAAGCAGGCAGACCTGTCCCGACAGAGAACCAGGCAACCGCCAATACAAACACGGCCGACCCGTCCACACCAGGAGATTTCGGTCAACTCAAAGCAATGCTTGAACAGTTGCTCAAGCAGTCGCAAAACCAGGAAACGATCAACAGCAACCTGACTGCTGAAATCAGGGCCTTGTCGACAACTCGTCAGTCTCGAGGGCTACCTCAAGGTAACGCGGTTCGCGTCGCACCGCTCGCTCTTAACTTCTCCCAGGCGGCATCGCCATCGGCTCGTGGCACTCGCGAAGATCATACGCCAACACCTCTCAGAGACGGAACCGTTTTTGTCGCAGGCGCTCCCGGCGGCATACCTGCAATCGCAGACAATTCAGAAGGACGTGAATTCGGAGCAGCTCGGCCCATTCGACCGACTAGTCGTATCCAGAGTCGGGACGAGGGCGAAATCGCAGAAAATACGCGGCAGAACACTCGCGGTCTCAAGGATATGAGGTCACAGGTCCATCGCGCAACCAGCAAGGCGCCGGAACTCGACCGCGTTCTTGAAGAAGCTCGCACCACTCCTTTTACCGAGCGAATAACAGAGGCGCGTTTATCTGACCCAGGGAAGCTCAAGATTCCTATCTATGAGGGAAAGGGCAACCCCACGGAGCATATCAGAGCATTCTCAATCGCAATGGGGCGAGCTAATTTCAGGCTCGATGAAATCGATGTTGGTTGCTGCCTCCTCTTCGTGGAGCATCTCCAAGGGGCGGCCCTCTATTGGTTCACGGGAATGAAAAGGAACTCTGTCGACAGCTTCGCCCAACTCTCCGAGGCCTTCCTAAAGCAGTATTCCGTCCTAATCAAACGCAGGTCATCAGAGGTGGACCTTTATACTATAACGCAAGCGGCCGGCGAGCCCTTGGGAGTTTTCATTGAACGCTTCAAAGCGATGCTTATTCAGGTAAAAGGGATTGACGACAGATCCGCCCTAAGTGCCCTGTGAAAAGCTTTGTGGTACAGCTCGGATTTCCGAAAGGAGATGACAATTAACGAGCCCTTGTCAATTCAAGATGCGCTTCATCGCGCTAACGGCTTCGCAAGAAGCGAAGATGAAACCAAAATCCTGAGCCAGAAGCATGGAAAGGCCAGGAATCCTAGTCCGCAAGAAGTCCCAGTCGCGACAAAGAGGAAGCCGGGAAATTTCGTACAACATGAAGGAGGTTTCAAGGGGGCCCATAACTACCAGGTGGACTCGCCCGGCTACGGTCGAGGAAGAGGGCGAGGCCGCGGAAGAGGCGCCCCTGGTCGCGCTAGCGGCAACACTAGGCCGAGAATATCGCAGTATGACGAGTCTGCTTATTGCGACTTGCATAAGATGGAGGGACACTCGACGTCTAACTGCAGAGTCCTCGGCATGCGACTCGCAGCAAAGTTGGCCGCCGGCGAGCTCAAAGGAAACATCAATGTTAACGATTTTCAGCTCGAGCAGTTCGACGATGCAAGAGAAGGGGACGGCCCGTCGGAAGAGAACAGGAATAATAAGCGAGACCGACGAAACGACGAGGCCCACCTCGACCGACGAAACGGTAATGATGGCCGGAGCGCCTCGAAACAGAAAATCTGCAACATGATCATGGGCGGCTCGCGCTACTGCTCTAACACCGTCTCGTCGATCAAAGCCTATCAGAGAAGAGCGGAGGTAGGGGCAAACAAACCAGAACTGTCGAAGTTCCCGAACGACGTCATCCAGTTCGAAGAGAATGAGGTCGACGACATTGACAAACCTCATGACGACCCGCTTGTCATCCGACTCTCCGTCTCAGGGTGGGACACGGGTCGCGTTTTAATCGACACTGGGAGCACAGTCGACATCATTTTCATAGACGCTCTGAAGCGTATGGAAATTGACCTCGCACAAGTCGAATCCTATCCTAAGCCATTAACCGGATTCAATGGTGAGACGACGATGACACTCGGTACGGTCAAGCTTCCTGTAAGTGCGGAAGGTGTGACTAAAATAGTTGAGTTCGCAGTCTCGGACAACCCGGCAATTTACAATGTGATAATGGGAACCCCTTGGCTAAACTCGATGCGCGCCGTCACCTCAACGTATCATCTCTGTCTTAAGTTTCCAACAATGGGCGGAGTCAGAACAATCAGAGGAAGTCAGTCGGCGTCAAGATCTTGTTTCATGACCGCGCACAAACTAAGAGCTCAGGCGACAGTGCCGATCCCAAGCGAGCCGCGGAAAAAGATTAAGACAGACAGGGAGCCCGTCAAGGAAATCTCAAACCTCTTATAGCAGCTACAGATCGCGGAATCCGCCGAAGCTAGAGGAGCGGGTCCAAACTGCGAGCCCGTCATATCGGTTTGTATAAACGACAAATTCCCAGAGAAATACGTAGAGATAGGCGCGACACTTGACAAAGCCGTCAGGCTCGACCTCATCGAATTCCTTAAGAAAAACGTCGGTACATTCGCATGGTCCGCGGAAGACATGCCCGGGATCGATATCGGCATCATCAGTCACGAGTTAAACGTGGACTCGACCTACAAACCTATAAAGCAAAAGCGAAGGCGACTAGGACCTGAAAGGGCTCAAGCGGTAAATGACGAAGTAGACAAACTCTTGCAGGCCGGCTCGATCTCTGAGGTCAGATATCCGGAGTGGCTTGCGAACCCAGTCGTCGTGAAGAAGAAAAGTGGTAAGTGGCGAGTCTGTGTAGACTTCACGGATTTGAATAAGGCATGCCCTAAAGACAGTTTCCCTCTTCCTCACATCGACCGCCTCGTCGAGGCGACATCTGGAAACAAGTTGTTGTCATTTATGGACGCCTTCTCTGGCTATAATCAGATCTTCATGCACCCCGGCGATCGCGACAAAACATCTTTCATCACAGACCGCGGAATCTATTGCTACAAAGTCATGCCCTTTGGACTTAAGAATGCTGGGGCTACTTATCAGCGGTTGGTAAATAAAATGTTTGCGGACTTACTCGGCAAAACGATGGAGGTTTACATTGACGACATGCTCGTCAAATCACTCGAGGAAAAGGACCACATCGGCCAGCTCGCAGAGTGCTTTGCGTTATTAAACAGGTATAACATGAAGCTAAATCCGGCTAAGTGTCGTTTCGGTGTAACGTCCGGCGAGTTCCTTGGCTACATGGTTACTCGTCGCGGGATCGAGGCAAATCCAAAGCAAATCGACGCACTCATCCAGATGCCTTCGCCAAAAACGAGAAGAGAAGTCCAGCGACTAAACGGCAGAGTCGCGGCCTTGAACCGATTTATCTCGCGCTCTACTGATAAGTGTTTACCTTTTTATGAAACGCTCAAGGATAAGAAGGGGGCAGCTCGACAAGATTTCGAGTGGACTGAAAAATGTGAGGAAGCCTTCCAGAAGTTGAAGCAGTATCTCGCAACTCCACCTGTTCTGACAAAGCCGATAGCTGGCGAACCGCTCTATCTTTACATCGCGGTCTCGACCTCGGCAGTTAGTGGGGTTCTGATTCGCGAAGACGGCACCGAGCAAAAGCCTGTTTTCTATATTAGTAAGTCGCTAACCAATGCAGAAACAAGATACCCTTTGACGGAGAAACTCGCACTCGCAGTTATTACGTCGGCTCGAAAGCTTCGACCGTATTTTCAATCACATTCGATCGTGGTACTAAGTACTTTTCCACTGCGCGCTGTTCTCCACAGTCCGACTCAGTCCGGGCGACTCGCCAAATGGGCGATCGAGCTAAGCGAGTTTGATATCGAGTATCGCAGTAGGACGACGATCAAGGCACAGGTATTGGCCGACTTTTTAATCGAACTGTCGGAGGCGGAAGCCTAGCCCGAAATCGAAGACACACTTGCGGACAGTTCTGCATCCCAAATCTGGCAGCTGCACGTCGACGGCTTATCATCTAAACACGGATCGGGAGTAGCCATTCGACTATCGTCAGACGGAAAATCTCTAGAGCAATCGTTCTGCCTTGGTTTCAAGGCATCGAACAACGAGGCCGAATACGAGGCCCTTCTCGCAGGTCTTCGATTGTCTAAAGCGTTGAAAATAGCAAGGATAGAAGCTTTTTGCGACTCTCAGCTCGTCGTAAATCAGTTCAACGGCGAATACGCGACAAAGGACGAGCGCATGGAAGCATACCTCGCTCTCGTCAAAACTTTAACAGCTGAATTCGACTGTTCACCTTGACAAGAATTCCAAGGTCGGAAAACTCCCAAGCGGATGCCCTCGCATCACTCGGCTCGACCGCGAAGCTTGATAAAGATCTTCAAAGAATTGTCAAGGTCGAATTCATTGAAGAGCCGAGTATCGCAATCGCAAAAGCAGTCAACGTCCTAACAAGATCTCTGGCAGCGAAGCAAAAAGCAGGTCTCAGCAATGGCTCGCCCGCTCGCTCCGCCGCAGACCCGATGGACCTCGACCACACCAAAGATAACGTCGAACCGGATCCGATGGATCCCAACAAATCCGGTACAGTCGGCACAGACGAAACGACGGATGTGATGGCAACAGATAACGAGCTCGACCCGAATAACACAGCTTTTGACCGTGGCTTTCTACCCGAACAACTTGAGGAATCCCCAGAGGATGCTTACCCATGTAGCGAGGAGCCTCCACTTGGGCATGAAGTCATCGACATTCCCATTGACGACGAGACCACAGTCTATGGATGCGACACCAAGTGGATGGCCAACATTCGCGTTTATCTCGCAGACGGCGAGATGCCAACCGACAAATGGGCGGCTTGCAAGTTGAAGTCACAGTCGTCACGTTACGTTTTACTTGATGGAAATATTTTCAAATGGCGACTGTCCGGGCCACTACTCGCTTGTGTCGAGGGGCAGGAGGCTCGCGAGATAATGCACGAGGTTCATGGCGGATCCTGCGGTAACCACTCGGGAGGTCGCTCACTCGCCATCCGAATCAAGAGGCACGGATATTTTTGGCCATCAATGATAAAAGACTGCGAGCTGTTCGCAGCAAAGTGCGAGAAGTGTCAGCGACATGGTCCGTTCATCCATCAACCGACGGAGTTCTTAAGCTCGGTCACCTCGCCCTACCCGTTTATGCGATGGGGAATGGATATAGTCGGACCGCTTCATCCGTCTCGGCAGAAACGATACCTCTTAGTCCTTACGGATTATTTTTCCAAGTGGATCGAGGCGGAAGCATTCGGATCAATCAAGGATAAGCAGGTCGAAAACTTCGTCTGGAAGAATATCATCTGTCGTCACGGCGTACCCTACGAGATAGTGACAGATAATGGTTCGCAATTCATATCTAAACGGTTCGAACTTTTTTGCGATAAGTGGAAAATCAGAATCAGCAAGTCAACGCCTCGCAGCCCGCAAGGCAACGGCCAGGCAGAATCGTCAAACAAAACTCTTATCCATGGCCTAAAGACTCGACTCGACGCTAAGAAGGGTCGTTGGGCAGATGAACTTGAAGGCGTTTTATGGTCTTGTCGAACAACACCGCGACGCGCTACGGGCAAGACGCCTTTCGTCCTCGTCTACGGAACAGAATGTGTGATTCCTCCTGAAGTCTATTTTCCAGGAGTTCGCCGACGATTGCTTCCAGAACAGGAAGGTCTCAATCATCTCCTCATGCTCGACGAACTCGACCTTATCAACGAAAGGCGCGACCAAGCACTTATAAAAATGACCGAATATCAAATTGCAGCATCCAAGTATTACAACTCCAAGGTGCGAGTTCGGCGTTTTTACGAAGGAGACCTCGTCCTTCGCGCAGTATTTCAAAACACTGCCGAGCCCAATGCCGGCAAGCTCGGCGCTCACTGGGAAGGACCTTATCAGATCACAAAAGTAGTTCGCCCGGGCGTCTACGAAATCGCCAACATGAAAGGCGAGATGATTCCGCATTCCTGGAATGCGCGACATCTGAAAAAATATCACTGCTAAAAATACTAAGTCATTAGACTTGAACTACGACGCGACTTGATCCCTTCATTGGGTACGTAGGCAGCTCGTTTTCGGACGAGTTCAGTTGCCCCTTTGTTCAAAAAAAAAAAAAAAAGGGGGGAGTGGGTACGTATATTCATACTCCCACTCGCCGTATGAAACGACTCCGGTCTAAACGCGATAATTGATTCGCAATATGCTAAGGTTTTAACCAAGTCTTATTCGCTCAACTCGCAAGCGACTCCGGTCTAAACGCGATAATCGATTCGCAATAAGCTAAGGTTTTAACCAAGTCTTATTCGCACGACTCGCAAACGACTCTGGTCTAAACGCGATAATCGATTCGCAATAAGCTAAGGTTTTAACCAAGTCTTATTCGCTAAACTCGCAAGCGACTCTGGTCTAAACGCGATAATCGATTCGCAATAAGCTAAGGTTTTAACCAAGTCTTATTCGCTCGACTCGCAAACGACTCCGGTCTAAACGCGATAATCGATTCGCAATAAGCTATGGTTTTAACCAAGTCTTATTCGCTCAACACGCAAACGACTCCGGTCTAAACGCGATAATCGATTCGCAATAAGCTAAGGTTTTAACCAAGTCTTATTCGCTCAACTCGCAAACGACTTCGGTCTAAACGCGGCAACTCGCTAAACGACTTAACTGTCTAAACGCGAGATCAATAACAATTAGGCGTCATTATGGCCATAATGGCGACCTGATTAAAACTTCATCATCATTATGAAGTATACTCATACATCTTCAACGGATAAAGCGCGCTATATAAGTTTAGAGTTCATTACTGGGATAGACGTATTCAGTGCGAGTATTGTCCGTTAGCCGGGATGTCCATCTCGCGAGTCCATCTCGGGATAGACACATTCAGTAGAATGTGTCCGTTAGCCAGGATGTTTGACTCGCAAACCCAGTTTTAACCTTAACAAACTGGTCGAACTTAGCAAATATATATTTGCCTGGATAAGATATATTCAGTAGAATGTAGCCAGGATGTTCGTCTCGCAAAACCCAGTTACACTCAACACTGGTCTAAAATGGCAAAACATACGGCAGCGATATCAATCGCCTCGCCATTCAGCGTCTTAAAACCGCATCGCCATTAAGCGTCTTAAAACCGCATCAAATCTAAGCGTCTTAAAACCGCATCATTTCTATGGCCTTAGACAAGCTCTAACAGGCCTCGTCGACAGACTACTAATCGAAAATACAGTTAAGAAATTGCTTAAGGGCATTCATATAAATCTGCTCGACCAACTCGGCATAAAAATATTGTTACAAGTTGGATAAAGCCATCCAGGCACAAAAACAAAAATCGAGTCGTAAAATCCTTAAGCAAAAACAAAAACTAATCCTACTGTTGCAAAGTCCGGATTAGGCGACAGTCTCGCCATCTTCGGCCTCTTTGTCATCAGAAGCCAGCTCACCCTCTTCGACAACTTGTTCTTCGGCTGGAGTAATGATAGCAGCCGAACTCGCAGCCTCGCCGTCCTTGGGTTCTGGTTCCGAAGGAGCCTGTTCGCGAAGAGGTTCAGTTGGTGCGACTGGGATCGGATCAACGGTCTCATCGGCTTCGTCCGACTCGCTCTCGTCTAACTCCTCACTCGCGCTTCGCAAGCGCATACCAAGAGAGCCATCGTTCGACCCAGAAGCTGCATTTATACCAACAGACTTAGCAACAACTTCGATTCGCAGAGACGCAACTATATCCGCTACGGTAATGGGGACAACATAGTTCTTACCCAAGGTCTTTCTCAATTCGAGTGCTATCGCGTCGAAGATCTCGTCGGCTTTTCCGAGCGACGCCTTGTTTTCAGCTAAAAGGGCACGCTCGGCCTTGGGACCGAAGGCCTCCTCTGCTTCAGCATTCTCCATGTCGTCAATAAGCTGGAGATTAGCCTCCGCTTGTGCAAGATAGACCATTTTCCTAATCGGCTTCTTCATCATCTGTTGAAACAGCTCGTAAGCCCGGTTAAGCTGGCCTTGCACTTCGGCGGCCGCAGATCGCCTCGCAGAAGAAACAGCCTCTTCAAGATCCTGCTCGCGACTCGCCTTCAGAGCAGATAGCTCTTTCACCAGCTCGGCGTTGTCCTCCTCGACCTTCTCCTTCTCCTTACCGACTCTGTGAAGGTGCACGCCCAGGTCGTCAGAGCTCTTCTTGTACATATCTCGCTCAGCAGCAAGATTTCTCATTTGGGCCGCGACTTTTTCCTTCTCGACCTCTTCTCTCTGCCTGGCCTCGCCTATAAAGAGCTCCTTAGACCTCGAGTCTTGATCATACGACATGATCAGCCTGTTGAAATGGGCGATGGCCTGCGAAGGAATTGACGGTATGAAAAATAAAGCTAGGTGAAAAAGAAAGAATAAAGTGTGGAATTACCTTGGCCTGGCGAGACGCGAACTCCTTGTAGAGCTCGCTCTTTACCAACCTTTCCGGGATCGGCATACGATCACCCGGATATGTAACCTTAGCCATCATGGCGGCTGCGGCTAAGGGATCAGTGTAGAGCCCATCGGAACTTCCAGGAATAGTCTGCCCTGGGGACAGAGTCGGCAGCTCGCGACGAGATTTCTTCTTCTCGCCAACTCTACCTTTGCCTTTCTCAGAAGCAGATCGTTTTCTCTTCCGATGCAGTTGGGCCTCAGGCTCGGCGGGCTCGTCAGTAATGGTAGTTGGCTGTGAAGTAATAACAGCCAACGCACCACTCGCAGCTACAGCAGCCGCTTCGACGCCCTCAGCAGTAGGAGTATTATCTTTATCGACGCTCCGCTCGGACGTCTCGACGATGGAGGCAGTGGCCTTCGGTTCGGCCTTTCTCTTAGCCTTCTCGGCTTTTCTCTTGGCGAGATCGCGGAAAGTGAGCTTGGGAGGCATTATTTCTAGATCGTCGGACTCGCTCTGTTCGATTTCTTCTTCTTCGTCGTAGGAAATGAACTCGCGAGCTAGAACAACCCTTCGAAGATTGAAGTGACGATTCCAAAGGCACTTCCGAGCCTTCAATTTGTTGACCAAATCGTCGATGTTGGCAACAGGAGTGAATAGCAGTCTGCTAGCTGTAAAAACAAATTAGCAGAAAAGTTAGTATAAAACACAAGGGGGCAGTTCGCGCAGTAAACATTCGAGAAAATCTACCAAGTGTCGCCCACTTCGCCACCACTAAGTGTTCATCCTCGGCCGACGCGGCCGATATCGGCACGAAGAAAAAATATTTTCTCCAGCTATGATCTTTGTTTGGGAAGTCGTCCAGTATTTTATAAAGAGAACGACTCGCCAGATTGTAATACTTCATGCCACCCGGGTTGGATTGCTTGCGCCATTCAAGAAGGTTGTGTAGATGGCGAACTCCGATGGGCTCGCGACATTCGGCTGCCCGCGTCGTAATTCCCACCAATTGGCGAATCCCTCTTGAGTTGATTTGCGCGAGCGCGATTTTGTGAACCCGCGCGAATCGGAGAATCAGCGCAGGAATGGGGAACGTGAGGAAACATTCCTTAAACCAACACGCGTAGGCGGTAAACGTGCCGGCAGGGGGATCGTCTTCTCGCTGCTCGAAAGAAGGCGCGATCAGTTCGACCGAGTCGGGAATTCGGCACTCTGAGCGATAGTCTTCCAGGAAGTCCTCATCGCACCAAGAGGAACCTGGAGGCGGGCGTTGCTTTCGCCTCGATTTCTTTTTCTTCTGGACAACCTCGGCCAGCCCGCACGCAGCCCAAGCTTCCTGTCTCTCTTTTTCTACTAAAGAGTTGTACGACCAGTTACCTTCTTCGATCTTTACTTGGAGAGGCAGCTCGGCAGGACTAAGGGACTCGTCGCGGAGTTGTGGGATTTCCACAACCAGTCTTCGCCCGTCAGTGGTCGAGGCCTCGCCAATTTGCGAAGGATGCGAAGTCCCAACTCCCTCTTCAAAGCCAGTTCGTCCAGCTCGCATGGACGAAGTAGACTCCCTTGTCTCGCGACTTTGTCTTAAGGCGGGAGTAGGATAAGAGAACAGTTCGGCAAGAGGGGAATGGCCTCCAGCTCGATCTTCTCGACTAATGGGGCTCGCCTCCTCGCTGCCTGAAGGACTCGCTTCCTCTTGGCCACGGAGCCTACTACAACTCGAACTCGCATCTACAATCGACTCGCTATCGGGAGAATACTCCCAGGCCGATTTTCCCTTCTCGGGGAGTTCGGCAGACTTCGCGGATGCAAAAGAACTCGTCGACGACATCTTTCTTTGGATCAAAACTTTAAGTTTTTTCAGTTTCTCTGAAGAACACTGCGGCGGCGATGAAGAACACGGCGGCGGCGAAGTGATGGGACGGCAAAATTTCTATCTATTACTCGAAAGAAAAAACAGAGAAGAGAGAGAGAGAGCGAACCTGTTTTTTTTCGGAGGAATGAGAATAATGAGAAGTATCAAGGGAGCGTTGCCTCTTATAAGGACATTTTCGACGGTTCGACTTTCGAGGTGGGCCTCATTTCTTAATAGGCCCAAAGATTCTGGGCTCAGAATCTCAGTTTCGCGAGATTGATCCAAATCAATGGTTCTACAATTTTTATCTGACCCTAAATGCGACTCCGCGGGCTCCTCCTCCATTTGTTTCGCGACTTCATAGTTTCGATATTCTCAGGATTTTGACCTTCAAAGAATCGCGCGACCTCGCGACTTCACTTACGAATAAACCTGCGACTTCAGCATCTCGCAACTCGCGACTCCGTCTCAATGGATCAGTCGCGACTTTCTCTCCGTGAAAATCAGCACGCGACTCCATCTCAATGGATCAGTCGCGACTTTCTCTCCGTGAAAATCAGCTCGCGACTCCATCTCAATGGATCAGTCGCGACTTTCTCTCCGTGAAAATCAGCTCGCGACTCCATCTCAATGGATCAGTCGCGACTTTCTCTCTGTGAAAATCAGCTCGCGACTCCATCTCAATGGATCAGTCGCGACTTTCTCTCCGTGAAAATCACCTCGCAACTCCATCTCAATGGATCAGTCGCGACTTTCTCTCCGTGAAAATCACCTCGCAACTCCATCTCAATGGATCAGTCGCGACTTTCTCTCCGTGAAAATCACCTCGCGACTCCATCTCAATGGATCAGTCGCGACTTTCTCTCCGTGAAAATCAACTCGCGACTCCATCTCAATGGATTAGCTCGCGACTTTTTCTCCACAGAAATCAACTCGCGACTTCATCAAGTCGCGACTTCATCAACTCGCAACTTCATCAACTCGCGACTTCATCAACTCACGACTTCGTCGACTCGCGACTTCCTCTTCGGCGACAACGATGACTTGAGTAAATGTGCGACTCGCACTCTTTTCCCCTTTTCTGTTTTTTCCCACTGGGTTTTTTAGACAAGGGTTTTACCGAGGCTTGTTCGCACATCTGAACATCTTCATCTCGTCACCTCGCATCTTCGAGCAGATTCATTCAATCAAGTCAACTCGCGATTCTGAAGGCTTTCAGTCAGCTCGCAGATATCGGAACAAATCTACCTTGACACCTCGCACTCTCGCACGATTCGCGGATCACAATTAAAACCAATTCGCAGATTCGCGAAACTAGAAATCGACTCGCCAATAACAGCAACCGACTCGCAGTATTGAGTATTTGGGTTCAACAGCATCGCCGCTAACACGCTAAACGGCCTAAGCGGGAATCGATTTTTCAGACACCCTTACTTCAGCACTTTTTAACTAAACTGTTGAATAGTTGTCTGGTTCATGATTGTGATTTCCTGAGAATTCCCTAATGCCTAGCGCTTTTATTAATCTGAATTTAAACCGTTTTAATTTGCTTTCTTGTCTTTAATTTTGATTACAATCACCTATCTTGTTTCCTGCTTAGCTTAGTTTTAAAATCTATAATTTGTTGTGTAATCCTTTGGTCCTTGTGGATTCGATCCCGTTATTTACTACTGCGTGCATGTGCACTTGCAGTGATTTATTTCGGGTAAAACCTGAGAGTATCAAGTTTTTGGCGCCGTTGCCGGGGACCAATTGTGTTTACCTTCAGATTTGATTTGCGAATTTAGTCTAAGCAACTTTCTAATTTCTTTTTGTTTTTGTTTTGGTTTTTGCTTTTGATTTCAGGTACCAATCATGGAAGTGGTTGATCAAGCTGGTAATGAGGACCTTCAAGCTGTTTTGTTTGACCAGATAGAGCAGATTCGTACTGCAACTGCTGCGCAAGCGCTTGCGGCACAACAACAGATGCAGAACATGCAGCAGGAGTTTGCTAGGATCTTGGCACAACAGGTGCCACCACAAGGACAGAATCCTCCGCCGCATAGAGGAATTGGAGAAGAGGATAATGTTCATTCTTACTACCAGAACAGATCAGCTATTCGTGTTCCAGAGATTCAGAAGAACGATTTCGAGATCAAGGCTCAGCTGATCAATCTGGTGGAGAGACACGTGTTCCATGGGTTGGCTTCAGAGAACCCCATGGATCATATAGAGAGCTTTGAAGAGGTCTGTGAGACAACTAAGGACAATGGGGTACCTTCTGACTACATCAAGTGTAAGCTTTTCAAGCACTCTCTCGCTGACAAAGCCTTGAGATGGCTCAAGTCACTGCCCCCACATTCTTAAATCCCTCTGTAATCTTCATGTCCCTCTATTCTTTAATGAAATTGGAATTTCCAAAAATACCCTTACTGAAATTGAATTAAAACAGATGAATTAAAAACAAATTAATTGAAAACCAAAATTTTGGGGGAAAAAAAAAAGAAAACGTACGAACGAGCGAGAGCTCGACCTCCCTCATTCTCACGCCGTCAACACGAGCTCCTCTTGCGCCGGACCGGCGCCTCCTCAAGCCTCTATCGCCGCAGACCGCCGCCGCCAGACCGCCACCGCCACCGATTCATTTCTCTTAAAGGTTGGTATATAACTTCAATGTGGCTCAAATCTAGATTAGGTTTTAGCAAATTAGGGATTGATTGGATTTGGGTCATTATTTTTGACATTGGGTGTTTTAGTATGAATTCTGGGTCAATTAGGGCTATAATGAGGTAACAAATGTATTTTAGTGGTTGAATCCTACTGAATTAGAAATAGATTAGATCTCCATTTGTGTTCTTGCGATAGGGTAAAACTAGGTAAAACAAGTAAAATTGTAAAACAGGTAAAACTGAGAATTATGAATACGTGTAAAACCAGGATAATTGTGGATAACTAATATTACTTAGTGACTTTTTTGTATTGTTTTTGACAGGATACGATGTGCAACGAAGTCGGCATATTCTTTAAATGCCAAGGTCGCATGTATAGTTTAATGTTCAATACATTAGTGAGAGAGATAATGATGATGATAGATCACGTGATGAATGTATGGACAAAGGTATGGAGATATCGGATATGCGTGAGAGATATATTGGGCGACCAAGGACGCAAAACAAAAGATGTATAAGGCAAAGACTCCAATGGTTGCTATTTGGATTTGGTAGCCCTATTTGATTGTATCTTAAACGTTTGTGATGTAAAATTATGTAGAACTGTTGTTTTGTTATGTAAAACAATATATTGGATCTGTATCTTCAGGTGAAACTATGGAAAACTGATTTTTTGTTATGTATAACTATATATTTGATCTGTATCTTCAGGTAAAACTGCTTACAGTTGATATTGTGTAACTAATTTGATAACAAGGTAATAACAAAATGATGATCGATTTAACAAAAAAAACAATAAAATGATGATCGATTTAGCAAAAAAATAAACAAAAACAAAAAATAAACAAAATGATGATCGATTTAGCAAAAAAAAAAACAAGAAAAAAAAACAAAAACAAAAACAAAAAACAAAATGATGATCGATTTAGTAAATGTTTTTACTTGTAATTACATGATATAAACGTTACAAATAAATGTTTTTACTTGTACTAACGGGAAAACTATATATTAAAATTTTTTGGGTCCATATGAAACAATCCCACCAACAAATGACTTATACGATTAGGATCACAATAAGAACAATAGCCAAGTTAGTAGGGTGAAATTACAAAAATGTAAAATTGAAACATTTTAATGCACACAACAATTAGAATGATAGATTAAAGGAGGAAAATCAAATGTAAAACTAAAAATTAAAAGTTTAAGAGTGGGTAAAACTGAATAAATTGAAAACAGCCAAAGTAAAACTATTTGGGACTTTCGTAAAACTAAAATCTTTGGTAAAACTATGTGTAATTTTTTGGGCGCCAAAACGAAAATTTCACCAAATCTTTGGTTATCTCCTTTTCTTTTTTTTGCTTCAATTTTCGACCATTTCTCTCCAATTTATCTTCTCTCTCTCCTTTTCTCTTTAGTTCTCTCTCTCTCTAGTTCTCTCCTTCTCTACTTTTGTTCTCTCTCCATTTTTCTCTTCTCTCTCCATTTCTCTCTCGTCTTCCCTTCTCTTCTCCATGTCATTTGGTGAGCTATGTTGTTTTGATGTCATTAGATACATGTAAGCAAGAAAGCATTTATTTTTTCTGGGTTCGGTCGTAAAATTGGAAAACCTGGTAAAACAATGGTGAAGAGATTGCAAAGCTTAAGGCTCGATTCGAAAAGATTTTTGGGAAGATATAAAATGCCCCGTTGCGGATGTTGTCCCTATGACTTTCTTTGTGTTTTAAGACTTATCTTTGTGTTGTAAGACTTATCTTCTAATGTCTTGTGTTTGTGTTGTAAGACTTATCTTCAACAACATAGTTTCACCTAATAATACCAGTAGTACGAAAACATAGTTTTACCAAGTATTACGACAACATAGTTTTACCTAGTAATACCAGTAGTACGAAATGAAATAAAAACCGACACCATAGTTTTACATAGTTTTACCTAGTTCAAAATCAAATAAAAAACCAACCAAATCCAAACAACAACATAGTTTAAGATTGTTCGAATTCAAATAAAAAAACAACAACATTGTTTAAGCTTGTTCATCAAACCGTAACTCTTCTTCTCTAAAATCATGAGGTTTCTTCGAGTCATACATAAAAACATGGATTCGGTCTTTAAGAATTCCTTTCACGTATCCTTTCCTCCAAATTCTTAGAGGTTGCATAACCGCTGTTTCATTTCCTCCAAACATGGATTCGGTCTTTAAGAATTCCGTTTGCGCCTCTTCCTCTGCTACAGGCACCGTCTCTTCTGCTACCGGCGCCGCTACTCTATCCGGCGACTTCCGACTCTTCTTCCTGCCCTTAGGATTCATCCCCTTAGGAAGAATCATCTTCGGCGGCATCACAAAGAAATGTAAGAACTATTTGGGACTTTAATTTGATGGAGGAGAACTCTCTTTCCTGCCAAATTGGAGAATTTATATCAGATTAAGATAAATCAAAGAGCAAACAAAACTCAGTTCTTACAATCCGAAAGAATTGAGGTTTGGAGAAGTAAAACAGAAAGAGGAGAGTTGATATTACCAAGTAAAAACAAAACTCCGAAAGAATTTGGAATTTGTAATCCTAGATTAAGATAAATCAAAGAGCAAACAAAAGAAAGCTTCATACGAAGCCTTCTAAAAAGGACAGAGATATCTCAGTTCTTACAATCTCTATGAAACCTTTCGATCACAACACGAGAAGTAAAATAGAAACCCTAGAGGAGAAAGAGAACTCGTCGCTTACCAGAGAGGAATCGTCTCGAGCAACGAGAGATTTCAGTAAACTGAGGAGACAAAGGAGGGAGGAGAGGAGACAGAGGGAGGAGAGTGTCGAGCAAGATCAAGAGAAAAGGAGAGGGGAATCGATGAATGAGCGATTTGAATTTAGAGAGTAAAAATTAGGAATTGAGTTGAATCGGTAAATTTAGGTTTTTATTTTATTTTTCGGGTTTGACCCGTTTACCTTTGGGTTATACCCAGGTACAGTTTGTAATATCGAAGAACATGATAGGTTTTATGGTAACTTTGTATTTTTTCGTATTAAAAAAAATCATTAAACAAAATTGAGTTATAACAGGGAGTTATAAGATTTGAGTTTGAGTTTCAGGGACATACGAGACGATTCCTCATGTTAGGGGTCTCGATTTTAGAGATTTCGATGGTTGAGGTCCAGTGGTCCGTCACTTTGGTGGCTGGCTACTTTCTCTCCTTGGTCGTCGTTTCCGCGATCTCTTAGTCTTCCCCTTTCGAGTACAGTTCAAGGACAGGTTGTTTCGATGAGTGGCTTTGGCTTTTGCTTCAAAGGTAACTCTTCCCGAACCCTATGGTGTTGCTTGTTGGAAAGGTTATAGCTTCCGGTGGTGGCTCCATTTCCTTTCCGTTGGCTAGCAATGTTGTATTCTAGTTGAGTAGGTTGGTTTCAAGGCTTGGTGTTTGTTGTGTCTTACCGATCCTTAGGTTGTGTTTGTACTTTACGGTTCTAGTACTTTAGAGGAGCTAGTAAAGCTAATAGGTGGTCATTATGGTTTAAATTTGATATATGTGGCTTGCACTATTCGACTTCAAGGGAACTTGGTAGGGGAGCTTGCAATGATTTATCAATTGGTTAGTGAGGTTTATTCGGTGAGTTAGCTCATGGATTCGTTGTTTGAGTCGCACTCACTTGGCGCGAGGGGAGCTTAGTGAACGAGGACTGCTAGACTTAACCGTTGACGACTCACCCTTGGGCCTTAATCGAAAGGCTTCTATTGCTTTGGAACTCGCATTTGTGCACTTGCGGTGGCTTTGCTACTTCAGCATGACCTTTCTTTTGGATTTGGGAAGAACAATAAACATCGTCATCGCTTCGTTTAACTCCGCTAGCTTTGTGTTAACGTCGAGTGTAACGGACCGAAAACCGTTTCAAGTTTATGGTTTCCATGTTTTTAGCTTTTTTTGCCATGGAAACCATCTATTAGGTTTATAATTCATTTTGTAAACCTGAAACTTTTCATTATTAATGAAATATTTACATTCCTAGCAAAAAAAAAAAACAACTGATGATTGTGCATTTATATATACTCCTTTTATATCAAAATAATTGATGTTTAGAAATTTATACTCAGATAAAAGAAACACAAAAATTTTAATGTTTTGAGAATGAAAACATCATTAATCTTTCATTATAAATACAATTGAAAGTAGTCAAATCCACTAAAGTCGAAATCGTAAACGGTCGTTTCCCTGGTCACTCGTACCAAATCGGAGCTCTTCGTCTTCTCTCCGTTTGAGCGGGAGTTTTTCAAAAGTCTTATCTAGAGCCTTTAAGCCTTTTCCTCAAATATTTTAGGGAAAAAACAGGTCTATTCGCGAATTAGGCAATTTGAGAAATTCGGATCCCCAGAAGTAATGTTTAGTTTATTTTAATCGTATTTTTGATATCAGACTGCTCAAGAGTTCTGTATCCGTGGAGATTTGATGTTCTTGATTTGAAAAGACTCTTCTTTTTGTCTTACTTGACTTGTTCGTCATGAAAAGACTCACTTGCTTGTAATAACCATGGTAAAAATTATATTTTGGTATTAGATTATGCTCACATTCTACGAACTATTGTGTTTAAAGCATCTACAATGTATTACACCATATTTTACATTAAAATGGTGTAACACCAAAATGGTGTTGGGTTTTACTCCAATGTATTACACCATTTTCTACACCAAAAATGAAATATTTTAAATTTATTCTTTAATAAATTTACAAATTAACCCATCTATTTTTTTTTAATAAATTATAAAATCATTTAAATTTAACATTAAATATGAAAGAAAAATATAATACATCATGTAAAATAAAAGTATGTATAAGAGATTTTGATTTAATAATCATAAAATATTAGATTTTTGTTTAGTTGTCATCATTTATATATGTTTTTCATTAAATTTGAAATTATTTATAATTTGGAGGACCAATTTATAAATAAAAAAAGTTATGCACCAAAATGGTGTAACACCAAATTTTACATCAAATTTGGTGTTACACCATTTTGGTGTTAGATTGGAGCATATTTTACACCAAAATGAGATTTGGTGTAAGATTTGGTGATACATTGGAGATGCACGTAGAGTACAAACGATTTACCATAGAGAGAGACCGAAATATGGTTTTAGAGAAGCTCCGGCAAGCAACCATTAACTCTGTGGTAGAAGAAGAAGTTTGTGTTTTTATAAATCTATCCCTAAATCTCCAAGTCTATGTTTTGAAACTTTCTCTCACTTATAACCGTGTTTCAGGAAACGTATAAAAGGCATATAACAACTTGCTTAGCTTCGGGTTTCTTTCCTCAAAACAAACTCATGTGTTCATCAACAATGACACTTTTGACATTTGAAACTTTTTTCCTCTAAGGTGGGAATGTGGGATCGTCATAATCAAGGTTGTTGGAGGTGAAGTAACCACTCTTAAAAGCCTAGAAGAAAGCAGCAGTTTTTGCAGATTTCTGAAATCTCATAACAACACATGGACCTCGCTCCTATGATCTAAAGGACACATCGTTTAAGCGGTTTTGATGGCTCTTAAGCTTCAAAGTACATGTTATATAGACTATTGAGAGCATTCAAGGTGTTTGAAAATTACGCATAAACAATTGGATCCAAAGCAGAAGTTCTTAAACCTTTTCCCTGACAGATTTCAGTGCTAACTAAATTTGCAAATTATATAAAACAATGAAACAACTTACATCCCACAATGTGGTGACCGAGTAGGACATAAATAGTTAGTTTAAACAAGAGGTGGAATTTCAGGCGTAGACAGAAGCAGAACATAAAACCTTAATGCTATATGAGTTTGAGAGAGGATAAAATTTGAAAACAGCACCAGACCACTCAAGCTGCCCCCAAATCTCACATCCGTCGTTTCGTTTCTCCACGGAAATCTCGGCAGACCAAAGCTCCATACTCTGGGCATCTTTAGGCTGCGAGTTCCAGAAAACGACAATGTTTCCAGCAGAGTTGCAGCATAGTTTGCATATATCATACTTGACCTTAGTCTTAGGCATCCCCCGCCTGTGTTTCCAACCGGATAGAGATTCTTGAAACTCTTCCAAACCTTTCACTTCCTTCCAATCCAACTCACCAGGGTAACACCACAATATTCTCCCTTGAGTACCACGACAGTATAACTCTTCTCCAATCATACACCAATCGTTTCTACATCCCGGCATAGAATCTATTGCCACATGCCCTATACCGTCACCCGGCACGAAAACAAAGGTTTGATTCTTGTCATCAACAAAGTAAATCCCCTTGCCATCTATCACCACACTTTGTTTAATATCCGCATCGAAAATCTTCTTCCCACTAGTCTCACGTCTAACAAAAGTCTCCCAAATTTGAGTCTTTGGGAAGCACGAGCCATCTTCATAGACGGGATTTGTCGCCACGTGTGAGAGAAACAATCGAGGAACCAGACATCGGAAATAGGATTCCCATTTATGAGTCCACCGATTACATAGATCCCCCAATCAACCACCACGAAAGAGGATGCTTCCGGAGCTTGTTTGGGATTCGAAGGAATCGGTTTAAGCCGACGTTGAACCGGATTGAGGATGAACCACTGTGGGATTGGTTTGCGTAAGCATACGTAGAAATATGCGTCGGTGAAACCCATCAGCGACCGCATACGGTAGAGCTCAGGGGAAGTTACGAGAGATCGATGGCTCTTGGAAACTATAGCTAAAGCCGCGAGATCTGATTTCGACACCTGGGCTACGCACTTCAGAGCCAACTCATCTGGCAACGACTGTAACCCAGAACATGACGACGACACTTCCTTTGTCTTCTTCCTCTTTTTATTGTCCGGTGAGCCGTGAAAATTGGAATTCTTCAATTCCAATTCACGACAACGCCAAATCGCAAATCTTCCTCCGATTGCGGATTGATCCATGTTTCTTCACCTTCCTCGATTAGTTTCAAAGTTCGGGTTTTTTTTTCCCCGTCGCAGAAGATATAACCTTTGTTTTTTTTTTCACAAGAACAAATGGATTAGGAAGGTCGTAATTACCTTTTTGTTTTTAGATAGAAATGTAATCTTCCCTTTTTCTTTTAGTGGTGGATAGATAAAAGTTTAAACGTTTTTTTGGTTTTGATTAAAGGGAAATTGGCAAATATAACACAAAGAAAAACCATGATTTATTCAATAGCCAAAATTACTGTTCATTATATGTATTATTGACAATTTTGCCCTTCCGAAAATCTATGTATTTTATATAGAATAGTTTTTTTATTATATTTATCAAGCATAAAATCGTAATTTCTCCTAGATTATTTGTTAGTTTTTTTTTATATTTATTACAAGGCTATTAAACTAATTATAGTTCAAAATTTTGCTATTTGGCAAATTAACCCTTTGATCAAATCCTCTATAGCTTTAAACTGAAATCATATCCTACAGTTTGATAATATCAATATCCGGAACTCATCATTCGAGCTGATACGTTATAGATACCGTCCCCGTCATCCTACAAATTCATCCACATTTTCAATTAGTTATGGATTTCTTTTCCCCTTTTTAAACCGTTACAAAATATTAGAGACTATTATATATCCGGTTTAGTGTAGGTTTATGCATTAGATTTGGTTTACTTGTTTTGTTCTTTAATAGTATTTAAGATTACTCTTGTACCCATTATACGGTTAGTGAAGATTACACAAGAATATTGGAACACAATATTGAGCTTTTGTGTAAAATTTGGATCAATTGTAATTTTGTCGATTTTATAGAAAAAAAGTCTAGCATTTTATGTCAGAAGATTGATAATCAAGGCTCTAACTCATTTACATTTTCAAATAATGTTAAAAAAAACAATGGTATAATAGAAATAGAAATATAGTATTTTCATATTTTTAGTTCTATTGGTATCTGATTTTGAAACTTATAAAAAAATGTTTAAAAGTTTATTTACATAATAATTATATTCGAAAAAAATTCTAAGAAAAAAGATGATTCGAGTAACTTTGTTCGTCTCTTGTATATAGGATATATAGTAGAATCTCCATCTAGTTATGTATAATATCATTACGTATTATCTTGTAATCACTAGATTAGCTCTTCTCTAACTACTATTGTACGAGTACGTGTATATAATGATTATATCCAAAACACGACCCATACACAAACTCAAGCCTGGCCAGTGGCGGAGCCACTTGAGAAGGTGGGTGGTCAGTTGACCCCCTACAAATTTGTATAAATTTTCAAATTATCAGTGTATTTAGTAAATAAATGCATGTGAAATAGTCCATAGATGATGCTTTGTTGACCCTCACTAACTAGGTTCGATACCCTAAATTCACCTTTTACATGTTTTATTTTTGTAATCACGTTTTTTTATTACACAACTCTTTATATTCCATGATTCCATTTATTAGTTTAATTTGTTTTATATCTCATTGACATGTGATTTTTTGCATGTTCGTTTAATTTTTTAAAACTAAATATGAGGTATATTTTCCATATATGAATATAAGTATTTTTTACTCCGGTATGTTTTTAGCATATAAATATCATATTAATCCAAAATATTTTTGACCCCCATAAATAAAATTTCTAACTCCGCCACTGGCATAACTAATTTTTTTTCCTTCTTCTTCTCATAACAAGTCTGCTACTTCGGATTAAATAAGATATAATTTAGATAATACCAATGACGGATTTAGAACCATTCTTTTGAGAGTTAATTGGTTGTATAACCCAAAAACCAATTATATCTAGAAAAAACCATAAATATATGATCAGTGGTTAGAGACCTTTGACCTTTTGTTTTCCCGATCAATGGAATAATTCAGGATTTAGGATTGAGTCTTGGGTTTACTTTGATGTAGAAAATGGGTGAAAGATGATTGTAAGTAGTATTGATCTCTGATGTTAAAGCTTGTCTCTTGAGTTTACTTTGTTGTAGAGAATGGCTCAAGAGTGATTGTTAGTTAGATTTCATTTAGTATGATAGTTGTCAACAGCTGACTGCTTTCTATTAAGATTGAGTTATATGCATATAGCAAGTAGATGAATGAGAGTGACTCTCTAGTGTTTAAGTTAGTGTTTGCAATTTGATGTTGTTGGAATCTCATTACTCAGCGTTCGTTGATACAGAAATCTAGATACTGTTTTAGATGAAACCTGGCTACATTTTTTTTTTTTGTATTTTCCTCTCCTCGGCGATTAATTCTAAGTGCCGTGAATTGTTTCTTTGTATGTCTGAGCTCGTCTACTTATGTATCTAGGGCCGCTCCGGTGGCATCTATTATAATACCAATACGCAACCTTGTTCTCTACACCACTAATGATAGTTGAAAAGTGAGATTGGCGAGCATGATGTAAGACAATCTTTTTCTTCTCAAATTAGTATTTATAAGTGAATTTGCATTTACAGGTTGTAAAATCTGAAAGAAGCAAGGGACTTCTCTACTAACACATGATTTATTTAGTTGATGCCACTCTTTAACTGATTTTTCTTGATACTATTTTCTTGGTGGCTCAGGATTGAGCATTTCATGTTTGCGTAAATAAAGCCAAATGTATATGGCTTGTCTATTTATATAATTATGTATTATTTATAGTAATTTCATTTTCTTTCATTTTGCCAACATTTGTAAAATTACTACATAAATTATTTTTTTTATAATCCCACTTGAGTACACATACAAATATTATCAAAAAGTTAGTGAGTCTTAAACATTAACATAATGTTAAAACTAATACTAAACTAATGTTTAAGAACCCTTAAAAGTCTCACCATTAATAGTGGTCTAAACATATTCTAAAAATTCTTAGTCAACCTAATAGGTGAGTGGTTCTCGATTTTGATTGGTACCAAAATTCTGAGTCACACCGGTGTGGTGCGTGAAAAGAAAGGAAAGAAAGGAAGGAGGAGGTAGCTGGTGTTGTTGGTGAAGATGCAAGGTCTGTATCAGTCTGTGTACAAGATGAAGTACAGTAAAACCTCTATAAATTAATAATATTGGGACTATGAAAATTTATTAATTTATAGAATTATTAATTTATCGATAAATTAATAATTATTAATTTAAAGAGAGATATTTTTAATCTATAATTTTTGACCATTTTTATATTTAAAATAAAAACTTTATGTAAAATTTCATTAAAAGTACTTTACTACAGTTATTTAATTGTTTATATATTTTTTACATATTCATCTTACTCCATATATATCATGTTACTAATCTCCACCATCATTATAAGATGAAAGCTAATAACCTGTTTGAATATTTATTAAACAAAAAAAAAATTGTTGCTATTTTGTTATTCACGATGAAGTTGAAAAATGAGATAATCATAGTATTAGAAGTATTTAATCATATGAAATTAATTATCACATATAAAATTCTTCAACTTGATAAAAATTAAGTTTAGAATACTGTACATTTTGATACAATAAGAAAATTTAGAGATTAGTTTATACTATTAAAAGAAAATATATAACACTATGATCATACTTTACTAAACTATCTTATATATCTATATATATATGCGTATAAAATTTATAATTATTAATTTATACTATTATTGGGACCATATTTTACATAGGAGTTTAAAACAAATATTATCTTATGATTTTATCGAATTTTGCTAATTTTTACATTGGCCCGACTCGGGACCGGATAATTTTATTAATTTATGGTAATTATTATTTTATAGAGTATTAATTTATGGAGGTTGTACTATACAGTGGAGCAGGAGCAAGTACAGTCTATGTGGGCTTCGATTTATGGCTAGGTCAAGACGATGAGATCTATGTGTAGCCATCATGAAGTGTAGCTGAGTGGTGGCCAAGGAACTTGCGTGAAGAATAAGGAAGCAAGAACATCTTGAGAGATTTAAGGAAATATAGAAGATTTGGAAAGATACAAGATATTAACAAATTAGGGAATATTCCTATGGGTTATATAGGAAGTTAGCTGCGGGTTGTGCAGGCTAACACAATAGAGAATTACAATCTTTAGCAAAGGGATTTAGGGTTAGAAAACATATCTTGATCAAAGGGCTAACGGGTAGGTAGGTGTTTACAAGATCGTGTGTGATCTTGTGAACTACAAGAGTTAGGTTGATTAGAACGGTAGGAAATGTGTAAGTTGTTCTATCATATAAATCTAGTGAAGTTTTAGAAAAAGAACTCTTGTGTATTGTATTCTTAAGTTGTAGCAGTAGTTGTACCAGTAGCTAATACATCTATATTTGGTATCAATGCAGGTGTTTATCTACTAAAGTACATGCGAGGTAGAAAAAGATGGATAGCTACCAAGAGCTTCTCAATGAGTCAAAGGTAATTTTGGACGATACAAACTATGGGTTCTGTAAATCAAGGATGATATCCATTATTGGAGGAATTGATGTAATGGCATGGAGAGCTGTGTTGGCCTAGTGGGAAGCTCCCACTACAGTTGATGCTGAAGGAGCCATATCACTCAAACCAGAAGAAGATTGGAGTGAGACTAAAATGAAGAAATCCAAGTACAACTCCAGGGCTCTCTCTGCAATTCATTGCAGTGTGACTAATTCAAGGGTGTGAGACAGCTAAGGAAGCGTGAGATCTGCTACAGACGCACTTCGGAGGATCTAAGAAAGTTCAAAATTCAAAAAAGGATATGATGGCTTACAGGTTTGAGAATCTTAAGATGGAGGAACACGACACCATCACAGAATTTGCTACTAAACTCAAATCTCTTGCTCAAGAAGCATCTACTCTTAGAAAGAAGTACAAGGAAAATAAGTTAGTCAACAAATTTCTACGGTCCCTTCCATCTAGATCTATGGCCTGATAACAGAATTTTTCCCTCAATTAAGAACTCAAGTCCTAAATTACTAATCCGATGTAGATATAGATTTAGGTTCATTCAGGGACCAGCAATACACTCTAATCCTATGGATTACAAGTTCAGCTAAGCGATCAAGTTGATTCAAATTTGATGTAAACAATAATATTAAAGGCGTTAGGCTAGGACAATTATTTCAGGATTAGGATATCAAAACCAAGCAATTATTCAGGTTATCATTTTAAGAACCAATCTAGAACTCAATCATAAATTCAAGAGGATCCACTGTCGTGGCATCAACTACTTTAACAATTCAATCTAACACCCTAAACTATCGTTTGAGGTTACAAAGAATGATAAGCATTAAACGAATGGGATTGAATTGTTCACGTGTTGCCTTAACTTCAATTGTCGTTGGCTAAGGACAACTCGCCTATCTAAGTTAATTCAAGCAATTCACTACACTTTTGATGAGTAAATTCAACCTAAAATCACAGGCTAGGTGATCAAACTAGTCTAGGCATTACGATCAACATTAGACAGAGATATCAAGCATGTATAAAACCTATATATGCTTAGTTATGAATCTCTAATCCCATCGAGAACCCTAACCTAACAAAGAGGACTACTCGCACATAGATGGCCGAAACATAACAAGATAGATGAAGGAATTCATAGATAAAATAAAGAGTTTAAGGTTTAAGAAAACTTCAATATCAAGATGGAAGAACAAGTCTCAAAACTCAAAGCAACAAGTATCAAATCTCTCTCTCGTGTGTCTGCCTTTGGTCTCTGTGCGTCTCTCTCTTGCGTGCGTCTCCGTCTCCTTGTGTATGTGTTCGTGTGTGTGTTTTTGCGTGAAAGAGGCGTGAAAAAGGCGTGCCAAGAGATGTCTAAAGACACGTGAAGAGAGTCCCCTTTTATAGGGCCCACGACGGCTGGGTGAATCCAAGGTGAATCTATGGTAAATCTTCTAGGTGAATATTCACTTTTAATGAGAATATCTGAAGTGAATCTTCTGGGGAGCAGGTGCATCGTCTCAGAGAGCAGGTGGTCCTTTTTGACTCCAAAATCTCCAAAACGAACGTGTTTTCCTTTCTTTTCCACCAAGCCTCCTAGCAAACTCCAATTCTTCATTCCAGCCACTTTTAGACCTAAAAAGACTCAATACAAAGGAGAAAGACTCGATAAAACCCTACAAAACAATGGTTAGAATACGCCAAAAATGGAGTATATCATGGCCTACAAGTCAACGATTAATGTCTTACAAAATACTGAAGAGATGAGCTTTGGTGATAAATTAGGGATGTTGCTCCAGCATGAGACAGATTTAAATGGTGTTGCACCACAGACTAAGAAACTGAAGAAATTAGCACTGACTTCTAGAGAAACGTGTATGACTGATTCAGGGGATGAAGCTAATGTAGCGAGTCTGCTGGTACGAAGGTTCGACAGAGCGTTAAGGACTGAGATACACTGTATGAGGAGATTCAGTGGATTCAAGAGACAGTCTGAGATCCAAAAAAAACTGATCAAAAGACTGAGATACACTGCTTTGAATCTCAAGGTGTGGGTCATTTCAAAAATGATTATCCTACTGCAAAGCATCGGGAACTTAAATGCTCAGGATGTAAAGGCATAGGACATACTCAACAAGAGTGTATCATTGAATCAAAACAAAGAAATAACCAATCCATGATGGCTAATGGAGGGTCAGAGGAGTACAATAATGATCAAGGTATGCTCAACAACCTTATCACCTTTGTTGGAATCGTTGAAGTGGATGAAACAGTATCTGAAGAAGAACATGGCAATGAACTTGTGTCAAGCTACAAAGATATTCTCATTCATCTTAATCTTGAGAATGAATGTCTCATCAAAGAGAAACACAGGCTTGAGGAACTAGTGACCTCACTTAAAAACAAGCTAGAAGCTGAAAAGAAGCTAGTGTTGGGGTCGGTTTTCACCCCCTCAACGTTAACATCTAAAGATAAGCTAGTTGAAGAAATGGCCCTCCGGCCTCTTGACGAAGGAGGCGAAGCGACACCTAAGTCTCCTTGCGAAGCGAAGCATGTGGCAGCAGAATGAACCTGAGCGAAGCATGAAGAGACCACAACTCCAGCCAGGGTGGCGAGCACAGCTTCGGCCAGGAGTACCGAGCCTGGTTTCGGCCCGACGTGCGACCGCAACCTCTCCATGGCCGAGCCTGGCTTCGGCCCGACGTGCGACCGCAGCCTCTCTATGGCTGAGCCTGGCTTCATCCCGATGTGCGACCGCAGCCTCTCCATGGCCGAGCCTGGCTTCGGCCCATCATGCGGTCGCGGCTTTTCCTCGACGATCGATCATGTCTTCAGTTCAGACAGTCTTCAGCCCAACAACGCAGAGATAGCCTGAAGCCTGGCCCAGACAGCGAAGCCCATGTTGATTCTGCGAAGACTTAGGAGGCTGGAGCCGACTTAGGAACCTATAAATACTTCTTTGTAACAACCCTAAAGGGGATCGGGAATTTCAGACCGAATCTTGTACTCATACGTTTTCAAAGCAATAAACAATCTCTTGACATCTCTCTTGAACCCTAGCTTACCATAGAAATCTCACAAGCTTCCCTAGAACTTTTACAAATTCTAGTTGTGTTGGTTTCGACCCCCACAATTTGGCGCCGACTAAGGGGACAAACTGCAGATTTCTGACACTCAAGAGTTAGGGTTTTCATCACACGATCACGATGTCAAGCAACACCATGAGCAACGAAGGATCTTCGTCTCACCAGCACGACGAAGACAGAAGCAACTCCACGGAGAACACGGTGCCTCCCGCTCCTAACGCCGCAATTGACCTCACACATATCAAGCAGATGCTTGAGACTCTGGTAAAGAAGACTGACGATACGGCCAGCGAGCTGCAATCGCTCAAGAAGAGGAAGCGCAGAAGGTCCCGTGTCCGTCCGACGTACCTCAGATTCAATACCCCGCGAGCTACTCGGAGGGGTCAACACGAGGAGCTGCCACCTCGGACCGATCGCTCGGATCCGGAGGATCTGCCTCCACCACCGCCTCGTCGGGATTTCGATCCGGCTCCTGAGCGTGTGATCGAGGAGTCAGACGAAGATCACCCCCCTCGGAGGCGAGTTCGAACTGATACAGCTACTGGCGACGCTGAGGCTGGGGAAGACGTGGCCCGGACTACAGCAGGTTACTACAGAAGGGAGCAGGAGCGCAGGACTCCTCGAGGCTCCCGTGACGAAGAGGTCGCCGCCCTGAAGTCCCAGCTGGATCATGTCGTCTTAGATCTGAGGACGACTAAACTGCAGATGTATCGGAGCACCGGGAAGGCTCCCGGGGTCGCTTACGTGTTGGAGAAGGCACGGAACACCCCCTTCGCAGATAACATCTCAGGGGCTAGGATTTCTGACCCGGGAAGGATTAGGCTTCCGACTTACGAAGGGACCTCCGATCCCGCTGATCATCTGATGGAGTTTGAGGTGGCCCTAGGAAGGGCGAATTTCAGAGATTCCGAAAAGGACATCGGATACTGCAAGCTATTCGTGGAAAGCTTGAAAGGACCTGCCCTCCAGTGGTTTTACAAGCTGGAGAAGAATTCTATCCACACCTTCCAGCAGCTCACCGAGATGTTCGTCCAACACTATAACATCTTCGCTGAACGGAAGATCTACGATGCGGACCTGTGGACCAACAAGCAAGCAGAAGGTGAAAGCTTGCGGTCTTTCATGACAAGGTTCAAGGACACCTTGTCAAAGGTGGATGGAATCAGTAGCACATCCGCACTGGAAGCGTTGAGGGGTGCAGTGAGATGTCCATCCCCGTTTTGGCAAGAGCTCACCATCAATCCTCCAACGACGATTCAGGACGCCCTTCACCGTGCAGCTGATTTTGCCCGAAGCGAAGAAGAGCTCCGCGCCAAGAGGGGTGGTAAAGCGAAGCAGATAGGCGAACCTTCCCAGGTTCTGACCCCAGCTGCTTCTAAAAGAAGTAGTCCCGCCATCGTTCAGTTTGAAGGGGGAGCAGGCGGAGCTCACAATTACCAGATCGACTCACCTGGCTACGGCAGAGGTCGAGGCCGTGGTCGGGGACGTGGCAAAGGAAATCTCACTTGGGTAAGAGACCCGAAGGAGTATGATGAGAAGTTGTATTGTGATTTTCACAAAGCAACTGGGCACTCCACCGCGAGGTGCCGAGAGTTGGGTCGACAGCTAGCTGCTAGGCTGGCCGAAGGCACCCTCAAGGGTAACATCAGTCTGTCGGACTTCAAGCCAGAGGAGAAGTTTCGAGATGCTCCTGAGATCCAGACTGAGAACCCCAGGCGACAGCGTCGTGGAGATAATCCCGAAAACGGAAGCACCCATGGTACTATCTCCGTGATCCTGGGAGGATCGCAATACTGTGCTGATAACGAATCTGCGATCATGGCCTATCAGCGGCGCGCTGAGGTTTGCGCCAACATCTTGACATCTCCAACAACAAGGCGTGCTAGTGATCCCGTCACTTTTGACGAAGTGGATGCTGAAGGCATCGACCATCCGCACAACGACTTGTTGGTAATCAACCTGACCGTCTACGACTTCAATGTCGCTCGAGTCCTCATTGACACCGGAAGCTCAGTGGATGTTATCTTCCGGGAAACACTCGAGAAGATGAAGATCGACCAGTCCCTCATCACAGGACAGCCAAAGCCTGTAACGGGCTTCTCAGGTGAAACAACCTGGACACGGGGAACGATCCGCCTGCCAGTCCAAGCTGGAGGTGTTAAGAAGATGGTCAACTTCGCAGTGTCCGATCATCCTGCCATCTACAATCTGATTATGGGGACACCATGGCTCAGTCAGATGCGAGCAGTGCCGTCGACATACCACCTTTGCTTGAAATTCCCAACCAGCCAAGGCGTTCACACGATCTTTGGTAGTCAAAGGGATTCACGCACGTGCTTCTTAGCAGAGCACAAGTTGCGCAACCGTGAAGAGAGCAAGGGATTGAATCCAGAAGCTCATGACCAAAAGAAAGACGACTTGGACTCACAAGGGCCACGGAAGAAAGCGAGGGCCGGGTCCGATCAAGTGAAGGACCTAACCACCCTCTTGTAGCAATTACAGATCGCAGAGGGTCGTGAAGAGGAAGAGCGACCCACCTGCGAGCCTGTGATCTCTGTGTGCATTGATGAACAGCACCCGGAGAGGTGCGTTGAGATCGGAGCTGCTCTTGATGAAGAGCTCAAAACGAAGTTGGTGGTTTTTCTCCGGAAGAATATCAACACCTTTGCCTGGGCCGCTGAAGACATGCCCGGAATAGACATCAGCGTCACGAGCCATGAGCTCAACGTAGATCCAACGTTTAAACCGGTCAAGCAGAAAAGAAGGAAGTTGGGTCCTGAGCGAGCAAAGGCTGTGAATGACGAAGTCGAAAGGCTTCTGCGAGTAGGATCAATAACCGAGGTCAAGTACCCCGACTGGCTCGCCAACCCAGTTGTGGTAAAGAAGAAAAATGGGAAGTGGCGCGTCTGTGTTGATTTCACAGACCTTAACAAAGCGTGCCCGAATGACAGTTTCCCTTTACCTCACATAGATCGCTTAGTGGAAGCAACGGCGGGTAACAAACTGCTTAGCTTCATGGACGCCTTTTCAGGCTATAATCAAATCCTAATGCACCCTGAGGATCGTGAGAAGACGGCCTTCATCACGGACAGAGGTATCTACTGCTATAAAGTAATGCCCTTCGGCCTTAAGAATGCTGGTGCAACGTATCAGAGACTGGTGAACAAGATGTTCCAAGACCAGTTGGGAAAGACCATGGAGGTTTATATTGATGACATGCTCGTTAAATCACTCGAGGAAGAAGATCACATTTCCCACCTAGAAGAATGCTTCAATCAGCTGAACCTCCACAACATGAAGCTCAACCCAACGAAGTGTCGGTTTGCTGTAACCTCTGGTGAGTTCCTTGGATACCTGGTCACTCGCCGGGGTATTGAAGCCAATCCGAAACAAATCGATGCCTTGATCCAGATGGCTTCACCAAAGAATAAGCGCGAAGTACAGAGGCTGACTGGGAGAGTGGCTGCACTCAATCGGTTCATTTCCCGATCCACTGATAAGTGTCTGCCTTTCTACAACACTCTACGAGGCAATAAGCAGTTTGAATGGTCAGAGAAGTGTGAAGACGCCTTCAAGCAACTGAAGGAGTATCTGGCGATGCCTCCCATCCTTGCTAAGCCAGTAACTGGTGAACCTCTCTTTCTCTACATCGCTGTCTCAGAAACAGCAGTCAGTGCCGTCCTTGTGCGTGAGGAAAGAGGCGAGCAGAAGCCTATCTTCTATGTGAGCAAGACACTCACAGATGCTGAAACGAGATACCCTAAGTTGGAGAAGCTGGCATTAGCCGTCCTCATGGCCTCAAGGAAACTAAGGCCTTACTTCCAATCGCACTCAATCGTTATACTTAGCACCTTCCCGCTACGATCGGTCTTACACAGCCCAAGTCAGTCCGGTAGGCTGGCCAAGTGGGCTGTAGAGCTCAGCGAGTACGACATCGAATATAGAGGGCGGACGTGCAATAAATCTCAAGTACTGGCGGACTTCCTCATAGAACTTCCAGAGGACAGCAATTCCAAGGAGGTGCCGCCAGGGATTTGGCAGCTATACGTAGACGGTTCGTCCTCAAAGAACGGTTCCGGAGTTGGGATACGACTCCTGTCACCAACTGGAGAGGTCCTTGAGCAATCATTCCGACTTTGGTTTAAAGCTTCTAACAACGAAGCAGAGTATGAAGCCCTTGTCGCCGGTCTGAGGCTCGCCCAAGGGCTACGAATCAAACACATTCACGTGTTTTCGGATTCACAACTCGTAACCAGTCAGTTCAGCGGCGAGTATGTCGCAAGAGACGACCGAATGGAAGCTTATCTGAAGATAGTAAGGGACTTGGCTGCTTTATTTCAAGAGTTTATCCTCACAAGGATTCCTAGAGGTGAGAATATGGATGCTGACGCATTGGCAAATTTGGCCTCCGCTACCACTGCGCCAGAGGATCCAGCTCTAAAGCGAGTTATCCCAGTTGAGTTCATCGAATTCCCTAGCATCAAGGAGGATGCAACACTCGCCATCCTGACACGTTCCCAAGCAGCGAAGCAAGCAGACGCCCTTGTGGGGGCTACTGACGAAGATATAGAAATGGCAGAAGAACCAGATATCCGAGACGTTGACATGCGTGACACCAACAGCCCACATCATACCGAAGCAATCCCAATGGACGCTGACACTGAAGAATCTGAGTATGGCTGCGACAAGCTATGGATAAGTGAGATACGAGAATATATCGCCGATGGCAAATTGCCCAGCAGCAAGTGGGCTGCTCGCAAACTACGAAAGCAAGCCGAGCGTTATGTTCTCCTTGACGGAAACCTCTTCAGATGGGGATTCTCTGGTCCAATGCTTACATGTGTAGAAGGAGAGGAAGCAAGACAGATAATGGAAGAAGTTCATAGTGGTTCTTGTGGCAATCATTCAGGAGGGAAAGCACTTGCTATAAAGATCAAGAGACATGGTCACTTCTGGCCTACTATAGTAGGTGACTGCACTAAGTTCTCAGCCAAATGTGAAAAGTGCCAGCGACACGCTCCGAAAATCCATCAACCGACTGCAATGCTCTCCTCCGTCACCTCACCTTATCCGTTCATGAGATGGGCCATGGACATCGTTGGACCATTGCACCCGTCACGGCAGAAGCGGTTCTTACTCGTCCTAACAGATTACTTCTCGAAGTGGGTGGAAGCTGAAGCTTATGCTAACATCAAAGATGTTCAAGTGGAGAGCTTTGTATGGAGGAACATCATATGCCGTCACGGAGTACCATACGAGATAGTAACTGACAATGGTTCGCAGTTCATATCCAACCGGTTCGAGTCGTTCTGCTCAAAATGGAACATCCGGCTTAGTAAGTCTACGCCTCGCTACCCTCAAGGCAATGGGCAAGCAGAAGCTATCAACAAGACAATCCTTGATGGCCTTAAGAAGCGTTTAGAGGCGAAGAAGGGTCGCTGGGCCGACGAGCTTGAAGGGGTATTGTGGTCCCACCGCACCACTCCCCGCAGAGCAACAGGCGAAACCTCTTTCGCCCTTGTCTATGGCACCGAGTGTGTCATCCCGTCCGAAGTCTGTTCGCCTGGTGTACGCCGTCAGTTGCTACCTCTCCACGAGCCTATCAACAGCACAATGCTCCTTGACGCGTTGGATTTCCTCGATGAACGACGTGACCAAGCGCTTATTCGGATTGCTAACTATCAGAACGCCGCTTCCAAGTACTACAATTCCAAGGTCAAAGAAAGGAGTTTCTACCCAGGTGACTTAGTCCTGCGAGAGGTATTCCAGAACACAGCGGAACCCAACGCTGGCAAGCTCGGAGCCAACTGGGAAGGCCCATACAGAGTTACAACAGTTGTTCGTCCTGGTGTCTATGAGCTCGCCACCATGACCGGGACTCCAATCCTCCATTCCTGGAACGCAAGGCATTTGAAGAAGTATTATCATTAGTCTTCTCTCCTTTACTTGAACTACGAGGCGACTTGATCCCTGCAAAGGGTACGTAGGCAGCCTGTCTTCGGATAGGTTCAGTTGCCCCCCCCTCCATCCAAAGAGGGGGATTTTACGCTTCATCAGTCTCATTGCCAGAGGACCTCTATGATCTCCTCCGCCTTAGGGGGGGGGAGTGAGTGTTTTACTCTGCTTTCAGACGAAGTCAGCAGCCTCCTTCGTCTCGAAGGGGGGGAGTGGGGTACCCGTACTCCACTCTTCCACAACAGCCTCAGTGGCATAAGAACAGCTTTATCAGTCACGAGCCTCATGGCTTAAATCAGAGTCGTTCCGCTTTCATTGCTGCTGGCCACAGTAATGAATGCGGAGATGCGAACACACTGACATCCACAACGGATTCAAGCGCGCTATATAAGTACCAGTGTTCAGTACTGGGGCGGATGTACCCATCTGACCACTTAGAAACCCAGCAAACATCGTTGGTAATGCAGCTGCTAGTGACCTCCGTTCGGCCTATACCCTGAGCGTGTCACTCTGAAACCCAGGACAAGCACTGGTCGAATTCAAGGTGAACTTGCTCTCGGACAGACGTGTCTAGAAGAGCTGCACCATTTTGCGAAACCCGACAGCAACGTTGGTGATAAAGAGCATGAGCGCATTAGCGTTTTCACAGTCTCAACAAGAGCCTCATACATGAGCAAGCACAATGAGAAGTCGTCAGACCTCTGATCAATCGCGGGGTCTTACGGCCCTTGGTTCACCAAGCCCCACGCTGGTGTTGGCAAATACATGACAGAAACGCTTAAACAGCCTAAAGAATTCCTAAGTATAGGTACAACATCAACAATATCTAAAGCAAAACCTGAATCTGTAACCATCAAGGTTAAACATCAGCAAAAGCTACAAGTCATCTTGCATTCACCACAATGCAAGGCTCCAAAATAATAGCAAGGATACAAACCATCCAATGCTACAACCGAAAATTATCAAGTCCAACAAGAGTTTTTAGAAACAAAAGGTTATAAATAAACTAGGTCATAATAGAAGAGCAACGGTCGCTCATCGGTCACACCTCTCCGTTGGCAACATCAGCATCCTCTGAGATCTCCAAAGCCTGCCTCACGCTAGAAACAAGCTCATCAAACACATCACGAGCGTCGTAGATCAGGATCTTCCTCTCGACCAAAAGCTCTGCTGCAGCGTCCAAAGATGCTCCATCAGACCCACGGAGACGCTCAATAAGCTCCAAGCTCGCATCGATCTCAGCAAGATCCAGCATGTTATCCTTCGCTGTCCCCTCAAGCCTAGCGAGCGACCTGGCAACCTGTCGGGTCCGGCTAGCAAAGCTACGGTCTGCCTCCTCTTTGGCCCTAGAAACGGCCTCCTCGATCTGGGCGTCCCTAAGACTCTCGGTTTCCAACAGCTTGCTCTTAAGCGAAGTGATCTCCTCCTTGTTCTTCGCATGCCGCGAGGACGCCTTGGACAACTTCCCGCTCAACTCATCCGACCTCTGCTTCGCGGAGGCGACATCGTCCTCGAGGGCTAGGACCTTCTCAGCATGCTTAGCGTTGGCCCTCCTGGCTTCGCTAACCTCACGGTCACGATAACGAGAGTCCTCCTCAAAGCAGAAAGCCATGCCATCCAGCTGGGTGGAGAGCTGCGCATACAAAGGAAAGCAAACATAACGCTGGAATAAATGGAGAAACAATAACAAAGACAAAGAGAGAAAGATAGAGAGATCAAACCTCAGCCACTGTGGCTCTCGCCAGCGCAAGAGCCCTCTCGCCAGAGCCAAGAGTTGAAGAGTGCGCAGCTGCAGCACCATCACTGATCGGATCGCTAACGAACGCCGAAGAAGGACCCACCTTCTGTCGCTTCAGAGGTACCTCATCAGGGGTGCCACCCGCCTTACCCTCCGATCCAAGGGCCCTCTTCCGCTGTTGCTCACGCCGCCTAGCAATCTCATCAGGAGTGAGGTTAGAACCACGAGGCCGCTGAGCTGATGCAATAGGAGTCTTGGGCGTTGTGGATGACGGAGCACCCGTCTGCGAGCCTGCCCTCGCTGAGACTGCGGCGCTCGTCGACGCCGCCTTCGCCGATTCGGCTAGCTGAAAAGCGGAGACTCTAGCAGAGCCTCGTCCAAGGACCTTCCCTGGGAAGATCCGAATGGAGAGCGCTCTCCGGATCCTCTGACAGGTGAAAGACTTCACCCAATCACCATCTCCAGAGGCCAGGGCGCTGTGGATAGCCGCTGCCTCACTCCGGCTCACTGTCTGGGATGCTGGTTTCACTATGAAAACAAAGCTACACATTAGTGCACAAGGCACGAACACTGTGCAAAAGAGGATTTCTCTAAGTATAGAATTACCTCGTCTCTCCCAACTCGTTCTGAGGAGGGGAATGCAATCAGCCTCAACACTCTTTTCAGAGATCTTGACGAAGAAGAACCGGTCCTCGAAGTAGTCATCCTTGCTCGGGAAACCACTAATAAGAGTACGACCCGGAACCGGGGTGACGCAATACCTCAGCTCATCTACACGGCCACGGGGCCTGAAGTCCAGTAAAGAGGACAGTTGCCCGATGCTAATCTCCGCGTTGCATTCCCTGCTCAGCACGTAAATCCCGACGACATGCCTCAACCCTCTGGGGTTGATCTGAGCAAGGGAAACACCGTTCGCCTCTAAGAAACGAAGGAGGAAGCCAGGTACCGGGAACCACAGCAAACAATGCTCGATGAAGTTCTCATACAAGGTAAAGTGTCCTGGAGGCGGAGCGTCAGCCCGCTGAGTGTGGTCGGGAGCAACTAACTGGATCTCATCCGGAATTCCGCACTTTTTTCTGAGAGTCTGCAGCGCCGTCTCATCAGATAAAGTGGATCCCAGGGGGTCCGGACGCGCATTCTTCTTCTTGACCACCGGGTGTCGTTCAACCTCAGCGGAGACATTATCATCACCGTCCTCATCATCGGAGGCAACCGACCTGAACGAAGAAGAGTTCGACGCCAAAGCGTTGGCTTCACCATCGGGGAGCCTTGGATCCTCATCATTGAGGGGAAAAGAGAGTCTGATCCCACCATTAGGGGCCATCAAATCCTCATCACCACTAAGCCTCCTCTCCTCCTCAATATCCGCTAAGTCATCAAAAATACGATCATCACCCTCATCGGACTCATCGAGACGATGCCGCGGAACAGACAGCTTGCTACGGAGATGATGCCCGGCGTCAACATTCTCAAGACATGTTCTTTCACTCACCATTGACTTCGAGGCTTTCGAGGGTGCTGTCACAACCTCCGACGAAGACGCTGTCGGAACCATATCTTTGACTCGCGTCGGCAACGCGGCAGCTTCTTTGGTCCGGATCAAAGGTGCGACCACAGGCTCGGGCTGGTGTGGTGCCGCGACCACAGGCTCGGGTTGGCGCGTTGCAGCGACCACAGGTTCGGTTTGGTGTGGTATCGTGGTCGCGGGTTCGGTTTGATGTGGTGCCGCGACCATGGGTTCCGTTTGGTGCGGCAATGCGACCTCGCGGTCGGGCTGGTGAGGCGACGCAAGCACGGGATCGTTCCCATTCACGCACCCGACCACAGGGTCGGTCCGAAGTAACGACGTAATGGAATCATCGGCCCGACACGATGGCGTCTCCGGTTCACCGCGATCAACCGGACCAAGCTTTTGTTTCTCCATAACAACAATTTCACCTACAACAAGTCAACAAGATAAATCAAAAGTCAAGAATTCCCATCATTCATCAAGAATACATCTCAAGCATAAGTTCCATCTCTAACAATCTTCAATGGGAGATCTCCAAAAAACTATGCAAATCCAAGTCTAAAATTCCATCAACAGTCAATAGCAACCAAGGATTCAAAGATTCTCCTAAGCAATCATCAATCCAACATGGTGACATTGGATTCTTTGTCTAAATCTATAAGCTTGGATTTTCAAAGAAGCTATGAGGATTTAAGAGATGGCTTGGGAAAGGAGTAAGGAAACTCACCCAAAAAAAAAAAAGAGTAAGAGATGGTGACACGAGCTCGCGACTAGCGGTGGTGCGAACCGGTGGTCGGCAACGGCGTGGAGGTCGGCGGCAATGAAGAAGAAAAAAAAAAAATTTAGATCTAGGAGAAAGAAAGAAGGAGGAAGAAAGGGAAAGGAAGGAGAAGGAGTTGACCAAGTCAAACTCAATCCCTTTAAGGGAAAAAGATATTTTCTTCTTTCTTTCATCCGACGGGTCCCGCTTCCGTTCAAAATGGCACAACGCCTCTATCCTCCGGGAATCGTTTGGTTTACCCGGGAACGTCATTGACATTGGCAATCGCATCACGGAGTCTTAAAATCTCCTTAAGAAACAAGAAGTCTTAAAATCTTCAATAGAGGAAAATAATCCTTTCTGCTGAATAAAGCAGCAGCTTTGGTAAAATAGGCAAGAAGTCTTGAAACCTTCGAAAACACTTACGAAGTCTTGAAATCTTCACGATGCCTATGGAGTCTTAAAACCTCTTGCGCTATGTCGTTTAGGCAAGGCAATCAAGGAAATTTCATCAAAGCTGAGGCGAACAGAGACAAGTCGAGGTTGGAGTTTTAAAGACATGAAGCCTCAGGTAAACCCGAAGTAGGCGAATCCAGTACAAGCAATGGCAAGGGATTCATGAAGAATCAGGTTCCTTGTTCGAATCTCCTCATCACTATGCGTGGCACTCTTTTCCCTTAAGTAGAGGTTTTGTCCCAAAGGGTTTTCCCTACTAAGGTTTTAACGAGGCCACCATCTAGTGTCTTCCAAGTTCATGTTTCACACTGCTGTATGGACTTGAGGGGGAATACTAAACAAGATGAGTACTTAAGCGCACTACGTGAAAGGATAGGCGAACACCTTGACTTCAAACGTTAACGCTGATATCCAGAACATCTCTAGCTCGGCACTATTTTCTTTAACACTACCGAGCTGGGGGGCTAACTATTGGGGTCGGTTTTCACCCCCTCAACGTTAACATCTAAAGATAAGCTAGTTGAAGAAATGGCCCTCCGGCCTCTTGACGAAGGAGGCGAAGCGACACCTAAGTCTCCTTGCGAAGCGAAGCATGTGGCAGCAGAATGAACCTGAGCGAAGCATGAAGAGACCACAACTCCAGCCAGGGTGGCGAGCACAGCTTCGGCCAGGAGTGCCGAGCCTGGTTTCGGCCCGACGTGCGACCGCAACCTCTCCATGGCCGAGCCTGGCTTCGGCCCGACGTGCGACCGCAGCCTCTCTATGGCCGAGCCTGGCTTCATCCCGATGTGCGACCGCAGCCTCTCCATGGCCGAGCCTGGCTTCGGCCCGACGTGCGACCGCAGCCTCTCCATGGCCGAGCCTGGCTTCGGCCCATCATGCGGTCGCGGCTTTTCCTCGACGATCGATCATGTCTTCAGTTCAGACAGTCTTCAGCCCAACAACGCAGAGATAGCCTGAAGCCTGGCCCAGACAGCGAAGCCCATGTTGATTCTGCGAAGACTTAGGAGGCTGGAGCCGACTTAGGAACCTATAAATACTTCTTTGTAACAACCCTAAAGGGGATCGGGAATTTCAGACCGAATCTTGTACTCATACGTTTTCAAAGCAATAAACAATCTCTTGATATCTCTCTTGAACCCTAGCTTACCATAGAAATCTCACAAGCTTCCCTAGAACTCTTACAAATTCTAGTTGTGTTGGTTTCGACCCCCACAGCTAGTACAAGGTGGACTAAGTTAAATGAAGGAAAAACTAGCCCTAGCTATCAAAGCAGCAAAGTTGGAAAAGGAGTTGTGTGATGAACGAGAAAACTCAGATTCAAGCTCAGCTAGATCTGCAACACAAGAAGATTCACATGTTTGATGGTTCAAAGCAACTTGACTAGATACTATTCTACGGTCGTACAGAGAAGATATACAGAGGTCTAGGATGTACTGGAAAGATTACCTCAGGGATAGAAGGTGTCAAATTTGCAGCAGTCGGAGACAGTGGCCCCTCATATCTCAAAACTATAAGAAGGATAGCTCAAAAGAAATCATGCTACTTATGTGGAAGGATTGGTCACATTGAGAGGTATTGTTACAAGTTTTGGGCAAGAATAAGAAGACTGAAACAGCAAGGAAAGTACTCATGGAACTATAATCGTAACTAGGTATGGGTTAGGAAATCAGATCTACATGTGGGTGGTCCAAGATATGGATGGATGAATAATACAAGAATGAGTTTTCGGTGCAACATGGCAGTTGTGTCAGAAGAGTGTAACGATAATCACTGATATACTGAAGAAGAAACTAATACAATGGTCATGAAGCAAGAACTAGATCAGCTTAATGAGGACAAGGTCTGGGTACCTGAAATAGCTGATGTTATTACCACTACTCCTCTTACAAGAATAGAATCTCTCTGGTGGTTTCTTGGAACAGCGTGTGTTCTAAAATTTACAGTGTATCAAATGGATGTTGAAGAGGATGTTCTAAATAGAGATCTTCGAGAGAGCCTTTATAAAGGAAGAAAACAACAGACTTTGAGAAATTGGCATGATCAATGCACTGAATATCTCATAGAAATTGGATATATTAGAGGGAGAGTGGATAAGTCGATATACACTGTTCAACATGGGAGTGAGATAGTTGTTGTTCAAGTGAACATAGTTAACATCCTTTTCGGAGGTACATGCCAAGACTTGGTGGGTAAGTTTGCAAGAAATTTGACTTGAGAATTCAAGATGAATCTGATAGGTGAACAGAAGCACTTCCAGGGTTTGGAAGTTACTCAATCCAAATATGGTGTATTAATTTCTCAGACCGCCTATTCTAGAAATTTGATCAAGATATTCAAGATAGACCAGGGTAAAGAGGCAAGAACTCCTTTGAGTTCTACAACAGATCTCATGTGTAACAATGAAAGGTCTGTTATAGACAAAGTTCTGTACAGGTGCAAGTTTGACTGTCTTATGTACTTGACAGCTAGTCGGCTTGACTTGAGCTTTAGAGTGAGTATATGTTCCAGAACTTGAGCCAAACCTAAGAGATCTCATCTTGAAGCAATCAAAGAAATTTTCAGATATGTCAAAGGCACAACTAATCTAGGAATTTGGTACATCAAGGGGTCAAGCAAAGAACTCATAGGTCATTGTGATATTAACTACACTAAGAATATGGACAACCTGAAGGGTACACTAGAGGGATGGTTTTGTCTTGGGAACAATCTTGTTTCATGGATAAGTGAAATTCACAACTCTGTCTCAATGACTAAGACTGAGTTAAGCCACAGTGCCCTGAGTAAATGTAGTACTCAACTCATGTGATGAAACTGAGAGCAAAAGACTATGGAGTGGACTCTGAAGCACGACTGTTACACTGTGGCAATGTGAGTTACATAAGTGTCCTAAATCTCTTGGTACAGTACCCAAGGACAGAGCATATCAACATTCAGCACCATTTTATCCAAGGACAAGTGGAAAAGAAACATGTAGTGATTGAACACATTATCTCTGATTTACAACTGGCTAATCTTTTTACAAAAGCTCTTAATTTCAACCAACTTGTCACTCTAAGGAAGTCACTGGGTATTTGTAAAAGTTAATGTGTTTTTCGAGTGTGCAGAACTGACACAGGTACTAACTCAAGATATGTATTAACTTGGATTTTGTTTGGAGTCAGAAACACTTGTAAGAAAGAACTACCCATCATATCGTCTTTTCTTGCTGCAAGCACAGGTGTCACTGAGCAAAATGAATTAAAGATCATGGTACAGGCTGTATTTCTTTTGCTCATATAGTATGTACCAGAAATAAACCAGGTGTAATACAACAAACTAATAGTGGTACAAGCTGTATTTCTTTTGCTCAGACACTCTGGTACCAGACAATTATCAAGATTAAAACATGCAAGAGAGAGCTTCTACGACGGTTCAGACTGTATTTTTCTTGTTCATACAGTCTGATACCTGAGGAACTCGATGATCATCTGCTCCTCATGTGAACAAAGGTTGAAAACTGCCTCAATGAAAGATAAAGATATGATGTTGTGAAAGCTAATCACCTGAGTAACTGATGACTAGATGCTTTAATCTATACAAGTAAACCATGTATCTCTGAGTCTCTACAGCATATCTCTAAAAGCAACGGTACAAATTCATTTTAAAATTTTTATAACGCCAGTTGATAATGCTGGATTTGTGAGCACCACTGTTCTGAAAATTCCCATTTGATTCTCTGTATAAGTGGTTGTAGTTGAGCTGATCTTCATGTATTGTACTACTGATAAAATAGGGTGTTTAAAAAATAGTTACAGTGTTTCAGGATTATTTCGGGTATTCTGCCTTGGTCCAAAAAGAAAGGAATATCTAAGTGTCGCAATTAGGTCGTGTATCATGAACTGTTTCTAAAAGAAAGAGAAAGGGTCAATGGGCTTTTGTATGTCGGCTACTTACTAGGTTAAATAAGATTTTACCCTAGTAATTTCTCATGTCGCTCTACTTAATTTCAATCAAGATCAAGCTGAAGTCAAGCCTTTGTCCTTTATGTCATCTTCCTCTTTCTTCATCAGTGTTGAAGCATCATCGCCCTCCTTCATGGCAAAATCTCATCTCCATGATCTGATTGTTGTGGACTCCCACCCAACGAATCCGCATGCATCCAACTTGAACCCTCAACCAATTTCAGTGGTGCTTCCTGATTCAGCTGAACCTAAGGTTTGTGAGACAGATCCGTCTCGACTATAACTGGTTCTTGTTCTATGCTCATCGGGAGTTAATGCTGGTGTTCATTCTGATGATCCAATTCCAGAAGATGTCCAAGCTTCTGGTGAGGCTACAAGTCCGATTCGGGGCCTTGTTCCTCCACCAGCTCGGAGAGTCTCTCGGAAGTCTGTCAAAATAGAGTTGCCTGTCAGGATTAAGACACGAGCAGGCAAGCGGAAGCAACATATCGTCATTGATGATGATGATGATGAGGAGGAGGAGATGCTTGGGCTAGAAGCATCTTTTGATGTAAGTCTCTTTGTGTCTGATAATGCTTAGAAATGGTATAAACTGTTTGAAAGTCGTGAAGTTAGGGTTGAGAGACTGTTGATCTTAAAGATCATGATCAATCCGTCTACAGTGATTTACTCGCTAGTGAACTATACTCTACCACTGTCTCACTCCGCCAAGGGTACAGTCATCAGCTCATCTTGGAATTCTATGTTAATGCCAGTGTGTCTGAACCAGTAGAAAGAGGAGGGTTACACGTTCTTATCAGGGGTCACACGTTTGTGTTTTCTCCTAGGTCCATTAATGGGGGTTCTTGGATATTTCCCCTTTGACTGCCTTTGAACAAGCTGATAATGACAAAGTTGATGAAATGGACTTAAAGGTCATTGCTCAGTTCCTTACTGGAAAATCTAGTGCATCTATTCAATTGGTTAATCTTCCCAAGAGGTTTGCTGCCATGTCTGTCATTGCCTCCTTTAATTGGCCTCCTGCATCAAATAAGACTATTATTTCTAGTCAAAGAGCTCGGCTGCTGTACAAGGTTGCCCATGGAATCAAGGTTGATTTTGGTTCAAGTATCTATGATCAAGTGCTTCAGATTTGTGGGTGTGTGGAGACCTACAAGCGGTTAATGGTGTTTCCTCATCTCATTATCGGGATGATTCTTACACAACTTGGAGGGAATACGCTGAATGTTGAAGGGTTGATTATGCATGTTTTGTATACGGTTGATGAGAGAAATGGTACAGATGGTGTCAAGGTTAGTAGTGCCTCTGTATTAGTAGCAAAGGAACCTGGCTCAACAAGGCAATCTAAGCAGCTTAAAGGCGAGACTCCCTCTGTCCCTGCCCCAGAGAAACCTCCAGTGGCATCTGCCACAACCTCTGCAACCCGTCCTACTGTTCCAGAGTATCCATCTTCTTTGATGACTCTTGGTTCTATTCGTATTCCTCTAGTTCCTGTGAGCAATTCAGATTTTAGGACAGTGCTTGCAGATTTGTCCCGCATGGCTCAGACCTTGAGAATTGTTATCACCATGGCTCAGCAGGCTATTCCAAGTAAGTAAGCTTCTTCTAGTTTATTCGTGTTTATTTGATGATGTTGTTTTTTGTGTTTTTAACACTAACTGTCACAAGCAGGGGAAGATGATGAATAAAGAATCTGGAATTATGAGGGAGTAGGAATTTAGGGATCTAGGCTTATGGGGGAGTTGATGTTTGGTGTTTTTGGATTTTATTTTGATTTTGTTCCATTTTGGTTTAAGACTACAACTCCTTGGTGTCTTTCTACAAAACCTTGTAATAACATTTACATGGTTATGCAATACTATTCAGTTAAGTTGTGTGCTGGTATATGTGCTTGGTTGTGTTATGTGTTCCTTTGTTTGCTATGATCTTACAGGTGCTTGTGACATCCAATGCTAAAAAGGGTGAGATTGATGATGGAAGATCTGTATCAGTCTGTGTACCAGATGAAGTACAGTGGAGCAGGAACAAGTACAGTCTTTGTGGGCTTGGACTTATGGCTAGGTCAAGATGATGAGATCTATGTGTAGCCATCATGAAGTGCAGCTGAGTGGCGGCCAAGGAACTTGCGTGAAGAATAAGGAAGCAAGAAGATCTTGAGAGATTTAAGGAAATATGGAAGATTTGGAAAAATACAAGATCTTAACAAATTAGGGAATATTCATATGGGTTATATAGGAAGTTATATGCGGATTGTGCAGGCTAACACAATAGGGAATTACAATCTTTAGCAATGGGATTTAGGGTTAGAAAAAATATCTTGATCAAAGGGCTAAAGGGTAGGTAGATGTTTACAAGATCGTGTGTGATCTTGTGAACTACAAGAGTTAGGTTGATTAGAATGGTAGAAAACGTGTAAGTTGTTCTATCATATCAATCTAGTGAAGTTTTGGAAAAAGTACTCTTGTGTATTGTGTTCTTAAGTTGTAGCAGTAGCTAATGCATCTGCATTTGGATCTGGGTTGCATCAAATGTGGAGTATGATTTGAATTACGAAAGTTTGATCATGCGGGTTTGTTCACGACACGGAGATTGAGTGATGTTGATAGGGAAAAAAAGGAGAGAATTACATTGAAGTAGTTGTTGTCGGTATGGAGGAGACCAATGCCTTTGATACAAAAATTGATGATTTTGTGAAAGATGCTCGGGTTTTGTTAAACTCGGTATAAAGAGTTGTCGAAGAAGCTTGTGAAGGTTACTCAGTTTTGCCTTGGGTGAAAGATGTTACTGTGAAGAATTTTTTGAAACATTCAGGGATTTTGATTGGTTTAATGGAATCCAAGTCTATGAGAAAGAGATCCAGAGGGTAAAAGGAATGAACGGGTTTTAGTGAGCTCAGGCTTTAGGTTTTGGTTTCCTTAGACAAAATGTCTTCCTTCAGCGAGGTTTGTTGGGATGTGAGCGAAATCAGTTTTGGTTTTTCTTATGTTTTTGTCTCTTTGACATAGTGTGTGGGGTTGGGGTGCTTGAGGATCGTTGGTTTGTGTCGCGGTTTTGGTCTGGTTTTGGAAATGGTTCTTATTGTGTTTGATCGTCGCTTGTGGATGACCTAGTAAGGCTCGATTTAGTGATCGTGGGATTGTGCTTGCCATTATGAGAGTGGGATCTTGGTTGAGTTGTTGTGCGTAATGATCCCGGTGGCTTGCCGGCTCTAGGATCTCGTAAGTTTAGTTCGTGCTACCGGATGAACGTGCTTCTCATAGCGTCGTTGACCTCTCTTTTGACCTTTCATGTTACTCTCCTTCTCTAGCTTCCAAATTCATCTTCGCACGACAACTTCAAGATTTTTATAGCAACTTTCTCACAATTTCTTCGTAGAGAGTCTTAAACGTGTATGATTGGGTTTCCATGTTTTTTTTGCCATGGGATCAAAGCATAGGTGTGACAATTTTTCTTACAAATAATTTTTTTTTTTTGATAATCCAAGTGTCTGGGTGCCACTTCCCCAAATATCCCCGAGGGGTCCTGGAGGCCCGAGGCGCCATGTTAAATCCCCGTGGCCAACGCGAGTCCCAAATATTTTGTAATTCCAAACTACATTTTCATAAATGACATTTACAATTTAGCCCAAAAAAAAAAGGAATGAATAGGGTTATAATAACCGATGGATTTTGTTTAGTGAAGAATTGCTTAAGCAAATAAGCTATACTAGTATTGTTATGATTATGATTATGGTGGTCAAAATAATTTGTCTCGACCGATGATAACATATCTCTTAGTTTGCGTACCACACCGATGATTACATTTATCTCTTATTAGTTTGTGTTTCATCACCGATGATAATATTTCGATGAAACAATGTATAATGAATTTGAGGATGGAGGAGCCGAGGACGACGTGGTGGGACTCTTCCAATATTCCATACAGAAAGAATATATTTGCTTTAGAATCCTGAATTGTGCGAACATTTTCTATTTCGTATGTGCTATTAGATTTTCTTTTAGCGATGATGGGTGTGATCCACCATTAACCATAACAAAGTTATTTTCTCGCATTTGTGTGTTTATTTTGATCCGAGTGCGCTCTTATAATGCAAATATCAACCTTATTTGGACATACTGTACATATTTCGGTTTGGTTTGTAGCTATTTTGATAAACGGGGTCATAGACATAACTTAAACCATAACCAAACGAAATTAAGTATTCCGGTTTGGTTTTTGCGCTTAAAGTGTTTTTTATCCACCCAAGTGGAAAGCTATGTGCTTTTGTTAAACCGAATGAAGAAGGTGAAATGTGAAGTAGATATATTAGGATAAATGTGTGGTAGTTATTAAAAAAATTAGCAAAATTAAACCAGAAAAATAAATATAATTCACCAAAAAAAATAGCTATGATATGTTCTGGTTGTATAATTGACAAAAATGTCTCTTATCAAAAAGTGTGTTTGTGTCTTTGTGATGCACAAACACTGATGGTTATTCATTACATTTTTATTAATATGGTGTTATATTTTTAATAATTTGATGCTTACAATAGTTGGCAAATGCACTCTAGTTATTTTGTCTGCCTAAATGGGGGAAGTATTTTCATGGGAAGTTGTTTTATTATTTTTATTTATTTCCTTACAGACTTGTTTCATCGTTCTCTTCAAGATAATGGCTGAGATATGAGTTTGACAGTGATTTTAGGGATAATGGCTAACCCTCTCAGTAAGAGCATAATCATTGATAACACCGCATGGTCTAAAGAGGTGTTCTTATAATATAAAAGTATTAAAATTTGAGTAAAAGGAAGAAAGAGAGTGTTTTGTGAGGTATATTAAAATATAAAATTTGAGTAAAAGGAAGAAAGAGAGTGTTTTTGTGGATAAAATTAGATCTTTTGGAGTGAGAGGGATTTAATATTAGATTTTTTGGAGAGTGTGTTTAAAAGGAAAAGAGAATGTTTAAATATAAAATTAATAAAAGTTGAGTAAAAGGATGAAAAATAAGGTATAAAATTGAGTTAAAAGAAGAAAAAGTGTGTGTTTTAATAATTTAAAAATCACTTTAAACTCTTTAGGGTGAGCAATGGTCATGCTCTAAGTTGTGGTGTACAACTATTACATTTAATGCGTATTAGACCTCTCCATCATTTATCAAAATAGCTACAAATCAATTTGCAAAACTTCATTAGGCCATCCGCCCACGAGGGTCTAAAGTGATTTTTAAATTATTAAAACACACTCTCTCTCTTTCTTTTACTCAATTTTATACTTTCTCTTTCATTCTTTTACTCAATTTTTATTAATTTTATATTTAAACACTCTATTTTTCTTTTAAACACATTCTCCAAAAGATCCAATATTAGATTCCTCTCTCTCCAAAAGATCTAATTTTATCCACAAAAACACTATCTTTCTTCCTTTTACTCAAATTTTAATAATTTTATATTATAGGAACACAACTTTAGACCCTCGTGGGTCTGCAATGCGGATGCCCTTATTACCCTAATTATCCCTCGTGGGTCAGATTGATCACTCCGTTTAAACGAAGCGGTTGAATAGTAAATAATTTTTGATTGAAAATATTATATATTATTTAAAATAAAAATAATAATTTAAAATTTTTAGTTTGATTTTTATATATTTATATTAAAGTTAAGTATATACATATATTTTTCAAAAATAAAAAATAAAATATTTTATTTTTTAAAAAAATACAAACGCCCGTTTGATAATTGGGGCGGTTGCAAACGGACTTGCGTCCAAACGAGGTTACCAATCGGAGCCATAATACCTTACGAATCAATATGCGTGTGGCATAATACTTTCTAATCTTTAGCTTTTTTTTTTTTTTTGTTAAAGGTTGTTAAAGGTTAGGGTGATTACAATAACGGGAATTACAATTAAAAAAACACAAGAAGATAAACACTTAAGTCCACGTGTTTGGTATACAATAAGCACAAACCCACGCGTCATCTTTGGAGAGATCTCAGCATGCATCTTCTTGAACACCCCCAATGTCACCGGAAAGCAATCGGAAACTGACCGGAACACCGGCGGAGCTTTAATCACCTCTTCCGCTTTAGATCACCTCTTACTCAAAGATGCTTGAACTGAATCACCCTGAAGATCTTTTCCACCAAAGATGCAAGACCAATGTTTTTTAAACCATAGAAGATTTGTTTCGCTTCTCGGTCTCTTCCCGCTTTAGCTAAACTGTAGAGAGACGCGTTACATGCCACAATGTTCGGAGCTATTCCTTTGAGTTTCATCTTCTCAAAAGTTTCAAGAGCACTAACCGAATCTCCAGACTTTCCGTAATAGTCAATGAATACGATATATGTATAAGCAGTAGGCTTAACGCCGAGAGACTCCATTTTACCGAAAAGTTCAAGCGCATCATCCAATCTATGAACTCTTAGAAGACCGCAAATCAACGTGTTGTACGTATGTAGATTCGGTACAACACCTTGCTCTTTCATTACATCTAACGTATCGAACGCTTCATCAAAATTCCCAGCTTTGCATAGAGCATCGACGAGAATGGTGAAAGTTACAACGTCAGGTACATGACCATCTTTCTCCATTTCACTCCAAAACTGCTTCACTGAATCCAAATCTCTGTTATCACTAAACCTATCCAGCAAAGTAATGTAAGTTACACGATCCGGTTTATGTTTACCCGTTTTCATCTTTTCGAAAACCTCCTTAGCACAATCGAGCTTCCTAGCGGTACAAAGAGCATCGATAAGAACAGTATACGTAACCACATCAGGTCCACATCCTTCATCATCCATTCGTTTCAGTATCGAATACGCTTCGTTAATCTTTCCCGCTCTACCAAGAACACGAATACATATCGTAAACGTGTAGACATTCGGCTTTAACCCCAAAACCTCCATCTCCTTAAGCAAACCCATCACAGAATCAATATCTCTTCTTTTCCCTAATCCTACCATAAGTGAAGAGTAAGTCTGCAAGCTAGGCCTAAAACCATCCAAAACCATTCTTATATAAACCTCCATTGCTTCTGAACAAAACCTAGACTTAAGCAGAAGATGAATCAATCCGTTGTACGAAAACGCATTCAACGCAAAACCGGATTCTCTCATCTTGCTAATTCCATAAGGTGCTTGACGTAATCCACCTTTCACTTCAAGACTCTTGAATATAATCAAGAAAGTATTAATATCCCTCTTTATGATCATTTTCTGCATCAAATCAAACACATAAACCATCTCCTCAAATTTACCATCAGCTCTCAAAGATTCAAGCATGTAATTGCAAGTCTCCGTGGTGTGAACTAGATTCCGATTCTCAGCCACTGATTTGAAATACAAAAACGCAGAATCAGTATCAGGAATCGACATTAGAATCTTCGTATCGGAATTCGATTTCTTGCTTATCTTTGAAACCAAAAAATCAGAACTTTTCATGGATACTACATTACATCTTCTCATGGGTTTTCTCTTCCGATGAAGAAACACAGACCCACCATTGAAAGATTGGAACTTTAATCCGTTAATAACCAAATTATCGCGTTTCCGACAACATTTTCCTTTCAGACAAGCATCACTGACCATAATATCACCGCAAAAACTTGTCGAGCAGAGTAAAGCTACCATTTTTATCCAAAAACAAGCAAAAACTGAAAGCGAAACAGAGAGTAACGACGATTCTTTACATTTCAAGTGGCGAAGACTAAACTAACAACATACATGCTGAATTTTCATGAAGAATTGATAACGTCTCCGTTCACCAGCCGAAAACACGACGGAGCTTATTTCCGGTGAACCGGCGATTTTCTGATGAACAAAATTTCGAAGCAAAAGAAAGAAAAAAAATGCCGAAAGGATAAACCAAGTGACTCGCTCGCTTCACTAGCTCCATACTGTTTTTCTCACCCTCCTAAATTTTTTAGGCCCAATAGTGGCCCATTTAATAGGCCTATTAGTACTTTAATTTTTTTTTTTTATCGTTGGACATAGTTCTTTTTTTTTTCTAATATAATTTGGGTTCAATAACAAAAAAAACAAAACTATAATTACAAACCTAACCAATTATCCTAACTCTAATGGATATATGATTATGCCTCATATGACAATTTTTAGTTAGTTGTCTTTTGATATTGAGCAAATTAGCCGTTTTCTAATTCTTTGTTTTTGCAAACGATAAAGTGATTATTATTTTGAATATTACTGTTTTAAACTTTTTAAACATTTTTTTAATGTACATAACCAGTTTACCCTTGGTAAGATCTACTTTTTCTTTTGTCAAGTGTTGATAGATCATATAGAGAACCATCAACTTTATCCAGAAATTCAAAATAATAAATTTAATTTAGTAATGACACACACTAGAGAGAGAACAAAGATCTCTGTTTTACATTCGAAAACTAATAAATAGAATAAAAGATAATTATAAAGAAAAGAAAAAGCTTTTCTCAGAACAAGGTCGAGAATCCAAGAACAAGGCAAACAACACCAAACACTCCGGTAAGCTTAACGGCTCCACTAGTCGGACTCGGAGCAACGGCAGGACCGTTGTTGAACTCCGACGGTGAAGGAGCCGGAGAAAAGGCAGAGTTACGTGGAGAGACAACGACTACTCTTAGCTTCTGACCTTTTTGACAGTGACCCTCTGTTCCACTTATGAAGTAAACCGGACCGGTTTGGTCTAGCTTCACCTTTGTGTTCCCGTCTGTGTAAGTAGCTTTCGGGCTCGTTGTGTTACATTTCTCGTATGCTTCTCTTGTCACTTGCAACACCGAGTCTTTACCTGCTTCGTACCTGAAAACTGAATATAAAAAAAAAAAACAAATGTCAGAAACAGAGTATATCAATTATTACACATAAAATTTCAAATTTAGAAGAAAAAATTAAAATTGAAGAAAAGGGTTTTGTGGGTTTCTTGAGAATGATGTATACCAAGAAAGTCGCCGACTTTGAAGCGAGCTTTTTGAGCCCATTCGTTGAAAGAGTAAGTAGCAGTAGTTGGGATTTTCCAGTCACCGGATTTACCACCGACGGTAACTTCATTTGCATTCACGGTAAAAAAGGAGAAGAAGGAAATGGAAAGGAAAATGGTGACAAGAAGAGAAGAAGAAGCCATTGGAAACAAATTAAACGCTATTTTTGTATTAAAAAATTAAAGAAAATAAAAACTAGTGCATTTGTTTAAATGAGTTTGAGATGAAGAGTGTGGAGGATCTTTGTGTGGTTTTTATAGAGAGAGACTTGGAAACTAGCCGTTAAAGCTTAAGGAAGTGAAAAAAATTAAAAGGAGATAATGTTAAATGTTGATGTAGCCGTTGGGACGTAACGGTAAGGAAAGAGACAAAGACTGAATTCTGAAATCTGAATTAGAAAGTGAATTTCACGATTCTCTAGGAAGACTGGTCAAGCTAATATAGCTGTTTCTGTTTTCTACTTTTTCACTTTTTTGTTTGCTAGTGAAGTTGGGCTTAATCTTTAATGTTGGGCCTCAAATTTGATGTATAACATTTACCTAATGACCGACCTCCACTAAAGTGGCTAATAGTAACTATTCTAATCGCATGACACCTGCCTAACATGTTTATTATAAACACCACAGAATCAGCTAGGTGTCCCTTATTGAGACACCTAATCAAACTACGTGTCTTCATGACTCTTGCTATCTCCAAAATCCCTATATCGCTAAAACAAATACTTTTTCTTCTCTGGTTAATATATAATATATAGTCTCAAAGAAGATAATATTGAGGAAAACACAAATGGCTGGAGAAAATGACTGGAAGAAGAATGCGGATACGACGAAGATGAGCCCGGAGGGAGTGAAAGCTGCCGGTGTTGAGTCATCGAGGAGGCCGCCAGGGAGTAATCCTGGCGGTGTTTTTCGCCAACGCCGTAACTTGTCCTACACTATCGCCGGATTAGCTATAACCGGTGCTATCATGTACACTGTTATGTATGCGAAAAAGAAGCCGGAGGCTAGTGCCAAAGATGTAGCTAAGGCGGCGACTGGGATGACAAAACCAGAAGATACACATCCAAGAAAATAAAATACCGCAAAAGGGTTAATTTGATCTTTTTCCTTCTTGTATTTTTGTTCTTGTTTCGGGTTAATGTTATTTCCGATCTTTTTTATTTTCCTGTAAAATAATGACATAACGAGTCCAAGAAAAAAGTTTATACCAACTACTTGAGCCATATTTAGCTTCTTTTTTTTTTAGAAAGTACGAACATTTCAGTGATAATTCAAGTTTAGTGAGAACAGATGGATTTACGATTTCTAGTTGTTTTGCTAGTATTTGGAAATATTTTTAAACAAAGAAATCAAGGCTTATGAGCAGATGCATGTGTAGAATAGGATTCTATTGATATCATTTAGATCACCAAAGTGTTTTTTTACATTTCTTGTGTCATGTATGTCTTAAAATTAGGCTCATTTATGGGCTTGATTTATGCTTTGTAATTTTGGGCCTTTGTCCTAAAAGATGTGTAGAGCATCATCATACTGCATGTCTTTTAGGGGTTTCAATTCGAGTTTTGCGACATTTTTACCCACGTTAAAGCTAATGAAGTATTCACCTACTAAATTAATTTTCAAAATATTTACTAGAAAACACCTGTATAGTGATTTGATTAGTCAACTAAAAAATTATGGCAAGTTGAACCTCTGCGATAATCGGTGATTCGCATGTTTGTTAAAAATGGGGGATTAGCATAAAGTAAGATCGTAACGTTAGACTAAGGAAAAAATTAGGTGAGTCCACTTAATGACCCAAAAAAGTAAGTGTATAGAAATAGGCTGTTAGGTAGAAACACTCATGTGTTGCTTTATCAGCATAAAACCTGGACGACAATATCTCTTTTTTCTCCTCACCAACTTCACAAATGTTAATTATTGATCAACATTTTCGTCTCTGGATTAACCTGATCATCGTTTAGTTGTAATAAGAACCGATTAAACATTCAAATTCTACAACAACAAAGTTACCTTTCGGTTCAAATAACAGCTTTTTAAAACATGAGCCTTTTTAAGCAAGATTATGTCACTCTACTTCTCTGCTAGAGATTTAGATGGAAGTTTCATTACAAAGTAAAAAATATCATGTATTCATAACCATAACTCATGGCTGAATATTGTATAATTGTAGTATAATCTAAATTTTGAATGTCCACTTTTCTATTACAAATGATGTAATTTAATGATACAAAATGAGATTTACGTATGTTTTGTTAGAATTGAGACTCTCACTCTTAAGCTGCAAATTTTATAACATTAAAAGTAGACACTTTTAAAAATAAAAATAAAAATAAAAATTATTTGGATTGTAGGTTATGGACCAACGTCTTGTTCTTCAAACATATTTCTTGTGGTAAGTCGCGGGAAGGCTAGTAAGACATCTCTATGCGGGAAGGCTTGTAAGATCTCTGTCCACCGAGGTCTACGGCCGTAGCAGAAGCTAGATAGATGTAAAGATTTTATTTAGTTTGAGAATACATAAGATTAATGTCTTCATGGATTCATTGAGATCAACCTAGATCTACTGAAACAAGGGTTTAGAGAATACTCTGCTCCAAAAAGTTTAAAAGAAAACTATTTAATTTCATTAATCAATCAACTGAATACAAAAAAAGCCTAAACGGTTTATTATAATAAAACATAAAAAACTCTAGATATTATAAAATATACTAGAAAACCCTAAAAGATAAACATTATAAAATATCAATATATTTAAAATACAAATAAATGGTAATTATCATAATTTTGCGCTGCATCATCTACTCTTATTCAGTCACATATGTAGATGTTTTGTACAAAAGCCATAAGTTCACAATTCTCATTTGCCTCGTGTAACTTACGACTACCAAACTCACACCACTGTTATAAACATCCAAATTCGTCTAGTCCATTTTCTTGGATTCTTCTATTCTTTTATTTCACGATAGTCAAGACGAAAACAACAAGATAGAGATTGGCATGAAAAACAATCAAACTTATTTATTTTCTTCTTTTTGGTCAAACTCCATATTTAAATTACAGTTGATCTATACCGGTTAGGCGAGCTTCTACCAACTCATCGAAATCTACATGAAAAATGTTAAACCAAAACTATTCCATTAAAAACTATTTATAGTTATATTCCACTATAATTCAAAAAAGTTTTTCACATCCCTTACAAACGGATATCATTGAAAACCCAATGGACATTACATGTGATTTCGAAATCCAGATACAACAGCAATTTAAAATCCATATGTTATCCAAAACTAGTATAACAGATCTTTCCAACATATGTCTACACGTGTAAGCCTAATGTTGCAGCTGGGACGGTACCACCGACAGCCATATAACCGTCGTTCATCACCGCCAATCTTCAGTTGAACCTCAAGCAAGTTACCACCGCCGGAAACAATATCAACTTTTCAATTTTGAAAATCACCAAATCTCCTTAAAGAAACAGTCCAAGCATGCTCTCACCTCCATAAATTCACCACCGACCAACACTATCTTGACCACATCACCCATCACCTTCGATGAGACTATTAATAGGGGATTGAGGGGAATTTTGACTCCCAACCAGGAAGGACAGGTAAAAAAGTAAGAGGCAAGAGATTCGAAAACAATACCACCTAAACTTGGCTCCACCACCGCAACAAAGTTGAAGAAGAAAAAACCAGTTCCGATAAAGGAGAAGAGAAAAACAAAATCCGATCAATGTCGAAAGACAAGATCCGAACAACGTCGGAAGAGAAATATCCGACTAAGCGGAAATATGATACAACAAAAGTTCCGAATAAACGGAAATAAAATTCCGATATCGAAACCAAAATTGGACAGAGCCGAAACCTAGATCCAAAGAACTACTATATATACAAAATCTATTTATACAGAACCACGACGCCGGCAATGAGCCGGACACGGGGCCACCAACGACGATATATTTTTTCCTTTTTTTTTTAGAGAGAAGGCAGAGAGTTTAAGGAAAGGTCTCCTTATCTTTTAAACACAAAGATAATTCCCAAAGAAAAAACAATTATGAGCGAAAAAACTTTAGCCTACTTAAAAAAAGGGGAAAGAGGTGAAAAAGAAATTGTAAAGAAATTTATGAAAAAAAAGAAGAAGAAGCACAAGGCTGCAATTATGAGGTTTGGAATTGACCCCATAGTCAGTGTTCACCATCATTTGTTTATGATGCCTTATGCTCACGCCTGTCTTAAATTAACTTTTATTGTTTTTCAACGTTAATCCTATACTATTAGTCGTTTGACGTATAATCATTCGCATCTCAAAAATGAATCCCCTGAAACGTAAAACCATCCTATAAGAGTAAAAACGCATATGATTTACTATGGGTTCGAATGGTTTATGCAGTATGATAATCCCCTGAAATTGACACCATCCTATGTTGAGGTATCAAATTTTAGAATCTTTTGACTTGTCGATTTACTCTGGATATATCAATAGTTAATAAATCTTAAGTTGAAAACTTAAATTTTTTGTGAACAAAAAATATAAAGACTAATCCGCAATGTGGAGATGTCAATGTCTTTTGATCAGGACCGGCCCGTGGAGATGTCAATGGCTCATTTAGCTAAGAAAATTTTATATATTTAATATAAATAATTGTATTGCAATGAAAATTTCGTTTTCTTAATCCAAAATTATGATATGACTTGCTCATTTGTTTTATTATATTTATGGCCCAATTTTTTCTAGGACCGGCCCTGCTTTTGATTCGTAATTATCATAATATCAAGTCGCATCTATTGAAGTATACGTTGCGGAATGTTGTTCAATCTTTTCATACATGTACCAATCGAGAGTTCCACATCAATAATATGGGAGAATATTTAAGTACCAATCGTTTTATATCCTTCTGTACAACTGCAAAGTTAATGGATTTTATATCCTTCTGTACAATTGCAAAGTTAATGGAGAACCGACTAAATATGTTGACTATGCAATTTCACAAAAAAATTATAAATCACAAAATTTGTAGAAGTGTATGTATACTTGTATGTTAGTTCGTCAGTTTCTTCTAAACATAACATTTATCAAGTTTTCACATCTATCAAGTGAATGTGTGAAAAATGATATGTTTCATATTCATCTAGTAAGCACCATTTATTGTAGCATTTTATGGTAATCCTACAAAATTGTATTCAATCATTTCGCTGTTTATTTTTTCAATCTTCATTTGATACCATTGGTTGCTTGTAAAATTCTATCAATTTGTAGCAAACTTCCAGTCAGATTAATATTTTGTTCGCAAATTCTATCAATTTTTATTTCCCACAATTTAAGCATTGATTTGAACGTTAACTTTCGCAAATATGGGAGAGGTTTACTAAATCGAACGTGAAGATGTGATAGAACATCTATCAAAGAAGCATGTAATCCTATGGGTTTGTAGACTCCCGTGTTGAAGACCAAGTCTCGTGCTATCGGATGAACGAGCTTATGTGTGCTTTAGACGTGACTCACGAGCTATCAAGGTGTTGCTTAACTACAAAGTCTTCCAGTTTCATTGTACCCATCGAGTTTCAGATTTTATCGTTGTCTATTCGTCATGGATTGTTCTACCCGCTTAGAGAAGATATCGATTGTTGATTGATTCCACGTTTTTATCTTTTTTTGTTGTGGGATCAAAATCTAAGATTTCATGATTTGTTTTAGTTAACAATTTGTGATTCCTAAATGTTCATTTTAAATGATATTAACATTCTTAGCAAAAAAAAAAGTAATGATCTTAATTAGACATAGGAACATGTTTGTCCATAAAAAATTAGCCATAGGAATATATTATCAGAAATTTCTGCTATAGTATAAAGAATTTTCCACTCACCCACACAACCCATAACATGTAGTTAAAACTTTGAGTGTATTTCGGTTCATATATTGCCATTACTATACAAAGCCCGATAAAAGATTTTAAAAAAAAAATGTTTCATAGGAAAACATATAATAATAATATGGAGAATGCGTTAAATATTGATGCAGTGTTTGTAATGTAAAAGAAGGAGACTGTATAGAATATAATGCAACGATAATAATGGAGGCTACGTCTAGTCTTTTCTCATAAACCACATGCCATTGCTTTTTCTTCTGTGCTTTCAACGTCTCACCCAGGGCCGGCCCTAAGCTATATCATGTCCACCACAAATTCAAATATTGTTACTCTTTATCATAGCTATATTTTTTCCAAAAAAAAAACTAAAACGATTAAAATATCTATGGTGGCATTTTTTCTACATCAAATGACAATGAACATGTAAATTATCAAACAAAAGATCACAATTTATATAAGAGCAGAAAACCCATTAGATTTCAAACCCAGAAAAGCCTATTTTATTAGGAGAAGAAACCTCTCTTTACCTAAATTATCAAACAAAAATCACAAGTTTGTTTCAAAGCTATTATTTTTTGAGTTTTAATTAACCAAAAAATTGATTTACAATGATAAAGACAGATAAAATGAAAAAGCAACACTTTGAGTTCGTCCTAAATTCTTATTCCTGTTTTGCTGAATTCTCCATATACCTTAAGTCCTTAATCCTTTAATTTTAATGTATCAAGACCATCACTAATATATTTCATGTTTAGTTCGTCCAAAAATTGAAAAAAAAAAAGTAAAACTTGATGAAGAAGATAAGAGGAGAAGAAAGAGCATGACTCACATGGCAAGGAAAGAAAGGTAAATCAATTGAAATTAGTGAAATAGAAAAATATGGTAGAAGAGATCAGCAGATCGGTCCTGTTTCGGCCAAGTTTGTTAACGAAGAGACTAAGCGAGAAGAAGAAGAGTCGTCGCCGGGTAGAGAGAACGACGGATAAAGAAAAAAAGGGATTAAACCCTTTTATTTTCTTTTTTCTGTTTTAATTCAAGAAGGAAAAAAAACTAAATAAAACTCCCGTTAATGGGTTTCGAACCGAACACCAAAAATATAACTTGCTCTATCCTATACCACTACATCTAAAGAGTATTACTCAACTTGATGCCCCTAAAAATTATATATAATATGATGCCTAACGCCTCAGGGCCGGGCCTGCTCTCACCTATGCATCTATATATTTTATCATCTAATGAGGAAATATGTTTAATTTCACTTTTAATAATAGAGAGTTAGAGACCCCCATATGATAATGCTCGTACGTGCAACTCTTTTAGCTACGTGGACTCTAAGCTTTCTTGAAAATTAATTTTCTTTTTCTTGTATAATGGAGTGTCTAAGAGTTCCTAATAGTTTTTTGTCTTTTGAACTAGCATATTGCATGACCATGCACAAGAATTTGCAGCAACGAAGTTAAAGAATATATATAGTAAAAGACTGTGCTGTTCAAAAGAAAAAAACACAAAGACTGCCTATCAAGTAAAAGACTGTGCTGTTCAAAAAAAAAAAAACAAAGACTGTCTATCACTAAGGCATTAACATCGACCAATAAAGCAAGGTTTTAGAAAAATTTAGATTCGTATTAGGTGAAGAGCTACGATCAATACATTGACTTGGATACTATATGCTCTGTGTTTGCGCATTTAAAGAAAATCAAGATCCAAAGACGAAAAAAGAAGTCCTCTTCAAAAAATTCAATAAAGTGGTTATAATTTTGTCTTTGCTTTAGGTTTAGAAAAATCGTCCATATATATACTTGAATTTTTAACTTTGCTTTGTCACAAATTTGGAAAATCACCTGGCTAATTTTTTTCATTTAGAAATTAACCTGAAAAGGAAAATGAAACAAAAATCTGTTGTGTTCTAATTTTGGAGATATCTTTTGATAGTCAAAACAATAAGCTTTCATTGTCTTTTTTTTTTTTTTTTGCCTTCATTGTCTTGTTAAATTTGCATTTTTTTAATCATCTCAACTGTCTGATAGAATTACACAAGAAAGGGACTTGCCGCATGCGGTCCAGTTTTCTGTTTGTGTGGATACATATCTAGCTAGCTAATCAACTAATAAATATTTTGTAATGAAATTCGTTATCACTATTATTGCATGAAGACAAACGAAGCTCTTATATAATTCATCAACCTTAATGTTCTGGACATTAGAATTAATATTGAGTTTGGCACAAAAATAAATTATTCACAACATATTTGTGTAACAGAGTATGAAAGAGTGACAACAAAAAAAAAAACAGAGTATGTAGTTGTAATATTAAAATGATTCAAAAAAAAAAAAATGATTCAGCTACGCCGTATTATATAGGTTAGAGTAACCAAATTGAAGTGTGAATCATGGGCTTTGCAACATTTCTAGGAAATCTACAATCCCTTTAATTTTAAATATATTTATCATCGGATCAGGTTTTAAGTTCATCTAGTTCCAATATTCAATCTTTATAAAGCATACTCCTTCCGTTTCATAATACTTGTTGTTCTAGAGGAAAATTTTTGTTTCATATTAATTGTCGTTTTGTATTTTCAATGCGTATTTATTGTTAATTTTTACACTTTTATCCATAACTTATGATCCTATTAATTACTTATTTCAAACAAAACAATACATTAATTAGGGGTAAAAAAAATGTAATTACTTTCTTAATTTGTGTGAAAATCCCTAGAATGACAACTAATTTGAAACGGAGGGAATATTGTATAACAAATTCGAGTCCTGGTACAACTCCAGGATGTAGCTTCTAGTTATTGCTTGCCGAAGACTCGAGGTAATCTCTTTTGTTGTTTGTGTCACTGCTCAAATTTGGTATGTTACGGCTAATAGATTATCCATTGTTTAACTTTGATATCTTCATGACTAGGAATTCCTTCTTTGTTTTGGTTGTCAAAGTTCTCTTTATACTATCATTGGAAAGAAATGCTCGGCGTCATTGTAGTCTCTCATTCCTCTCAACAGCTAGTCGCAACTATCGACAACATAGTCCGTTCGCTAATAGGTTATTGATACAATAACATGCGTCCGCTTGTTCGGCACAAGACAATAACTTTTGAGGCTACGATCCAAAGAATTCATGTTTTCGTCTTTAATTGTTCCACGCTTAAAATTTCACCCCTCTTTTAAATCTCAAAAACATTGTAAATGATTTGTTATAAGTTTTTTAATAATAATTTTGACATGACAAAAAAACAGTGTTAACCCAATCCAAAATTCTGTTACAATTTGTTTCTTCACGTATTTGCTTGTTTTTTCAAACCAACTATTTTAATTTCTAGAGTTGTACATTCTCAGACAATAGTTATATTTAGTCAAATTAAACCATAAATTATATAGTCGTTAACTACATTAAGATTCATCCACATTATATTTACAGTATTAAATACTTAAAACATTCCATGTTGAAAAATGAATACATAAACATTTCGTGTTGAAAAATGAATACTTAGCCAGTCCGGCTAGGGTTATTAAATAACCCCCCCCCCCCCCCCCCCCAAAGCTTACCTCTTCTGATGAAGACCCAACCCGGAGATCTTCGGCTCTGGCCGGGCCAGCAGTTCACGCCTCCCACATCTCCATCCCGTCGCCGTCCTCTCCTCCGCCAGAGCATGTATCAAAGTCTTGTCCACGTCGACGAGCTTGGCCAACGACATGCAAAGACTCTTAGGTTTTCGCTCGAGAAGAGTTTTCCAGCGATAGAACGGCGACCTCCGATCTCCTCTCAGGTGATAGATCTGAAGCTACTCCAACCAACTCCTAGAGCCACCGGACCCGCCGGATCTTTCACGGTAAGGCTCAGTCGCTTTCCACCGTTCGATATGTGGCCATATCCAGTTGTTCTTCACCGAAAATTTGCCTCAATCTCAGCCTCCTTCTTCGCCGCCGAGAGATATTTCAGCCTTCTCCGCCAGTCATGGATTATGTTTAGCTGGTTCGATCAATCATGCTCTGAGCAGGTATATCTCATCCCTCTATATGATTGGTGATAAATTTATACCAAGTTATTTCTTTATTAATGAGAGATCATCAACAAAAATATATACTTTTGAGTTGCAGTTTTCTGGATTCTCAAATCCTGCGCAACCTTTACTTCATGGCTCTGCTCAGATTTCTTAAACTTTTATGCCATCTCAATAAACATACCTTTAGGTTGTGTAGATCCTCGATATGTATTAGGTTTCATATCTTTAATGGGTTCGATAGGTTTAGAATTGGTTTGTTCTCAACAGAATTGGTTCTGATTGATGAAACCGTGTATATTTTCATCCTCTTTCGAGAAGAGAAACATACGTCCAATCTCCCTTTCTAGGAGAGGTCATTGGTTTCCAGTATTAAAAACGAGTAAATTCTCCTTCTTTACGGAGCGAGTCTTGTTAAGCTCTATGCTAATGGCTATGTCTCAAGTCTTGATGGCTTTGGTTTTGACCTTGGGAGCTATGTATGACCATGTGATTGTCTTGGGTTTAAAGAAAGTGTATGTCAAGTATGCCCTTCTCCAAATTTCATCAATTCAAAGTCTCGTGGACAGGGATTTGGTTGGTAATTTCTTGGTCGTCGGATGTGTTTTGGCTAAAGCTTCGGTCAAAAGTTCCAGATTTTCGAACATGGTTTCTGAAACAACCAAATTTTTTTTTAAATAATTAATCCGAATTATTAATTTCATAATTAATAATTGTCAACGGTTAATTCAACAACATGCAAACCAGCAGAAAACATAAATCAATTAAAAACCAATAATCCATATTCAATAAAACACAATTCTTATTCAAACTTAATTCCATAGTTGCAATAACACAACACATCAATTCTAGCACCCTAAACACCAGGTTCTACTAAAATGCAAATTCATAAAACATCATAATCATTCTCTTTCTACGTCATGATTCCGCGATCACACATTCCTTTTACCTGCAACACATGGAACAAAGAGTTGCGTAAGTATTTAACAAATACTTAGTGAGACGGTCCTCCCGTCTACAAGCTATTTATATCAGAACCAATAACAAGCAAACAATACTATTCAATACATTCAACACAGGAAATATGCTGGTGTCAATTGACAATACCACTAGGTGTCGATCGTCACTCGCAACAGTGGTGTCGATCGACACTACCACTAGGTGTCGATCGACACTTAGGTTGCAGAAATCGCATAACAAGCCTCTCCCCTCATGGCTCGTTCCTGCGATTCCTAAACCGGAACCCGCACAAAACTCAATCCTCAAAGTACACAATAAACGCAATAACACAGAAACACACAATCCATCTCATATGCGAGCCCTAGGGTTTCCTTAAATCGGCCGATTAAAATCGAACCATAACAAACCCGAAACACTGGTGTTGATCGACACCCACCCTTGGTGTTGATCGACACCCCTACCAAAATATCGAATTTTGGTTTTGGGATGTTACAGTTTCGGTTATATGCGACTTTGGCTCCCTATCTATCCAAAAGGAAAGTATAACAAAGCTTTGTAGTCTTGGCTCTATTAAGTTGTTAGTTTCCTCCTTAGGTTGTATCTTTGTGGTTGTTGTTATTTTGCTTTCATCCGTTTCGGATTAGAACTATTTCTCCTTTGTGGAATGTAACCGCGTTTAAAATATAAATCAACCGTTGAACAAAAAAAAACAACAGTCCGACTAGTCCAACCAGCCCCTTGAAGGCTTGAACTATCTACATCCGACATGTTAATCAACTAAAATCCGCTCATTATCAACCCTAACTCTGATAAGTACTAACCCAGTCTATTTTGGGGGTTTGGTCCAGGCCAAACGGTAGTTTAAAACTCGCTTTCATATATATAGCCTTGTGTTTTGTTTGTTTGTGTATCGATTATTTTGGTATTCTGATTCGAATATTTTACGGGTATTAGGATTGGGTCAAGCATTTATTTCTATTGAGTATTTCGGATAAAACATTTTCAAGATTTGTGGCTTTGAGATTGAGACCATAGATATAGTATTTAACTATTCCGAAGCATAGATATGTTGTCGGAATCGGATAGTTCGGAATAAGAAAGGTAACATGACAAATAGTGAAAGAAAACAAAATATTCGTTCGTTAGATCTTTGCTCGCTATACATATATTCTTCTTACGTTCAGAGCCGGAGAGCCGGATTTGAGCACATTTTTATGACACATTTGAATAGGGGCCCCACATAATAAAGGGTCCTACTAAAAAAAATTTATATATTAATTTATGGAAAATATATTTATTGTATAGAAAAAATAAAGATTTAGATAAATTATATGATAAAAACATTAAAACTTTAAGGTAGATTTTTTATAATTTTAGTTTACAAAATAAAATAAAAATTATGTATATTGTTGTTAAAAAAATTGTATTTTTTTTGAAAAGAAATATTTTATTTGGATATTAATTTTTTTTTGTAAAAGGCCTCGATAATCTCAGATCCGGCTCTGCTTACGTTATCCGGCTCAAAGACTTGAACTATGAGGGATTTTTTAAGCGAATACGGATCTAACGGACCATATAATTTATAAAGATTGATTTTTAATACTTTTAAGTATCAAATAGAAGGATAAGTCAAATATATGTGCTTATTATCCTTTTAGTGAAGACGCAGACAAATCAACATATTGAGCAAGCCTTGCACCGCATGTCAACCATCATTTACTACTTAGTCTACTTAGATTTGGGACCATATACATACATCTCCATAACTACGTTACGACCTTTACGATATGTGTTTTACGTTCATATATATAACTGAGCAATTAATCACGTGGAAACAGCTATGGCACGTAAATAAAAATTGACATGCCGACCCCACCAAATACATAATCCAATAAAATGGCCAAAAGCATTAATACCTTTTAATCCAAAACGGGTCCATTCGAGATTTTGACTACGCCATTTTGGTTATTGTCTTGACAAAATTGCCACCACAAGTAATTAACTAGAACAAACTAACACATGTTTTGATGATTTGTACGTTGCATAAACCAAAATGGAATAATAGTTATGAAAGCCCCTAATAATTAGTATATGTAGCGACCATATGTTTCCAACAATTGTTACATTATTCCGACCGACTATACAGTCGCTAGGTGTGATGAACACTAGCTATGTTTGATTATTTATAATGGATTTATAATGGGATTCAACGAGACATGATAAAATCATATGAAAAATATTCATAGTGACATCAAAAGGAGAAACTTTACATGAAGCTTCCTTTCAGACAAACTTACGTTCATATAAAATTAAGACATTTGCTTTATAAAAAGTAAAACTAATACTATAATTATCAGAGTCATCTCAACTATTTATAAAGTATCGTGTAAAAATTAGACTTAAAACTGTTGACAAAAATTAAAGTTAGACTTAAACTAAATTTGCAGTTGAAAAAACAATTCGCCATATTTCATATACACATATATCCATTTTTTTAATTCAAATGGAAAAATTGTGTGAATACACGACTTGCACTCTTAAATAAACAATTATGTTTATCATCATCATCTTCTCTTTTTGATAAAAGCATGTATATTTATTTTGTAATTAATACAACATTATTTCAAGATTTTATATTCGTCTATGCAGGGAGGTCAAGCGGGCAAAGCTCATGGTTGCGGTCCTCATATCGATCCTTTTATTTATTATAACAAAATGGTCTTCAAATCCTAAAATTTTTTTTAGGTTAGTAGTCAAATCGGCCTATTTTTTATTTTAGCTTGCGGTCCATTCAAACTCAAGGCCGGCCTTGCGTCTATGTATCTGATAAAATTTGAAATATAAAGATAAATAAGTTTTTTTAAAAACTTATAAATCTATCCTCCATCATCCGTTGAACAAGTTGCATGAAATTGTTTGGGACATTTTTCTTCACATGTCACCGGTTCTAGTTTCTACCAAATCTTTGAAATCATAACCTTTCGATATCCAAAACTACTGACATTAAGAATGGTCCATCCGAGAACTTCTGCCTATGTTACAAGAACTGTTTTAACTTTGGAATAGCTCGAGCTAGTGTGATTCCTCTTAGTGTTTCTTTTTATATTACGTTACAATTATTGACTTGTTGATATGTTTTAGTACTATAATTATATAGTTTGAGATCTGGAAGGAGGAGTTCATGTTAATAGAAAATAGTTGTGTATATTAGAAAGCTAATGTGCATGCAAAGTCAATAATGTTAGAAAATGCAAGTCTGACCAGACCGACTCGTGGCATCAAACAGCTAGAATAACGGAATCAACAACAAAGTCAAACTCTCGGCAAACGGTTCCGTTATGACGAAACGGAATACGGAGTGTATGGCGCGTGGATTTCACACTAAGGGACACCAATTACAACATGGCGCGTTTCTGTTCGATGTGGTACGAAAAAGCGAAATACAACTCGCGCGTCGGGAAGAAGCGAAGAGTGAAGGAAAACAGTCAAAGCGAGTGAGGTAGTGCAAATCTCTCACGCGATTGGTGGTACGTGTACTGTACGCGCTGCCACATGTCTCATATGCGCCTCCCGTTGCTTTTGGTTAAGGATTAGTCAGAACTTTTTTAAATACTTATGGTTTTGATCAATAAGAAGTGATAAAAAATGCAAATATAGGCTCTAAATGATGAATGATTAAATTTTTGGCATAATAATTAAATTTTTAGCAGAATCTGACAGAATAAAAGAAAGTTAAATAGTGTCAGTAGAACCATTATACCAATAGCAGAATCATTCTAGAGACAAAAACTGACAGTATAACCATTAAACTGATAGTAGAACCATTAAACTCACAGTAGAACCATTAAACGAATGGTGTCAGTAGAACCATTAGACCAATGGTAGAACCATTAAACTGATACCATTTAGAGCCATAGTGGATTTCGAACACTAGTTTAGAAAAACAAAAATTGAAGACTAGTTTTGCTTATTGGAAAAATCACTTAGCCGATTGAATGAGTAAAATTCTAGTAGTATATATGTAGGCTTATTATTTTTGTATTTAATATGGGACGTGAATCTGTTCATTTGGCCCAAGAGAAGTAGAGATAGCTCTATGTTTGCATAACACTTAATTGCTATAATCAATCATTAAGCTATAGTACATTATTGTATAGTTTTTTTTGTGTGGAGAAAACGGAACGTTTAAATCATATACTAATTCATACCATAAATATTAGCTTAAAAAATGTCTTCTCCGAAAATTTATACTGTAACTTTTGAGTAAAACCAATAATAGACTCGTTAAGCTATATTAAAAGAATGATATATTCACATTGAAAAAAAAAAAATCAATCACCAAAAATCATGTGTTCTCTATTGATTGATCTAGTATTTTGCTAATCGTGAGTAGAATAAAAAAAGATATACGAATTCCATTGTATTTATACACACATAAACCTTATCTTCGTTGTCTAAACGCGCATAAACCTAACGTAAAGAAGTGATAAATGAAAGTGGTTAAAAAAATTGATTAACAGTTGTTAATCAAACATTTTCAAACAACTTAGCTGGCTAATATAGAATATTTGCACCTAGATTCCCACTCTCTTTTTCCTTTTTTCTTCTCATGTTCCCTTCAAATATTATTATGTCTCTTTTTCATAAATAAAACATTTATTTTCTCTACCAATTACTGTAGGAGATTGTAATAGGAGAGACAACTTCGTCAGACTGTAAACAAATTCACCATCATTCCTCATCTCTTCCCGAGCTCTCAAAGAGAAGTAAATAGAGATCTTTATTTATTATTTTATTATAAAAAAAATTAAAACTTTCATTGAGATTTGAGCCAAAGAGAGAAGAAGAAGATCTCTAGCGGATCAGTCCCCGCTTTAAAAGCATTGGCGGCGACTGATTTCTTCTCTCTCTCTATCCTTCTTTAATTCTCTCTCTAAACAAACACTCAAAGCCCTTTCTCTCTCTCTCTTGCTTACGCCATTTTAGGTTTTGCTTTTTCTTCTGTGTGTGTGATTATGATGAGGGTTTTTCTTTTTAAGGCTTTTTATTTATTTTCCTGGAAAGTTTAGAAAAAAAAAAAATTAAAAGGTTGGAACTTTATGGTTTTCTCTGTTCAAAGCAGAGATTACAATAAATGCAAATTGTAATGGTTAGTTGAAATGGAAGAGAAGTAAAGAAGGATCCCTTAGTCCGAGGAGTGTGTTTGCAAAAGGATAGTGAGGCAATACATGGGTTTGGTTTTCTCTTGTCTCTCTTCAAACTACTGTTTCCATTAATGGTCTCTTCTTCTTCCAACACATCTCAAGATTTTTAAAAAGAAACAACATTTGTCTTTTTTTCTTCTTTCTTTTCTCTATTTTTCTTCTGTTTCTGGTTTTGGGTTTGATTTGATCTGTTGAAAAAGTATTGAGTTGGTTCTGAGTCAAATCAAAAGGTGTGGTCTTTTTGGTTTAAGAAGACTGAAGAAAGATGAAGTTCATGAAGCTAGGGTCTAAACCTGATACATTTGAAGCTGATGGGGAATTCGTCAAGTAAGGAATTTTTTATTATTTTGTGTTTTGTTTTTACTCTAATTTTTTAATTTGATGGGTCAAATGAAACCCTTACTGTTTGTTCTCTATGTTTTTGTCTGATTTTTGTTCTGTTCTGTTCTCTTTTCTATTCACATGTTTTTCCTCTGTCTGGTTCTTGAATGGTTTCTAGAAGCTTTTGTCCCCTCCCAAATCTAATCTCTCTGTGTTTCTATTGTCTTGAACCAAAAACTGTTAAAAAATACAGATTCAGTGACTTCTCTGAGAAAATTTCATCTGCTGCTTGTGAATAGACTAATAGAGATAGCTAAAACTTAGTTATAAAGTGCTTAAGTTTCTCTGTTACTGGTTTTGATTTGAGAGATAAAAAAAAACTGAATAAATTTTCATCATCATCATCATCATCACTGTCATTGTGATTGGTTTCGCTCATGATTCTTGCGGCAAATACCATACCACTAAGAGAAATGATGTAAAAGTAACAAGAAATGGGGTATTATGAATTTCAGGAGTGGTCCATTTCTGAGATGATCTGTCTTTGTTAATGTGTTGTTATTTGTGGTCCTGATTTGTAAGAGCAAAGAGTGGAAAGAAAAAGGGAATGATGATAATGAGTTTTCTTCATTTTCAGAAAGTGAAAGAATCTCTCTTTTCTTTCGTTACTTATTTGCTTTTGTTTCTGTAAATATCTGAGACATCTTTTCTAATTTTTGACATCTGGATATTCTAAACTAGGCTAAGAATCTTGTTTTCTTTCTATTGTTCTGCTTGAGAAATGAGAAAAAAAAATGATCTTTTTTTTAGGCAAGAGCAGGACTTTTGTTAGGTTGTTTAGACTTAAAACATGATTTTGGATGTGACCTAACATCTAAAATGTTTAGTAATGAGATTTCTGTTTGAGAAATGAGAAAAAATGATTTTTTTCAGGCATGGTTAATTGGTTAGGACTTTTTTAAACATGAAGTGTTTTGACTAATCAATCTATAGAGTTCTTGTTTAGCTGAATGTGTTCTTGGCCTCAATGTTTAATCTCCAGGTATGCTGTTTCGGATCTTGACAGTGATATTACTATAAATGTTGGCGAGGTCACATTTCACCTCCATAAGGTACATTTTCTGTAATGCTTAAAACAGAAGTTTAGATGGATTCTTAAGTGATGCAATTGCAATGAAAGATTGAGCCTTTTATAATGCTGAAGTGTTACATTTTTCAGTTCCCGCTGCTATCGAAGAGCAATCGGATGCAGAGACTAATTTGTGAGGCGAACGAGGACAAAACTGATGAGATCACTATATTAGACATCCCGGGAGGACACCAAGCGTTTGAGATCTGCGCTAAGTTTTGCTACGGAATGACGGTGACACTGAATGCTCACGACATAACCGCTGTGCGATGTGCAGCTGAGTATCTTGAAATGACTGAAGACATTGATCGCGGTAACCTCATATACAAGAGCGAGGTTTTCCTCAACTCGGCTATATTCAGAAGCTGGAAGGACTCGATCATTGTGCTTCAGACGACAAAATCTCTTCTTCCTTGGTCTGACAATCTAAAGCTTGTTGGTAGATGCATTGATTCCGTTTCATCGAAGATTTTGGTGAACCCTGAGACAATTACTTGGTCTTACACACACAACAGGATGTTATCTGGACCTGATAAGATAGTCGAGTATCATCGGGAGGAGAATGTAATTCCGAAAGACTGGTGGGTCGAAGATGTATCTGATCTCGAGATTGATATGTTCAAGCGGGTTATAAGCGCTGTGAAATCGAGTGGAAGGATGAACAACGGTGTGATTGCGGAAGCTCTGAGGTACTACGTTGAAAGGTGGTTACCAGAAACATCTTCGAACAAACATCTCGTTGAGACGGTTTTTTACTTGTTACCGAGAGTAAACAGAGCGCTGAGCTACTCTACTTGCAGCTTCTTGCTTAAGCTTCTTAAAGTTTTGATCTTGGTTGGAGCCGATGAGACGGTAAAAGAAGATTTAATTGAAAACGTGAGCTTGAAGCTGCACGAGGCCTCGGTTAAAGATCTGTTGAGCCATGAAGTGGAATTAGTTCATCGGATTGTCGATCAGTTCATGGCGGATGAGAAACGTGTCTCGGAAGTTGATCAGTACAAGGAGTTTGTTTTAGGAAACGGGATTTTGTTGAACGTAGGAAGATTAATCGACGCTTATCTCGCACTTAACTCTAATCTTACACTCTCTAGCTTCGTCGAGTTATCTGAACTAATCCCGGAATCAGCTAGACCGATCCACGACGGTCTATACAAAGCCATCGACACTTTCTTGAAGGTATAAATCGAACATTCTTGTTTTTCCAATCGGACTTTCTTGATTGGTTTCTGAAGTGTTTGTTTTCTGTAGGGACATACGGAGTTAACGAAATCGGAAAAGAAGAGACTTTGCGGATTAATGAATGTAAGGAAACTAACAACGGAGGCATCAACACACGCAGCACAGAACGAACGGCTTCCGTTACGAGTTGTGGTGCAAGTTCTCTACTTTGAGCAGCTTCGTGCGAATCACAGCCCCGTCGGGTCAGTAGCAGCTTCGTCCCAGTCCTTAACGCCGGTGAAGAAGGCGGAAGAGATCAAAGAAGAGACGAAGAAGGTGGAGCTAAGCAAGAAAAGCCGAGGAAGCAAGAGTACGAGAAGTAATGGTGGTGCGCAGCTAATGCCGTCGAGGTCAAGGAGGATATTTGAGAAGATATGGCCAGGGAAAGCAGAGAGTAGTAACAAGAGCTCTGAGGTTTCGTCGGGGAGTTCGCAGAGTCCGCCCGCGAAGTCTACGAGCTCGTCTTCCCGGCGCCGGAGACATTCAGTATCGTAATACTTTGGGAGAAAACAAAAGTTGTAAAGAGTCTTAAGGTTATTATAACCTATAATTATATAAGTGGTTTTAGGAAGTTGTGTTCTTCTGTTTCTGTTTAATTTTTTTGTCTTTTCGTTTATGTCTTAAAACTGTGAAATCTAATCGTAAAGGTTTTTGTTAACAGTTTCATTTAGGACTAATGAAAAAACTTTTACTTGCGGCCAAAGACATCCAATCCAAAGGCTTCGATTTTGGTCTAATTGGTTAGCAATATTTTTGATTAATGTTCCGATTAATAAATGTAAAAATACGGCGTTTCGATTTTATAAAATATTAAATACAAAGTGGTTTCTGTAACGAATTTTAGCAAATTGTGTGACTCTTTAGTTTACACTTGAGCAAATTCTAGGGTTTAACAAAGTGACTCGGCCATGACAACACGGCGGAGGAAGAAACTCCGAGTTGATCCCAATCGATCTCATCATCGAAATACTCTCGAGACTGTCGGTGAAATTCATAGCGAGATGTCGTTGCGTTTCGAAGCTTTGGGGTTCGATAATTCTCCGTCCAGAATTCACAGAGCTTATTCTGACCAGATCCGCGACCACTCGGCCACAACTCTTGTTCGCGTGCGTAAAAAACGGTGATGTTTTCTTATTTTCGTCACCTCAACCTCAAAATCCAGATGAGAAACCGTCTCTTGTAGCTTCGAATTACCATATGAGTTTCTCTTTGAGTGATGATGCTTCTGTTCTTCACCCTGTTCATGGATTGATATGTTTGAAACATACTAAGATGTTAAAAGGAAGGAGAGAAACGGTGCTGGTCATATGTAACCCTAGCAGAGTACTGTGAAACTTGAGGGTGTGTTTAAGACACCATAACTCTCTGTAACAATGCTAGTTTGAGATTTTTGGAAGTCCTTATTTCATTATTTTTTGTTTCTTTGATAGATATTTTATGGATGGTTGTTCTAAGTTAAGTTTTTTCTTTTTGCTTTGTACTCTTTTCTCTTTAGAAGCAAGCTTTCTTGGTGAAATTTTTAATGTCAAATGTTACAAGTTTCGTTAACCTAACCAGGAAGCGTTGGTCCAGGTGGTAAAGGAACCTCGGCTGAGGTGCCCGCCACCCGGGTTCGATTCGCCCTGGCCACCGGGGGCTTTACCTGGGCTATCTCCGGCCTCCCAGACCGCCAGTTCCAAGGGATGTCCGCATGAGCCCATTACGGGTAGTTTAAAAATCCTTGGCCTAGCAGGCTACTCAGAGCGCGGTAATGCGGTCTGGATACTGGGTTATCAAAAAAAAAAAAAAAAAAGTTTCGTTAACCTTTTGATTAAATCTGTGATCTAATTGGGCCTCTAATGGGCTCAATTTAAGGCCTCATAATAAATCAGACATTTTCATTTCAGAATATCGAGTGATCTGACGGCTAGGAAATCGCCGTCGGCCATTGCTTCAGAGCCGAAAAACCCAAAAACCCTCCTCCTCGTAACACAGAGGCGTCGAGAGAGAGATGCAAACAGTGAAAGCTTTGAGGAAAGTGACTCAACCCTTACAATGGGTTCGTTCTGGTTACTGTGGAAGAAGAAGCTTTTCTGCTCTCCCTAACTATTCCGCTCCAGATTCCGATATCGAAGACCAGGTTTTTTGATGGATCTTCTCTAAATGTATTTGATTTGGTAACAAATTTATGTTCATCTATCTGATCGTAAATGGGATTCAATTTTCTGGAAATGTTGATAATTTATCGGGTTAAGCTTAGGGAGACACTTACTTGAATTCTGGGTTTAGCTTTGTTTTGTTTGTTATGAAGATAATTTGAACAGAATTATGTACTTGATTCAATTTGGTTTATGATTCTCTGTGTAAGTGTGGATTTTGCTGTTATTGTAGGTTCTTGTGGAAGGAAAAGCTAAATCAAGAGCTGCCATTCTAAATAGACCTACTTCTCTCAATGCTCTCTCTGCGCCTATGGTATTGTCTTTAAGCATATAGTAATTAATCTTCTTCCAGTTTCCTTAGCTCGTTGGTTTTTGTTTGTATTTTTAGGTAGGTAGGTTAAATAGGCTTTACGAGTCATGGGAAGAGAACCCGGCGATTTCGTTTGTTTTGATGAAGGTATGCTACTCTCTAGATTCATTTACGAGATTCGTTGCTGTTTCTCCTTAGATCATGAGTCCTTTGGATGGTATGGTTATACTAAAATCTTCTCTCAATTAAGCTACTACTGTTTTGATTTTATCTGAAGGGTAGCGGCAAAACGTTCTCTTCTGGTGCAGATGTCCTGCCTCTTTACAATTCGATCAATGAAGGTCCGTCTTTTGGATTAGTTTCCTTTGTTCAATTCTCGGAAAAGTTTTTTTCAGGTTCCGTGAAGGTCATTACGTAGCTTGAAGTTACTGAGAATAATTGCTGATGTAATGCCACTTTTCATTCCACAGGAAATACTGAAGAATGTAAACACTTCTTCGAGAACTTGTACAAGTTTGTATACCTCCAAGGAACATATTTGAAACCAAATGTGAGTTTCCTAGACTTTTCGTCAATGCTATGTGTTAATAAGACCACAAGTGACTAGAAAGGGTGTGACTTGCTTATTTGCTTCACTCCGGAATCTATGATTGTTGGTATTGTTGAAAAGATGCAAGTGTTGAAATATTTTGGAACTTTATTGTCTGCTCTTATACCTCAAGACTTTTGTCTTACTGCAGATAGCTATAATTGATGGTGTAACCATGGGTTGTGGTGGTGGAATTTCAATTCCAGGGATGTTTCGCGTGGCAACTGATAAAACTGTATGTGGCTCGCTTTATTATTCAAATCATTGACTTTTACTTCTAATGGACGCTGAAATCCGTTAAGTGTTTACATAAAGCCCTGCATTAAGCTATCTCTAAATTGGTGTGACATTATTTTTCTCTGTACAATAATTACTCTGTTGTCTTAGTCAGTAACACTTTTTCGTTTGGATAACTGTTTCTTCTTCTCTACCTTAGATTTTTTAATGGTTAAGGAGTTCTGACCAACCCTCCATGTGCAGGTGTTGGCCCATCCAGAGGTCCAAATTGGTTTTCATCCTGATGCAGGAGCTTCCTATTACCTTTCACGGCTTCCTGGTTATCTAGGTGAACTTCACCTTTGGTTGATCCTCCTCACCAAATTCATATTCTAGCATATCTATTAAGTAAAACGATAGTTCAAGTAATAGCTTTGAATGTGATTGACATACAATTATTTCAACTGCAATGTTTCGGCGCTTATTTAGCGGGATTTTGCTTTCTTGTTCAGGGGAATACTTGGCTCTAACAGGGCAAAAGCTTAATGGTGTCGAAATGATAGCATGTGGCCTTGCCACCCACTATTGCTTACATGCGGTTCGATGCATTTTTCTTACCTTCTCCCATCCTTTTTTTCCTCTTAAGCGCATTCCTTATATTAGTTGTTATGGCAGAGACTTGAGTTGATCGAAGAGAGGGTTGGTAAACTGTTGACCGATGATCCTGCCGTCATTGAGGATTCTCTTGCTCAATATGGTGATCTTGTGTATCCTGACAGTAGCAGTATTCTTCACAAGTAAATCTTTTACCTTGTCTCCATATCTGAAAATGTCTTTGAACTATACCATAGGAGGGTGTAATCAGGAAATTCTTTTGTCAGGATTGAGATGATTGATAAATATTTTGGGCTTGATACGATTGAAGAAATCATTGAGGCCATGGTGAGAGATCTTTGCCTAGCATATGCATGATATATTTCAATTTGAGACCTATTGATCAATTCGGTCTGAAAATTTTGTCATTAAATAAGCTTACTTTTTAATCATGGCTCAGGAAAATGATGCTGCTAATTCTTGCAATGAATGGTGCAAGAAAACTCTCAAACAAATCAAAGAAGCTTCTCCTTTGAGCTTAAAGATTACTTTACAATCCGTGAGTCCTTTTAGCTTCTTCTCTTCTCCTTTCTCAAAAAGCATTTAATTTTTCTGACTCTAGCTGTTTCATCACTTCTTAGATAAGAGAAGGTAGGTTCCAAACTCTTGATCAGTGTCTCACACGTGAGTATCGTATATCTCTTTGTGGAGTCTCCAAGACCGTATCTGGCGACTTCTGCGAGGTAAATACAGTCAACAATTTCTCAATTAAGGTACAGTAATCTCCATGTATTGAAAAACGTCTGTTGTTAACAGGGTATTCGAGCTCGTTTGGTGGACAAAGACTTTGCTCCAAAGGTGCATAAACCATAAACAAACACCAGCCTTAGAACTATACGTTAGCAGCTCCAGACTTAAATTTCTGAAGTTTTTTTTTTTTTTTTCTCCTAAATTTGCAGTGGGATCCTCCGCGCCTAGAAGACGTGAGCAAAGACATGGTGGATTGCTACTTTTCGCCAACCACAGATCCCGATGGTTCAGATTCTGAGCTTAAGCTTCCAACAGCTCAACGAGAACCTTACTTCTGAGGAAACTACTGACACTCATCGCCTGCAATAAAGAATTCTACCGGTCAATGCTCAAATGAGATTCCTCTGATGACCTTTTGCTGTTAAGCTCTGTTTTTGTTTTCGTGGTCGAAAATTTTATCTTCATAGATAGGAGTGACAAAATTTTAACTGTCTTGTAATAGTTTGCTTTATTTTTCTTATGTGACTGAAAGTATTCCATTAAAATGCTGGGCAGGCCAAAATGTAGAATTTTAAACAAGCTTTGATGGATACAATACATTACAATTCCTACTATGACTAGTGAATTTCAGATGATATGTATGACAAGCACAACACAGACACTAAAAGCAAACTTCACGCAAACGTTAAAGAACTCTTCAGACAAACATTGTAACAACAAAGGTAGACACTTTCCCTTAAAGATTCTTCATCTAGAAAAACTGATGCGGTCTTTTGAACATGCTTTAAAAGATCTTGGAACTGATAGTCCTGTACATGTTGTGGAAGATTCCGAGTCACACCATTCTAGTCCAGCTCGAGAAGATTCAGGAACACGTTGAGCGAGAAGGCGAGCTGCGTCTTTCCACCATGAAACCTCGGTTTCTTTCTCTTGTAGTCTGCGTTCAACACGACTCAGAGCACTCTCAAGCTTCAGTAACTCTTCTTGTTGCCTTGTCTCTAGTAGTTCATGCAGTTTCTTCTCTAGCTCGTACGGACACACTCCGTATCTCTCATCTGTCACCATCTCTGGTTTATGACTCTTTGTTCCCTCATTGTCCTACAAACACCAAAAGAATTTCGAGTCTGAGAAATCAAGAGATTGTTTCATAATTGCTTAAAACAGTACAAAGCCAATGTGAGAAGTTAAAATGGAGGTTTTTTTGTCATACTTTACGTTTGCGTTGCCTTTGAAACTGATGCTTCGTATGTCTCTCCTGTGCTTTTTCATCCAGAAGTAAACTACTTTCCTCGGCCTGGAGTTTCGAAATGCGGTCTGTTCCTTGATGGTACTCCTCTGGTTTTGAGACCTCGCGTTCAGTGTTCTCCTCTTGGAGATCACTGGTTGATGAGTCTTGGAAAATGGATGACGCCAAATTCGAGATGACTTGAGGAGAAAACTGGTAACCGCTTGGTTCGTTTGCATATGCATCGTTTAAAGACATAGGTGGATTCTCCTGTAATTCTTTCTTCTGCAATTCTTCTTTACCATTTAGAAGAAGCATCTCCATTTGCATTCGCAAGTTTGCCATTTTATCAAGCTCAGTTTTGCTTGCAACAACAAGATACAGCAAGAAAGAACCAATCCCCATTTCCATAGGAACTTCTCTGCTTTCTGATTCTACACAAAGATCATAAAAAATTCATCAGTCTATAACTAAAGTTGAACTTACCCACCAAATATATCTTTAATAAAAACAGAGCTTTTATGTCACTGGCAAAACTTGAATGGAAAAAAGAGTTGTCTTTTTGAAGTTGCAGAGACATGAGGTCAATATCAGAGAATCAAAACAGTAGGAAAAAGGAAAAGGTAGAAAATTCTCACCAATTCTCTGAGTCTCCGGCTTTCCACTTTCGTTCAGGCGTTTCGTCGAACACCTTCTGGGCGTTAATTGGTAATCGTCTTCTTGATCCTCCATCGTCTCTCTCTTCCCCTTGGAACTTCTTAACCCAGAAAGCCACCGACCCACGACCTTCCGAGGCGTATAACACTCGACGACTGTGCAACCATCTCCCCTTCTCCGCCGCGAGCCTTCCATTGAAAAGCAAGAAGACAAATGATAGGTTTTTGGGTTTGGAAGAGGAGAGGAGGTTTAAAAGGAAGAAGAAGGAGGGACCGAGATCGGAGTGACATTGATAATGGTGGGTCGGAGTGGTAACAGAGAGCGATGAACAGATGTGGAAAGGTAGTAAATGAGAATCACGAGAGTTGCAGAGAGAGAGTCAATATGGAGGGAAACTTTGAATGTTTCGGAAATTTTCTTTCAATCATTGATTGTATTTGTTTATCCTCCTTTTTGTACTAAATAATTTGGAACTAATTTTTTTCAAAATTTTAATAGATTTGAGGGGTAATTGTATTCAGTAATCAAGAAAAAACTATAATAAAAACCATAACCATTTACCCTAAATCTAATGGTCTATAATTTGACACATATACTAATTTTTGTTACTTTTTTAGTTATTAGTTTCTTTTTAATTATTTGGCAAATTAACCCTAGATTTGAAATGACTTTTTAAATATTTTATAAAATTCAAGCGAATGTATTTTAAAATTTGTGACAGAATTTTTTAGTTAGTAATTTACACAATTCAAGGGAATCTTCAACCCTCACATATATATTAGAGTTTGTTTCATGAAATAATAACCTAATTTTTGGCAAATTTTGCAAATAGAAGTTGTGATATTTTTGTAAGTGAATCTTTTATTGCATACATGTTCGGAAAAAATGGTCAATGCCCACATTGTTAATATGAGGCTTCTTCTTCTTCTCAGGCAAGACAACCTTGCAAGTCCTCTGGGGTAAAATCCATTCTTTTTCTAGACTAAGATAACGATACCCCAAATTGTTTACCGTTTGAAATCTCCAAGTCTTCCAAACAATCTCATTTCCAGAAAAAGCTAAATTTCCACAGAAGCATCTGCTTGAAACTTTGAGAAGTTGTTTTGATACTGTCTGTTTAGGGTAGATTAACCTGACCTCAATCTTCCTATCTCGAAGTGCCATTACCACATTCGTGTAAAAGTTTGTCGTTGTACTCATCAATATCTTTTTCAGTAACATCCGGTAGACTAAGTTGATCCATCAAACATTGCTCTAACAAAGATGTTTATGTTTTTTTTTTCTGATCGATAGTTTTATCACTTGGCAATGTGAGGTTTTCACCATCCCAATGTCCTCCATAGTTTTTCGATGCTTCAACATTATTTCCTTTGAATGCTACTGATTTGTCTATCTTTGTCAGTGCTTCAACATCATTTCTTTCAAGCTTTTTTTAATATCATTAGCAACCGATTTGTCCATCTTTTTATTGTGCGAGTTTTGGACATAGCCCATCCACATCCTTGCTTTCTCGAACAGTTACACACAATCAAACTTTCTCAATATCATTGCATATTGCCTCAAAATCATCTATGTCATCTATCAAACTTTCACAATATCATCTATGTTAAAAAAAGACATCAATCATGCAATTTTGCTTTTTCAAATAATATCAGTCTTTGTAAACAATATCTAACTTCCCATTGAATTATTGAAAATGTTAACACTTACACGTTGACATAAAAAGTTAAAAGAAAAACAAATATCTCTATCACTTCAAACCAAAAAAAAAAAAAAAAACAAATATCTCCAGGGAGTCCAAATTCCAATCAATGGAACAATTTGATAGAAAATTTATAGTGACCCATCTATCTAATAATTCTTCGGACCACATTTTTCACGAATTGACACAAACTATTAACATCAAATTCAGAAGAATCAACATTCATCTTAACCGATTAAACTATAGTAACGTTCACATTTTTCTCGAAATGCTAATGGTTTCATGTACTTAAATAATTTGTAGATACACTAAAGTTTCCATCTTTTTATCTCCTAATCAAAAGATACAATAACAAAAAACAAACCCCATTCTTTTGCTAGAGCTGAAAAACATAACATAAAACATTTCACTAAAACTTTCATGTTCTAGACTGCTCCATTAACCTCCCAGATATAGCAGCAGCAAGAGCAGCAGTAAACTTCAAATCTTTCGTTAACGAAGACGCCATTTGTTGAACCAAAAGCTCTTGAATCGTTCCCCTTTCGTTCTTCTCTGAACCTAACCCATGACCACCATTAACCAGATCCAAAGTCACAGTACTTGACCCAACATGACTCGAAGCATCTCCTTCAGACGCGTTTGGACCCAAATGGTTATGTGTCCCTTTGTATGTCGCTACTAGTAAAGACGGATTCTCTGCTCTGCGTTGTACCTGAAACCACAATTCCATTAGACAACTAAAGAAACATAGATAAACAATATTACAAATCAATCTCAAGATATATTAAACTCAATTACATTCTTCTTGACTGGACAAGACGGCGCAAACGAGCATCTAAAGTAAGCTCTAGGCGACGGGTTATCTCTCGTAACCTTTTGTCCATATTTCCTCCATTGATACCCATCTTTTACTATCTGTAAAATAAACACTCTTCTTAATCAGTATTCATACAAAGTTTCACTAAAACATCTCTATATTCGATAGATTCGGACAATAAACACATACCAAGCTTGTATCGGACGCATCAGCAGGCACGTCAATAGTCGAAATCTTTGCTTTGTTGAAGCTATGAGTGACTGGTCCTTTACATGAAAGAAGTTGATTCTTCTGCTCATGTTGCTATTGATGACTATGATGATGAGGAGGAGGATCTTCGTTGCTCAAGCTATTCTCGGTTTTTCCGCTATCGAGCCCAATTGGAAAGCCTAAGAACTCATCATGGTCTTGTTTTCTTTTCCTTGTCGGTTGTTCGGTTTGATAGATTTCAGGGCTTTTTCTACTCTGAAGCTTCTCCAAATGATTTTGTAGTGCGTAGTAGTTCTCACAGACTGTAGTTAGCATCTCTGTTAGCTTCTAGTGTTGGAATTTCATCAGCGTTTTCAAAGGATTTAATCTCTATTAATCAACCTAGCGACAAGTCCTTTGCCTAGGATCTAGGGTTTGTAAACGATGAATCTATAAGAACGGATCTCGAATATACCTGGAGTTTTGCAGCGGAATTAGAACAGGGATTCGAGATCTTTAGCGCATCAAGTGCTGCGCCTCTACTGATAGTCCACACGCACACAAACTGGAATCCGCAGGGATGCTAGTACCTGGAATCGGATCTCTAGGGAATCCTGCGTTTCAGAGGCGGCTATGGACTTAAGGCTTATCAGATTTTTGTGCCTCATATCCTATATATAGGCACAAGCCAAAAACCTAATTGACCAGTAAATAAATCGGCTCAAATTAAGTCATTAAACCGAAATCCCTATTTCGATTATTGGCCCGTGTCGATCGACACTACTCAGTGGTGTCGATCGACACCTTCTTTAAACCACAATTATAATGTGTATCAAATACACATGTCGATCGACACCACTCTATAGTGTCAATCGACACATCCTCTAAAGCATGATTCTTATGTGTATCAAATACACATCATTTGATCATTACATTAATGATCATTCCCACATAAAGTAAATCCAGTTTGATTAGGTGTGTGACCCTGTAGGATCATATAATACTAGCAATGAGTTCACAACTCATAGATCATCAGCGGCTTCTAGCAAAACGTCATGACCACCTAGTATCATATGAATGTCTAATCTCGACAGTACAACTATCTCTAGAGTGAATACAAGTGTGATTTCAGGACATTCCCAACAATCTCCCACTTGTACTGGAATCAACTATTCCCATAATCCCTTCGTCTCTATATCTCGATATGGCATAAGGAAAGAACCGTGTCATCCTTATTACAGCCAATATCACGTTCATCGAACTCCGATTTATACTGATTAAAAACAAACGACTGACAATCACCTCGTTTGAGCGCGGCCACGCATTTCTCAGTATCAAATCTTCGATGGGCCCTGAGATATTTATCTCCTGTTATATAGGAGGGATAAATCCCATCTTGTTCCATCCCTGTTACTTCACACACTTCATGATACGCCCAATCAATGCCTTTATAGCCACCTGTTACGGATAACGTTTGACAAAGTCAAAGCGGACCAATTCATATGCAAGAAATCATGATGAACTCAGGTCTAAGGACTATACTCTATAGTCGTAATGAGAACCTCTTATGACACTTATATAACTATCCTGTAGAGTTCTCATTAGCGGGTCATGTCCGATTATATGTTCTCTAACATATAGCTATGTGATTGACTTTAATACTTTTATTAATGACTCCATGAAACTTAGTCATCAGTCACCTCACATACCAGTCTCAAACGGTTGTCAGTGTCCCACTTTAACAACCTTGACCAGGGACAAATATAATCTATGTCATTTATCACTTATAGGGTTTCATGATCAAGTCCTCAACTTGATGACCTATAAGAATGCCATAAATTACTTTGGGACTATTATTTAATTATCCAATAATCAAATAATACATGAAACAATTTCATTATGACATAACCAAAGTATGTCTTTATGAATATCATAATATAACTAATTCCTTTACAACTCCCACTAGAATCAAGATCACATCTTAATATATCTAATACCTACAGCAGGAGGGTGAAACTCATGCTTAGGTCGTGGGAGAGGCTGCGGCGCTCTGCTTGGAACCCTTTCCAACAAACCGCAGGCTGCTGTGCTCTGCTTGGAACCCTTTCCAACAAACCAAACCGCAGTATAGACACAAGACATAACCAGGTTCCGACCGGAAATCGTCTTTGTCCGTCTAACCATTCTCAACAAAATCATTACTTCCTTAGTTCACCAAGCTCTTATCCTTAGTATTTCTCAAATACTTGAGAATATTCTTGGTAACTGTCCAGTGACTTTCACATGGATCATATTGGTATCTACTCGTCTTGCTTAAAACACAAGCAATATCTGGACGAGTGCAGGTCATGGCATTCATGATAGATTCCACTGCATAAGCCTGGGAATCCTACTTAAATGTTCTTGCTCAGCCAGTGTCTAAAGACACTGCATCTTGCTAAGATTAATGCCATAAGACATTGGTATGAGGCCCTTCTTGGAATCATGCATACTGAACCTGTCCAAGACCTTATCACCATAAGCATCTTGACACGATCCAATTAGCCTACCCAATCTATCTCTATAGATTTTTATTCCAAGAATTCACGCGGCTTCTCCCATGCCTTTCATTGAAAAATAACTTCTGAGCCAAGTCTCTAAAGACTAAAGCAACGGAATGTCATTTCCGAGAAGAAGTATGTCATCTACATACATAACGAGAAATGCAACTACACTCCCACTAGTCTTCTTGTAAACACATGGTTCCTCTTCATTCCTGATGAAGTCAAACCTTTTGACCGCTTCATCAAAACGAAAACTTCAACTCCGTAATGCTTGCTTCGATCCATAAATGGATCGATGAAGCTTGCATTCTTTCCCAGCATTACTAGGATCTGTGAAACCTCAGGTTGTGTCACGTACACACCCTTTTCCAGAATTCCATCACGGAAAACTGTTTTCATATCCATCTGCTAAATCTCATCACCATGATAAATGGCAGTTGCTAGGATAATCCGAATGAATTTAAGCATAGCGCTGGGGAATAGGTTTCTTCATAGTCATACCATGAATTTGCTTGAAACCTTTAGCCACAAGCCAAGCTTTGAATATCTGGATATTCCCATTTCGGATCTAGCGGCTCCAAGCCACTTATCGGAGTCCGGGCCCAACACTGCTTCTTCAAAATTTGCAGGCTCGTCATTGTCAATGATCAACAAGTCATGACAATCGGTCGCGAGAAATCCCTATTTCTCGTGATCATTACGAATCCTTTCGGATCTGCGAACTTCAGGCACCACAGGTGTAGGTTCTACAACTCTTTGTAGATCCAACTACTGCTCTTCCTTAACAGGTTGAGCAATCTCCTGTGACTCTCGAACATCTTTGAGTTGTACTTCACTCCCACTGTTCTTCTTGGAAAGACAATCTCTCTCAAGAAAACATAGTTCTTAGCAACAAACACTTTGTTTTCAGAACTGTTGTAGAAGTAGTATGCCTTGGTTTCCTTAGGACAACCAATGAAGTAGCACCTATCGGATTTGGGTGCGAGCTTATCAGATATGAAATTTTACATAAGCCTCACAATCCCAAATTTTCAGGAAAGACAAATTGGAACATTTCCAGTCCACATCTCATGTGGTGTCTTTGGAACCATATTTAGTGTAAACTCAGACATTTCTAGAGTGTATCCCTAAAAGAGATATAATGGAAGATCTTTGTGACTCATCATTGATCGAACCATATCCAATAAGGTCCGATTCCTCCTCTCGGAAACTCCATTCCATTGGGGCGATCCAGGAGGAGTGAGCTGTGAAACAATTCCACACTCTCTCAGATGATCACTTAACTCTTGACTTAAGTATTCTCCTCCGCGATCTGATCGAAGAAGTATTCTCCTCCGCGATCTGATCGAAGAGCTCTAATACTTTTGCCAATTTGATTATGCACTTCATTCTGGAATTCCTTGAACCTTTCAAATGATTCTGACTTGTGACTCATTAGATAAACATAGCTATGCTTACTGAAGTCATCAATGAAGTACTGAAAATTTCCTCTAGCACTTGTGCCCATCGGGCCGCACACATCTTTATGTATAAGGCCCAATAATTCTTTGCCCTTTCATTTAGTTTGATAAAATGGGCCTTAGTCATTTTGTCCAACAGTAGGATTCACATTTCTCACATGATTCACAATCAAGTGAGTCTAGAAGCCCATCACTATGGAGCTTCAGAATCCGATGTGGCCCAAAATGACAATGCTAGAGAACCGTTTCGTATTTATGTTATAGACATGCATAGATTGGTTTAAGACATAAAACCCATTCTCTAATGGGGTGCTACCATAGAATATATCATTAAGATCAAAAGAGCAACATTTGTCTTTTATCAAAATAAAATCATTCAAAATCATACAAGAAAATGAATTGACATTTCTGCTCATAGCAGGTACATAATAGCAATTATTTAGTTTCTAAAACCAAGCCTGAAGGCGACTACAAATGGATACTTCCTACAGCTAAGGCAACAACCCTTGCTTCATTCCTGTTGGGCATATCCACTTGTCCCTTCTTCAACGTTCTATTGTTGCTTAGGCCCTTCATATTTCAATAAATATGAGCACCACAACCGGTATCTAATACCCTTAAGATAGAACTTGAAATAACATAAATACCTGAAGAAGAAGTCTCATACATCTTCATTATTTCCATAGTATCTTCCATGTATTTCTTGCATTTTCTCCTCCAATGCCTTGGCTCCCCACAGTAGATGTGGGTTGAGTGAGAAACTCGGGCTTATCCTGATTCACAATCTGGACGGCCTTTCTCTCACCCTTGTCTTTACTAGGTTTCTCAAACCTTTTGCCCTTCTTGATATTGAGCTCAGCTGTCTTGAGCATGTCATGCAGCTCTGTCAACGTTTTCGTCAAGCCATTCTTGATGTAGTTCTTGATGAACTTATCATAGCTCGACGACAGTGACTGCAGAATGATGTCAGTAGCCAACTCTTGGCTAATGGGACAATCCAGTCTCTTCTGGTTATCAATATAACTCATCATCTTTATGACATGAGGACTCACTGGAGCATCCTTTGGTAGCTTGCACTCAACTAGAGATTTAACCGTCTGGTATCTCTCAGTTCGAGTCTGCTCCTGAAACATCGCTTTCAGGCTAGTGATCATCTCGATGGGCGACACCACGTTCTCACATTGCTTCTGCAATTCAGAGTTCATGGTAGCCAACATCAGACAACGCACATCGACCACATCATAGTAATGCTTATTCCAAGCATCACATACTGCATATGAGGCATTAGACCTTAGTTTCTCGGGGAGAACTTCCTCAAGGACATAGTCCTTTCTCTCCTGCTTGAGAACGATTCTCAAGCTCCGATACCAATCAAGGAAGTTAGATCCATTTAACTTGTCCTTCTCAAGGATGGATCTCAACGAGAAAGAGTTCTGATTAGACATAACTGTAATAAGAAAAGGAAAAATTCAGTTATGATATTCAGGAAATGAGAAATCTTAACAATTAAGAAAACTCGCATTATATTCAAAACAATGTTTCCTCAAATGAATATAATGATCCAAGATCCATATTTCACCAAAACCCGAGCGAGCCACTGGCTGTCACTCAGATCTTAGCTATATAGGTAAGCAACACTTTGCTAATCATATCCAATATAACTCTTGGTTGTGGATAAAACATCTTATGTTTAGTCCACCTGATGTCTATGAGCCCAGAACTTCTGATAGCCCATTCAAGTAAACCAATCTCTTCAGTCGTGTAATAGTTGATGCCATGCACTGCAAGCCCATCAACATAATTACCTACTGCCTTACTCATGTCACTGCGGACACCTTGCACTGCAAGCATATCACGCAATGAAATGAGTCTTGACAGCTGACAAGATCGGGAAGACATCCAGAACACTTGATATTTAGTTGAGGAACTTAACTTTTAATCCCAACACATATCAAATATGCATTTAGGAACCCAATCTAATTAAATCTGGTTCGGTTATTTGATTTCAGGTTCACTAACCTTCAATCTTTATAGGCTGTCGATCGACACTACATTAGTGTCGATCGACACTCACCTCTCTGGAACAGTTCTTCGACAACCGATCAATCCAATTTAACCGGTTTCGATAACCGACAGAACCAATTTTAATTTTCAATAACCGGTCAATCCAATTGAACCGGGTTGATAATTGCACTCTGTCGATCGACATAACATTTGTGTCGATCGACACGAGCCAAACCAAATCAATTTTTGTGATAACCGGTCAATCCAATTGAATCGGATCAATAACCAAATCGTAATTAACCGATAGCTGGTTTAATTGATTTGTAACCAAGTGAGATAACCGATTCAATCCAATTGAGCCGATTATCCCTTTTGCAAGGTCATGTCGATCGACACAACAGTTGTGTCGATCGACACGATCGTCTTGGTTAATCCAATCGATTCAATCCAATTGAACCGATTGTCCTTTCTTAAGGTCGTGTCGATCGACACAAACATTGTGTCGATCGACACGATCACCTCGGGAACAATTTTCAACAAAACGATTTCAGAGAAAATTAAGATCTAGTAAGCATCCTATACATCATATGTATCAATCTGAATTCTCTAATTCAATAACGCTCTAGTGATTCAATGTTAAACCCTAAGGCTATGCTACCACTGTTGGAATTTCATCAGCGTTTTCAAAGGATTTAATCTCTATTAATCAACCTAGCGATAATTCCTTTGCCTAGGATCTAGGGTTTGTAAACGATGAATCTATAAGAACGGATCTCGAATATACCTGGAGTTTTGCAGCGGAATTAGAACAGGGATTCAAGATCTTTAGCGCATCAAGTGCTGCGCCTCTACTGATAGTCTACACGCACACAAACTGGAATCCGCAGGGATGCTAGTACCTGGAATCGGATCTCTAGGGAATCCTGCGTTTCAGAGGCGGCTATGGACTTAAGGCTTATCAGGTTTTTGTGCCTCATATCCTATATATAGGCACGAGCCAAAAACCTAATTGACCAGTAAATAAACCGGCTCAAATTAAGTCATTAAACCGAAATCCCTATTTCGATTATTGGCCCGTGTCGATCGACACTACTCAGTGGTGTCGATCGACACCTTCTTTAAACCACGATTATAATGTGTATCAAATACACATGTCGATCGACACCACTCTATAGTGTCGATCGACACATCCTCTAAAGCATGATTCTTATGTGTATCAAATACACATCATTTGATCATTACATTAATGATCATTCCCACATAAAGTAAATCCAGTTTGCTTAGGTGTGTGACCCTGTAGGATCATATAATACTAGCAATGAGTTCACAACTCATAGATCATCAGCGGCTTCTAGCAAAACGTCATGACCACCTAGTATCATATGAATGTCTAATCTCGACAGTACAACTATCTCTAGAGTGAATACAAGTGTGATTTCAGGACATTCCCAACATCTAGTTCTCTGAGTTTACTCTCCTTAGCTCCTCTCTTAACTCACTTGCGCTCTATTTCATTATCATAAAGATCAAAATGAATCTACTTCCTTGTTGAAAACAAATTGAATATAAAAGGTTTTGACTTTATACTCTATAGCTTTTCAATACATCAATTTCGATACAAGTGTCATGAAATTGTTCAAAGATTCAAACTCAGATCCATTCTAGTTGATGTTACTCATGATTACCAAAAACAACATCTTTTAATAATCCTCTGAAGAAGATAGAGAGTTGTTGCAATTATCAATATGGTCGAGGAATGATTCAGCAGCTAACACTCACGAAGACTTAATCAATCAAGAGTCTGGATTCACATTTTCAGATGCCACTCAAACTGTAAATGCGAGAACTCCGAGTAAGACAGAAAGTAACACAGAACTTAGCACAAAAAAATATTACTAGAAAATCTTTTAGATGCACTTACAAGTTTCACCTAAAACAATCTATCTAGCATTCATGTTCAAGGATCTATACATGATCCAAGAACCTCTCAAGAAAAACCCTTAGCCCCTTTGTTTTTGTGTTCTTACAAAAACACCCAAAACCTTTTTTGCTAGGAATTATCTCTATATCATCATGGGGTTGGCGTCTAAAAACACCTATGACTCCTATTTATACACAATATGACGTCATATTTACCCTAACCAACTACCCAAATAGAGATAATGACAAATCTCTCATTTTGTAGTTATCTAATCCTTTATTTTCTCCAAGGGATCAACTTGGATCTTTGAGATGAGAATCGCCTACAAGCTTATCCTCCACGCTTCTAGAACCTTCTAGATTGTCCAGCTAAGCACTCGTCTGTGCTGGTCCAGCTCAACCATTTGTTCCACGTCAATCACTTCATAGTTGCTTCCTGAGGTACTTTGGACTGACTCATAATGTACCTCAGACGCTTCAACTTGTATATTCTAAAAACTCAATCAAAATGCACTTTCAATCTCCCCTTTTTTGAATAAGTTTTAGAATCCAAGCATGCACTCAGTACTTCACACAACACAAGTCTTGATGTTCTTCAAACTCCCCTTTAATCGCATAGCATCTAGCTTGTTGCTTTTTTTTTTTATTGAATTTGCACATCTTATCCCCCTGCTTGGTTGCTACAAATAAGAATTAAATTTCTCTTATTTTTCTTACAGATCCGCTTATGTGCGTCTGTTCTACTCCATGCTCGTTTTTAAAGACTGACACCTTGATTTCTTCTTTTCATGTTGGAAGGTTTCTCCACTCATTATGAGTTACTTCCTGATGCAGTTTGATGAAGCTCAACCTAAATCAGATCTGTTATCTGGGTCATCCTCTCCACGTGAAATTTCTTTGACTTATTATCTCTATAGTTCTCCATTTTTTTCCACAAGATCTCACTTGTATGGATACGGAAAAGTGCCTCTCAGATACCAATTGTAAATGCGAGAACTCTGAGTAAGACAGAAAGTAACACAGAACTTGGCACAAGGCTATCTTCACAAGAAAATATTACTAGAAAATCTTTTAGATGCGCTTAAAAGTTTCACCTAAAAAATCTATCTAGCATACATGTTCAAGGATCTATACCTGATCCAATAACCTCTCAAGAAAAACCCTTAGCCCCTTTGTTTTTGTGTTCTTACAAAAACCCCCATAACCTTTTTTGCTAGGAATTTTCTCTATATCATCATGGGGTTGGCGTCTACAAACACCTATGACTCCTATTTATACACAATAGGACGTCAGATCTACCCTAACCAACTACCCAAATAGAGATAATGACAAATCTCTCATTTTATAGTTATCTAATCCTTTATTTTCTCCAAGGGATCAACTTGGATCTTTGAGATGAGAATCTCCTACAAGCTTATCCTTTACGCTTCTAGAACCTTCTAGATTGTCCATCTAAGCCCCCGTCTGTGCTGGTCTAGCTAAGCCTCCGTCTGTGCTGGTCCAGCTCAGCCATTTGTTCCACGTTAATCACTTCATAGTTGCTTCTTGAGGTACTTTGGACTGACTCAGAATGTACCTCAGAAGCTTCAACTTGTGTATTCTAAAAACTCAATCAAAATGCACTTTCACAAACTAAGCCTCGTTGTGGTAATATCATTCATTTAGAACAGTTCAAATATGATGATAATAAATCATCCGAAATGATGGTAATATGATCAAAGTTGTGGAATTCCCAACTTCAGTTACAAATATTAATTCAGTTCTTAAACATTGGTGGCGAAATAATCAAAATTTTATTTGCCAGTAATGCTAGCCAATTAACAAACTGGGAGTGAGTGATGTTATTGGAAAAAAAAATTTAATTGACTTAGCCGTGTTTCCTACATTTAATGCGTGTTACATTTATTTCTTTCAGCTTTCATGCTTGAAAGAACACATTGAAGAAATTGACCTATGAAACACATTGAAAGAACACATTGAAATCTTATCCGAGCTCGTAAAAGTGATACATTATATAACATATGCAGAGCGCTCCCTCGAGACATTGTCTCAAACAATGCCGCTTGATCAGTTTGGTATCTCTATTATGAGAAAAAAAGAAGAGCGATCTTCTAAACAAGTTTCATATGCTTTCTGTGAGAATTATCAGGAGAAGAAGGATCATCAGAAGGTGAAGAAGCAACATAAGCAGCAACATAGGGAGGAAAACTACGAGTGGACTATAGTGAGAGACGCTAAATTTTGTCGATTAGTTTAGCTTGGGATGAAAGGGAGAGACATCTATGATGCTATGCACGAGATGTACGAATACATATCCCATAAGGACGTCCAGGAACGGTTGCTCAAGTGGCAAACGACTAGAAAATGACTTCTCTATTTGCTCTAATCTCTCTAGCTAGTTTCGTGTGAAACAAGTAACGACCTAAACTTACTCTTCTCGGTCCCAATGTATGATTTTTGGCCTTGCCACAATAGTTGTGGACCCTGCTAAAAACATAAGAAGGGCCTAAATATTACTACAAAATAGGTTAAAGTAGGTGATTTTTGGCTCCGCCATGGGTATCTACCACAAGCGTCTCCGGTGAGACTAGTCTCTGTCTCTCTCATGGTGGTTAACTTTTCTAGTCATTTTCAGTATATATAGCTTCATCGCACTTTCCTATATGCCGACCGGTGATATCCAAGTTGATATGCTCAAATTTTCTCTGAGCTACTCTCTCAAATTAAGAGATCGTAAAACACTTATGGATCAAATCCACAGAGAAAAGAATCACACAATAAAGTTTCAATTTCAAGTTAAGCTAAGTGAATGATGTTATAATGAAAAAGCAATTAAATAAAGCAAGCAAATGATGATAGTTGTTCTTTAAATCAATAAGATGAAGCGCTAGGCATCGGGTAATTTGCATGCATGACTTTAAATTGAAGCACTAAATTACTGTCGGGATATTTATTAAGAACCGTTCTAGAACTCGAAAACAATTGTAAAACTAATCAACTTTCGTTGCAAAAGCTATCTATGAGCTAATCCTAGAAAACCAAATTTCTTTGCGATTCCTATAAAATTAATCAAGCATTAACGAGCAGTTTCGATTTGTTCACAAAATCTCTAAGCCAAATTTCTTTGTGAATAGTTATTTTGCTCACCTACAATATTAATCCACATAACTAACAATGCTTTTGCATCTATCAATTAACCTATGATATCTAAATCAGGGTGATCAATCCTAAAACAGAATTAAAACTATCAAGGTGAAGAACACAAATTAGATTGATCCCAACAGTAATATAATTCTTAACAAAAAACCCTAAACCTAACTAATAGATTACTCACACATAGCAATACCAAACATCACAATAACTGAATAATACTGTATTAAAGAGATTGAGGATAGAGATACCAAAGGGTTCGAAGAAATCTCTGAAAAGAGTCTGAACTTGTCTCTCTAAAAGCTCCGTATCTATCTCTTGCTAGGTTTCAATAAAATAAAAGCATAGGCTAAACAATGGCTTAGAAAACATATATATATATATATATATTGTCTAAAAACGTATTGGGCCAGACTTGTAAACTTTGGAACTTTTCGCGCAAAAACGGAAATCTTCAAACTTTGTTAATTTGCTTGTCACGATGGGGTGTCAGTCGACACCCAGAGATAGTGTCGATCGACACCAAGGCTAGATTTCCAATGCGACTTGAATTCTTCAATGCATCATTCCTTGTTGCACCAAAATGCTCCAAAACCACAAGTTATGCTCCAAAAGCCTTAAAATCTGTAAAGACTCCAAAACAATACGAAAACACCGAAAAGACTCTAAAAACATACTTATATCATGGCTAAAAACGGGTAAAAACCATGATATATTAACTCCCCAGACTTAGCTTTTTGCTTGTCCCTAAGCAAAGCAGATGTAATCACTTATTTTGGAACCACATACCTTGCTAAGTCAATCCGGTGATACTTCGATGTGTCCCTAGAAGCTTAGGAGTTCTCCAGATTGATTCCAAACTCCTTAGAGAATCTCAAACTTTCAGTCGCAAACCCCTTTTGTTATCTAGGTGTGGTCTCGCCGAGGGAATATCAATCGCTGGACCTTCTAGATTTTTTCACTTCCTTTAACATGCTTGCGTTTCACCCTCTCTCTTCCCTCCGAAACTATTTATCCAATTAAGGATATCATAGAGATGCAATGCCCTTTGTTGAACTTTTTTCTTTAGGATTTTTTTTTCTTCTGATTTTCGGACTTGCACTTTTCTGCTTGAACTAGACTTTTCTGTAGACTTTTTTAATACCTTGGCATCTCTACGATTTCACTAGATTAGCGATCATTACTGTTATTTCTTGTAGAGACAGGGTCATGAGGCTTTTTGATTTTTGATCTAGGACAGTTGTATTCATAATCAGGAAAAAGTTTCAGAGCGGTCCGTTCTCGCTTTCAAGTATTTGGAAGCTGAATCAAGTCTTGCGATTACCAACGCCCAAGACAAGAGATTAGAGATTCATTCGGGGTGGGGTCTGCAACATTTTTTTCTGGCGTTCTCCATAAACCTGAACTCCCTCCGTTAAAACGATCCACTACCAGTTACCCACCTAATAAAACCAACCAACTTGCATTGGTAATGGTCCTTGCGTGCTGCTCAAAGCAAGCTATTAGCGAAGTTTCGACCCGAAAAAAAAATAAAAAACTGGACTGACTCAATAAAAACTCAAAATAGAACACAAAAGTTAGCGACTACTTCCCCCAAACTTAAACAACACTGTCCCAGTGTTATTAAAGCCTGAAATTGGTAAAATAAAAAAACAAACGGAAAAATATTGAAAAACAAATGAGAATCGTGTTACCAATTATGGGTGTCGATCGACACCCAAATATGGTGTCGATCGACACCAGGTCTGAAAATCTGAAAATTTTCACCAAAATTATGTTTCTGGAAAATATCAACGGTTCTTGTCATGGTTAAGTTAGTCTCCCAAGGTTAGCACTGTTAGAAACTCAAAGAAAACAAGATTAAACGCAACTGCATAACATAATCTCATAAGTTTAACAAAGTACTGAAACAAACTGACTCAAATGAAACAAAAGCAGACTCAATAAGATAATAAAATGAAAGAGAAAAGAAAAGAAAAATAAAACCGGGATAAAATGAAGAAAGTGAAAGATCTAGTCTTCCTCGTCCTCTGATGCTGAAGCAGAAAGCTCAGGAGTCTGCGAACGAGAACGGGGACGAACACACAATCACTAGTCATGCGCTGCCAGATGGCCTGGAGACTCTGAAAAATCGAACGCTGAAAGACTACCTGTTTTATTGGGAACTCGGAAGTCTCTGGAAATCCAGGTAGAGGCTCATGATCTCTCGAAGAACTCGCAGCTCGAGCAGAATGCGTCGGTTTCCTGCGAGTCTCAGTAGCGCTATGATGTAATGTCTGATCAGGATCAAAAGATAGCACAGACGGGTCAGTCGCGCTAGAAGCTAAATCTTGAATGGGCAACCTGACCAAGTGCAGGACCTGAGACGCATCACGGTAAGACCACATACAACCTGGGTTAAGCTAAGTAGCTCTACGAAGATAAGCAAGATCCATAGTGCAAGGCTCGCTCAGTGATCTAAATCCCCTAAGTCAACGCCACAGAGGTAAAATCGGAGTCAAGAGACTACCTATAGTTACTGCCTTGCTGCTCTTAGTCAGGGTGAAGGGTGTGCGCTGCAAAGATAGTAAATGATGCGCGAAGACTCATCCCATGTTGATACAAATTTCTATCACAGGCTCGCTCGCAGTGTCTCTCAAAAGAGCAAGGTATAGTAAAACTAGCTCAGACTGACTCATCTTACTCTGCTCGTTGTGACAAAAAATGTACAAGCAATCGTACGAACGAAATATTGCAGAGCAGGATGGTGAACATCAGTCTAAGTAGAAGTCTTGTTGTCATAGATGCCTGTACCACAATGTGCCCAAAACTTTCTCTGCCCAGGGAAATCTGATTGAAGTGTCGAAGACTGGTGATCCGGCTCCTCAAATCCAAAAATCTTGCAGAGATCATGGAACGAAACTCGGTATCTCTTGCTACAAATCATAAAGGTTAAGATACCTTACCGTGCTTGAAGGGGATGTTCATCTGCTTCTGGCTCTCTATAGACAACGCGCAATGATGCGAAAAACTGTCTCACGAAATCAGGGTACATAGGATAATGCTTGCAAGTAATATGACCCAAACCTGCATATTTCAATAAACGCAGAACCTCATCATGAATACCAAGGGTCCTCATATCCTGAAAATTGATAATCCTAGTCTGATCAAGCTTAACACGCTTCCATTCATTGTAGTACAATGAATTGTAGTCATTTCAAGTATTAGTAATGTCTCGAAGCTCAACCTTATTACTCGTAAGTATTGCCTTAGGTACCTTGTCCCACTTCCGGTTGATTTTAATCAGATCCTCTTCGTGCTTTTTGGGCCAACCATTAACGGAATCCGGATTCGGATCAGCGGTATTAGAACCAGAAACAACTCCCTTGTCCTTGCGTTGTCTCTTGTTTGCTGGGGAAACCATCTTGCAGATCGAACAAACAGATAAAAGATATGGAATGAGGATGAAAAATCACACAAATTAGCCTTTTGAAATGCTCAAATCCGTTGAATTTTGGGAAATTTAGGGATTTATGAAAATTTTTGTTCAAAGAAACCAAAGGGGGCGTTATGAGGGAGAAAGGAGTTGCAGATTATTTTAAAAATCAAATAAGTGTAAAACTTTGATTTTAGGTTTTAAAGCTAAACTGATTTAAACTGGTTAAAATCAAAAACCAAATAAGAAGACTTACCTGGTGTCTATTGACACTCCTTTGTTTTACACGGATTGACCGATCCTTCGACTCGTAGCTCCTTTGTTCCTTCACCAATTTTTTTTTCTTTTTCTGAATAACCCTGAAACACTTAAACTAAACGAATAATTAGTAAACAAAATAAATTAGGGCTAAAAAATTATAACTTACCAGTGGGTTGCCTCCCACTCAGCGCTCGTTTTCAGTCATTAGCTTGACTGTGTCGGGGCTTAGGCTACAGGTATATTTTCTAGAGGAACAATGTGTCCTTCTGGAATCTCGGCTTTTGCCCAATAGTGTTTCACCCTTTGGCCTTCCACAGTGAACTCCTTTCCTTCTGAACCAATCAGGATAATTGCTCCATTGGGTGTAACTTCCTTGATTGTAAAAGGATCAGACCAACGAGAACGTAATTTTCGAGGAAAAAGATGTAAACGAGAGTTATATAGGAGTACCTGGTCATTTGGCTTGAATTTCCTGGAGATGATCTTCTTATCATGATAGGCCTTAGTTTGCTCCTTGTATAACTTGGAGTTTTCAAAAGCGTGATGTCTTATCTCATCCAGTTCTTTCAGTTGGATCAAACGCTTTTCTGCAGCAGGCTTATAGTCGAAATTCATCCGTTTAACTGCCCATGCTGCCTTGTGCTCAAGCTCCACTGGAAGATGACATGCTTTCCCATAAAGCAAATGGAACAGCGTTGTTTCCAAAGGTGTCTTGAAAGCTGTCATGTAAGCCCAAACCGCATTATCCAACTTTGCAGCCAATCTCTTCTGGTAACTCCCACTGTCTTCTCTAAAATCTCTTTGATCTGCCTATTCAAAACTTCGACTTGCCCACTTGTAAAGAGAAGCCACTCGATGTTGACCACCGTACTTGCTGAGCAGATTAGCAAAGTGTGGGCCTCCGTCACTGATTACTTTCCTAGGCACTCCAAATCAAGGGAAAGTGATTGTCTTAAACAACTTAAGAACCACAGGAGAATCATTCTTAGGACTAGGAATTGCCTCAACCCACTTGGAGACATAGTCCACAACAACAAAAATATACTTATTCCCATAAGACGACAGGAAAGGACCCATGAAATCGATGCCCCAACAATCAATGACTTCAACCTCGAGGAAGAAGTTTTGTGGCATCTCATGTCGCTTGCTGATTTTTCCTCTTCTTTGCGAAGCATCACACTTAGAGATGAAAGTGTGAGCATCCTTAAACATCGTTGGCCACTAAAACCCAACTTGTACAACCTTAGCAACTGTCTTAAACGTAGCAAAGTGGTTTGCATACTCAGAACCATGACAATGAAATAGCACGTCTTGAACCTCAACCTCTACAATGCATCTCCTATATATACCATCTGAACAAAGCTTGTAGAGATAGGTTCATCCCAATAATACCTTCGAAGTTCTCGCATAAATCTCTTCTCCACATAAGCCTTTAGATTAGAAGGCCCATCCTATGCAGCTAAATGGTTGGAAATATCAGCGTACCAAGGTCTATTCGACATCGTGACAGCAAAGACAAGTTCATGGAAGGCCTCGGTGATGATTTTTGGAAGATTAACCAAGTTCTGGACCTGGTGTCGATCGACACTGGTAATGGTGTCGATCGCCACCTTGTGTTTCGTAATATCAGGACAATCGTGAAGCGGGTGTCAATCGACACTTGATCTTAGTGTCAATCGACACTGAGTCCTGCGAACTACTTTCGACGAAATTAACGCGTTCTTCTGGCAAGAAATCATCAATGGGGACTTTGTCTTTGATTTTGATCCTAGAGAGATGATCAACTACAACATTCTCAACTCCCTTCTTGTCTTTCACCTCAATATCAAACTCTTGAAAAAACAAAATCCATCTCAACAGCCTTGGTTTTGCATCCTTCTTCTGCATCAAATACTTGAGCGTTGAATGATCCGTATGCACAATCACCTTAGAACCAATCAAGTAAGGACAAAACTTCTCAAAAGCGAATGCCACAGCCAACAACTCCTTCTCAGTCGTCGCGTAATTCTTCTGCACTTCATCAAGAGTTTGAGTCGCATAGTAGATAGCATGAAGTTTCTTATCTTTCTTCTGTCCTAACATAGCTCCAACTGCAAAGTCACTAGCATCACACATAATCTCAAATGGTAGATCCCAGTCCGGAGGTTGGACAATGGGAGCACGCATTAAAGCTTTCTTATTCTGCTCAAAAGCTGATAGATATTCTGCAAAAAACTCAAACTTGACATCCTTGCAGAGCAGAGCAGTTAGCGGTCTCGCGATCTTGCTGAAATCCCTGATGAATCTTCTTTAGAAACTGGCATGTCCAAGAAAACTCCTCACAGATTTCACATAGGTGGTGGAAGACTCGTCATAACCTCGATTTTTGCGCGATCCACTTCAATCCTATCTTCTGAAACTCTATGTCCAAGCACTATGCCATCTTTCACCATAAAGTGACATTTCTCCCAGTTCAAAATCAAATGCTTCTCCTAGCATCTAGCTAGTACCTTCTCCAAATTGCTTAAGCAATCCTTGAAAGAGGATCCATATAACGAAAAATCATCCATCAATACCTCCATGTAATCCTCAATCATATCCGTGAAGATGAACATCATGCAGCGCTAAAATGTTGCATAAGCATTGCCAAGTCTAAAAGGCATCCTCCGACATGCAAAAGTTCCATAGGGACAAGTAAATATGGTTTTCTCCTGGTCGTCTGGATGGATGGGTATTTGAAAGAAATCTGAATACCCATCAAGGAAGCAGTAGTAAGGATGATTCACGAGCCTCTCCAGCATCTGATCAATGAAAGGCAAAGGAAAGTGATCCTTCCTTGTAGCCGTGTTAGGCTTCCTGTAATCGATGCACATCCGATGTCCAGTCACTGTCCTAGTAGGAATCACCTCATCCTTCTCGTTCTTCACCACTGTAACACCTCCTTTCTTACGAACCACATGAACTGGACTAATCCAAGCACTGTCTGAGATGGGATACATGATCCCCGCTTCAAAAAGCTTCGTTATCTCCTTCTTAACAACCTCTATCAGATTCGGATGCAGTCACCTCTGATGCTTAATTGATGACTTTGACTCATCCACCAATTGAATCCTATGCATGCACAAGTTTGGAGAAATACCTGAAATGTCATCAAAAGAATAGCTAAGGACCTTGCAAAACTTGCGCAACTTACTTAGCAATAACGTGAGTTCTGTATTATTTAAAGAAGCATTGACTATAACAGGATAAGTGGAATCAGCACCAAGAAAAGTGTACCTTAGCCCTGCAGGAATTGGTTTGAGATTGATTTTAGGAGCCTCTTTCTCGTTGTAATCGCTAACCTTTGTAGGAATCTTCACAGGAATTGATACGGTCAAATTTACCCTAGACCTAAACTCTCTCAAATTAAGAGATCAGTTGCAGCACTTAGGGTTATCGATCCACAGGAAGTCAAGGGAAAAACAATAGATTTCAGGATTCAGATTAAGCTAGGCAAATAATATGAAAGCAAGTAAATCAAAGCAATTAAAACGAGTTGTAAATCAATTAGAGAAATAGCTAGGCACAGGAAAATCTCCAGTGAATCAAAATTGCAGACAAATCAGTTATTAGGAATATTAAAGCACAGTTCTTGAACATGAACACGAAAGTAAAACAAACCAGCTCTCGCTGCGAATATTATCTATGAATAAATCCAAGAAAACCAAATTCCTTTGTGAATCCTATGAATCTAAACAAGCATTAATCTCAGGTTCAATTGTTCACAAAACCCTAAACCAAATCCCTTTGCGAATAGGAATTTTGCTCATCAAAGACTAGATCAGGAAATCAATCAAACTCTCGTTTCTATTAATTATCCTAAGATCAGATTCAAGGTAGCTAATCAAGAATCAACAATAACAGCAAGTCAAGATGAAGAACATTCTAAGCATATTATCCTAATAAACAGATCAGATCAGCAATTCATCAAACACTTTCGAATAATCCCTAAACCTAACAAAGGAAACTACTCAGACATATCAAAAGATGAAAGCATGGTTTTTATTAAAGATATATCAAAGAGTTAAGTAAAATAAAAGCCTCCCAGTTAAACAATGGCCTAAAAACGTATATATAAAGGTTCTAAACCGACTACAATAGAAAAGTAAACATCTGGAACTTTCTTCGCGAAAAAGGAAATCTTCGATTTGGGCTTTTTCTTCATTAAGCACCCGTGTCGATCGACACCCATATGGTGTCGATCGACACCACACTCTCTGCCAAAATTCTTGTCTCGTGTAAAACTCGTGTCGATCGACATACTTGATCAGTGTCGATCGACGCTTGTACTTCTGTCCGATTTTGACTTGATCTTTTCAGCACTTTCCTCCTCGAAACTCCAAAATGCTCCAAAAGCTCCAGTAAACATCTTTTCTGTTCCAATCGGTCCAGATCCTGTAAAGACACTAAAACAATACCAAAAACACCAAAAGATACTAAAACAGGGACTTATATCATGGCTTAAACTGGGTAAAAACCATGATATATCAGGAATCCTAACCAGTTCCTTATTAGCAACCACTTACATTACTTGCTCACTCGCATCCATCATCGAAGCATAACCACCATCAATCTCATCCAGATACCCTACATCTAATGTAGAATTGACCAACGCCCTTTCCAAGGGATCCGTAGACTCATCTCATGGAAGTAATCTTCTGCAAGGTGATCCAATGTATCAACGTAGAAGGTCTGACCATCCATAGTAGGCTTCCTCATAAGCTTATCCATGTCAAACTTCATTTCTAAGTCGCCCACGTTCAGTGTAATCCTTCCTCCTTTGACATCAATCATTGCTCCAGCTGTAGCCAAGAAGGGTCTTCCCAAGATAAGAGGGTCCTTAGGCTCCTCACCATATTGCAGAACCACAAAGTCTGTTGGTATCATGCATTCTCTAACCTTAATTGGAACGTCTTCAAGGACTCCTTTAGGGATTCTCACCGTTCTATCTGCTAGGATAAGAGAGATCCTAGTGGGTTGAAAATCAGTCATCCCATGAATTATGGCAATTAAAAGTGGCATCAAATTCACACTTGAACCCAAATCGCAAAGCGAACGCGGAAACCTTTCTGTGAAGATCAAGCAATCCAACACAAAGCTTCCTGGATCAGTGAGATTCTCTGAAATTCTGTTATGAATCAGTGCACTAACCTGCTCTAAAATCATCGCGCAACCTCCTCAAGACTTAAGCTCTTAGTAACCATCCACTTCACATATCTTCGAATCACTGGAGTTCATCATATCGCATCGATCAGAAGCATATCTACGATGATTTTATCTATGAAAGCCTTGCATCTAGCATCCTCTAGCTCCTGCTTAGATTTCTTGTTGCTCCGAGGATACGAAAGTTTAGGCTTGTAGACTCGTTCTTCTGCGTTAATCGGAGATATCGCAACATCTTCTCTGTTTTGTGTCGGGTGTCGATCGACACTCCCCTGTGGGTAATCGACACTTGATTTTGATGTGGAGGTCGGTTCAATTTTTGTCGAAGGAGATTCTAGGTTCTCAAGGGGTATCGATAGACACTCCTCCTCAGTGTCGATCGACACTTGTAACAGATCAACAATTTCATCATCTTTGACTTTGATTAACTCGTCGATTTACTCTGTATCAACACTCTTTTTCAAAATCGGTTCCAGATTCCTTCCACTACGTGTCATAATAGCCATAGCACCATGTTTCGGATTCATATCCATCCTTGATGAAAGAAATCCCATCTTGTCTCTTTACCAATTTTGCAATTTGAGCAACTTGTGTATCTAGCTTCTTGACGTGAGTGTTAAGAGCTTCGAATTTCCCATTCAGATCCTGATACATATCATCCATTTTCCCGTTAAAGCTTATGGTCATCTTCTGTCCTTCTAGAAGTTGCTCAAGCATGGATTTCACCTCGTTATCCAGAGCCTTAGGAGGAGGCATCTAATAAGAAGAAGAGCTGTAGTTCCTAGTGTAGTTGCTGCTCTAAAACGACTTCTGAAAGTCTGTCTTCTGGTACTACGGGCTTGAAGGTCTCTGGTAGTTGTTGTTGATGTTGCTCTGGTAGCCTCTGTTTTGCTGTTGATTACCAAATTTCTGACTCTGAAATCTGGTTTTGTTGACGTAGTTCACATCTTCTTCATCGTTCTTTTCCTCTGATTCGAAGGTCTCAACCTCTTGAGCAAATTGGACCGACTTCTTTCCCACTAGAAGACTATGCAAGTCGTCAATCTTAGCCGTAACCTCTTGAGCAAACTGACCACCATCCTAATTCCCACTTAACTATTTCCTCTCAAAGTCAGCGTTCTTACTACTATTGCTTGAAGCCAAGTTCTCAATAAGCGCAATGGCATCCTGTGCAATGTTAGTCTTAAAATTCCCACTGCTCGCAGCATCCAATGTTATTTGTTACCTCCACTCCACTCCATTGAAGAAGATACCAAGCAACTGGATATCACTAAATCCATGATGAGGAAAATCTCTTTGTTATGACTTGAATCGCGCCCATGAAGCCTTGAATGCTTCAGTTTCCTTCTGGCGGAATGTAGCAATCTTCATCCTCAAGTCCTCTGATCTTGCGTCATCGAATAAATTGTTGAGGAATGTATTCTTAGTGTCCTCCCAGGTAGTCAAAGATCCCGGTTCAAGTTGCTTTAACCAATAATAAGCATCTCCACCCAGCGAGTAAGGAAAAATCTTACAGAAGAGATAATCACTCGACACTCCATTAGCCTTAATGCTTGATGCTAAATCCTCGAACTTCTCAATATGATCCATGGGGTGTTCGTGTGGGAGTCCATGAAATAGATGTTGAGCCACAAGACTGTAGTATGCATGCTTCAGCTCAAAGTTATTTCTCTGAAATGTAGGCGGATGAATTGCAGCACGGTTAGCATAAAACTAATCTGGACGATTGTAGTTACCCAAAGTTCAACCACGGCCATTATGGGCTTGGTGTTGAACAACACCAACTTGCTGGTGTCGAGCGACACCGTCGTTTCCTTCCTGTTCAGCCACTTCAATGATCGTGTTCCCTTCGTCGTCGATTCTTTGCCCAGTTGCATTGTACTTCAGTCCTGCTGGATCTCGCAGAACTCCATCAGCTCCTGGTATCAGTATTAGCATCAGTCTCTCAGCCATCTTAGCTTCTCTAGCTACTTTTCTGTTTATGCGTTGTTAGAGTGTTAATGTATCAAGAACGAATCCAACTAATTCCTTGTCTCTATTGCTTATAGTGATGTGTTTTGGCATGCACCTGAAACGCAAAACAAAAGGAAACAAAGAGAAACTAGTTAGTAAATTAAAAATAAAAAGCTTAGTCAGAATTCTACTAATTGAAATTCTAATGGCGATATCGATTCCCCGGCAACGGCGCCAAAATTTGATATGCTCAAATTTTCCCTGAGCTACTCTCTCAAATTAAGAGATCGTATAGCACTTAGGGATCAAATCCACATAGAAAAGAATCAAACGATAAAGTTCCAATTTCAAATTAAGCTAAGTGAATGATGTTATAATGAAAAAGCAAATAAATAAATCAAGCAAATGATGATAGTTGTTATTTAAATCAATAAGACGAAGCACTAGGCATCGAGTAATTCGCAGGCATGACTTTAAATTGAAGCACTAAGTTACTGCCGGAATATTTATTAAGAACCGTTCTAGAACTCGAAAACAATTGTAAAACTAATCAACTTTCGTTGCAAAAGCTATCTATGACATAATCCTAGAAACTTAAATTTCTTTGCGAGTTCTATAAATGTAATCAAGCATTAACGAGCAGTTTCGATTTGTTCACAAAATCTCTAAGCCAAATTTCTTTGCAAATAGTTATTTTGCTCACCTATAATATTAATCCAGATAACTAACAATACTTCACATCTATCAATTAACCTATGATATCTAAATCAGGGTGATCAATCCTAAAACAGAATAAAAATTTATCACCAGCCTTTGAAAAAACCCTAAACCTAACTAATAGATTACTTAGACATAACAATAGCAAACATCACAATAACTGAATAATACTGTATTAAAGAGATTGAGGATAGAGATACAAAAGGGTTCGAAGAAATCTCTGAACTTGTCTCCCTAAAAGCTCTGAATCTATCTCTTGCTATGTCTCAATAGAATAAAAGCATAGCCTAAACAATGGCTTAGAAAACATATATATATATATATATATATATATATATGGTCTAAAAACGTATTGGGGCCAAACTTGTAGACTTTGGAACTTTTTGCACAAAAACAGAAATCTTCAAACTTTGTTAATTTGCTTGTCATTATGGGGTGTCGATCGACACCCAGAGATGGTGTCGATCGAACCCAAGGCTAGATTTCCAATCTGACTTGAATTCTTCAATGCATCGTTCCTTGTTGCGCCAAAATGCTCCAAAACCACAAATTATACTGCGAAAGCCTTAAAACCTGTAAAGACTCTAAAACAATACGAAAACACCGAAAAGACTCTAAAAACATACTTACATCATGGCTAAAAATGGGTAAAAACAATGATATATCACAAGTCATCAACTTTGATTTTCTCATGTTGTCATCTGCTAGGAGAATGGACGAAGAATCCATCGTTCCAAGTCAAATCGTTGTGACAAATCTTTCTACCGAGGAGAAAGGAAGATTTTTCTCTATCCTCAAGATTCGCCAAGCTAGTAAAAGAGAAATCTCGTTCAACAGATCTGCGGTAGCCTCTTTTGAATTGATGGTCAAACCCTCAGACGAAGCCCTTTCTGTTGGGCCCAATCTCCGATACCCTTCCAACTTCAATGGTTGTAGATAAGCTCACAAGCGTGTCTTTTATACCTCTTATCATTGGAGATGATTCAGTCTTCAGCTGCTGAGGCTATGTTTGGGAATTTGCCAGTAGTTCACGGTGAATAGATGATTCACAGTCACAAAGACAAAAGCTTTCTACTTCGTGTAGATTTTTGGTAAAATTATAAAATCTGCCATAAATCTATGTTTCCTTATAAAACCTGCCACAAAACAATTGCCTTTTAAAATCTGCCACAATCTGTACGGATGTCCACGCGGAAAAACAAAATCACCTTTAACGAATTCGGGTATTTACGAAAATGCCACATTCAACAATTCATAGGGGTGTCAAAATGGGTAACCAGACCTAACCCAACCTAAATCTACATGGGTTTGAGGTTTTAGTGGGCGGGTTTGACCCAACCCATTTATTATATGAGTACAATTTATCTAGCCACACCCATTTATATGAAACTCATTAGGGTTATGGGTTACTCATGGGTACCCATGTATATATTGAACTATACAATATAAACTTATTAAAAGCCAACACATTCCATATTATTATAAATCCAACAACAACTTTTAACTTGAAAAAGAAAGAAACTAAATTAAAATGACTACATATCTTAAAATAATATTGTAAAACCAGAAAACCAATAAAATAGAAAAACCAATAAAACTAATAAAACTAATGATAAGAAGAATGTAGACTACTAAAAAGGCTCTGAGAATTAGATAGGAAAAGACGCAAAGAACGGCTCCAATTTATATAAGTATTAGAAACCCTAATTTTGTTTACCAAAGAAAACCGAAAACCCTAGAACGGCTTTAAAATATATATAAATTAATTATTTTTAATTTTATGCTAAACCCATGGGTAACCCATAACCCTAATGACCCATTAAACTCATGAACCCATTAGGGTAACCCAACAAAATCTATTTATTTATATGGGTAAAAAAATATAACCCCGCTAAAATCGTGGCGGTATCGGGTAACCCATGGGTAATGACCCATTTTGACACCCCTAACTATTCATCATCTTCTCCACTTTTTCTTTTCTTTTTATGAAACCTCTCTCTCTCTCTCTCTCTATCGTACTCTCTCTCTCTCTCTCTCTCTCTCTCTCTCTCTCTTCTCTCTCTCTCTCTCTCTCTCTCTCTCTCTCTCTCTCTCTCTCTCTCTCTCTCGTACTCTCTCTCCTCTCTCCCTCTTTGCTCTCTCTTTCTCTCCCGGAGATGATTGTCTGTTTTGTATTTCTTGTCCTCGTCTTGTATCTCTCTCTCCTCTCTCCCACTTTTCTCTCTCTCTCTCTCTTTCTCTCTCTGGGACGATAGACGTCTATTTCGTATTTTACGTCCTTGTCTTGTATTTTTTGTCCTATGTCTTGTATTGTTTGTCCTTTGTCTTATATTTTTGTCCTCATTTTGTATTTATTGTTCTCAGTCTTGTATTTATTATTCCCAGTCTTGTATTTATTGTTTTCCGATTGCCACCATCCCTTCCACCGTCTCCGGTTATGTCCACCACCGTCACTGACACCATTAACCACCGTTTCTATAACCGTATGTGTGATGGATATCGAAGGACAAGATATCACCAACCTAGGCGTCCGTGTCAGAGGACAAACAATACAAAATCTACCACAAAATAGACGTCCATGTCTCGTATTTGTTGTCCTTGATCATCCTCTATCTTATATTTTTTTCCTCGTTTTGTATTTGTTGTTCTCAGTCTTGTATTTCTTGTTTTTCGATGGTCACCATCTCCAGCAATGTCCACCACCGTCACTGACACTGTTGACCACTGTTTCTATAACCATATGTGTGGTGGACATCGAAGGACAAGATGTCACCAAACTAGACGTCCATCTCTGAGGACATAAAATACAAAATCTGCCATCAATTTCTTGTCCTTCGATGGTCACTGTCTCGTCCGTCGTGTTCGACTATGTTTACCACCGTCTCTAACACCGTCAACCACCGAGAGACGTCCATTTCGCAGAGAGAAAGTGAGAAAGAGAGAGAGAGAGGGATCCATAATGTAGAGAGAAACCGAGAGAGTAAGAGAAAGAGCAACACGAAAGAGAGAAAGTACGAGAGAGAGAGAGAGAGGAGAGAAAGGGATATTTCGACAAGAAGAGAGAGAGGGAGTACGAGAGAAAGAGAGGAGAGAGAGAAAGAGAGGAGAGAGAGAAGGAAGAAGGAAAAAAGAAGAAAAGAGGAAGGGAAAAGAAAAAAAAAAGAGGATAAATGTGTATATTGGATTTTCACTAAAAGACAAATTTATGGCGGATTTTACAAGAAATTGAGCCTTATGACTTATTTTATAAGGACTTTTCAATTTACGGCAGATTTTGTAATTTGCACTAGATTTTTTTTGATAAAGCTTTCTACTTGGTGTAGATTTTTGTACGTGTGTGTAATATACCACCACAGTCTCATCAGTTGATCTGAATATAATGAAACTTAGAACAAATAATTATGTATAGATTCATAAGTTTCATTACTTATATTCATACGCATAGATATTTATGAGTCACTACTCATATTTAGACCTCCAAATTTGAGATACTCCAAACTTTCGAAATGAAAGAGACATATAGTAGATCAAATAAAGTAGATAATGTATTTCTAATAATTTGCTCACCTAAATTTGCAACTCTGAAAAACTACTAAAGACTCAACTAACACCGACAAACCAAAATAGAAAGACTCAACTAGCCATAACACGACATTAAGGATATAAATAGACTAGTACCAAACGTTAAAAAAGACATCAATCGTGCAAATTTGCTTTTTCAAATAATATCAGTCTTTGTAAACAATATCTCGATTCCCATTGAATTATTGAATATGTTAACACTTACACGTTAACATAAAAAGTTAAAAGAAAAACAAATATCTCCATCACTCCAAACCAAAAACAAAAAAATCAAGTATCTCTAGTGAGTCCAAACTCCAATCAATGGAAACAATTTGATAGAAAATTTATGGTGACACATTTGTATAATAATTCTTCGGACCACATTTTTCATGAATTGGCACAAACTATTAACACCAAACTCGGAAGAAGCAACATTCATCTTAACCTGTTAACAGCAAAGTATTAACATCAAATTCAGAAGAAGCAACATTCAAAACTTTCTCGAAATGCTTTCATGTACTTATATAATTTGTATATACATTACACTAAAGTTTCCATCTTTTTATCTCCTAATCAAAAGATACAATAACAAAAAACAAGCCCCATTCTTTTGCCAGGGCTGATAAACACAACATAAAACATTTCACTAGAACTTTCATGTTCTAGACTGCTCCATTAACCTCCCAGATATAGCAGCAGCAAGAGCAGCAGTAAACTTCGAATCTTTTGTTAACGAAGACGCCATTTGTTGAACCAAAAGTTCTTGAATCGTTCCCCTTTCGTTCTTCTCCGAACCTAACCCATGACCACCATTTACCAAATCCAAAGTCACTGTACTTGACCCAACCTGACTCGAAGCATCTCCTTCAGACGCGTTTGGACCCAAATGGTTATGCGTTCCTTCGTATGTCGCTACCAGTAAAGACGGATTCTCTGCACTGCGTTGTACCTGAAACCACAATACCATTAGACAACTAAAGAAACATAGATAAACAATATTACAAATCAAGCTCAGGATATATCATACTCAATTACCTTCTTCTTGACTGGACAAGACGGTGCAAACGAGCATCTAAAGTAAGCTCTAGGCGACGGGTTATCTCTTGTAACCTTTTGTCCATATTTTCTCCATTGATATCCATCTTTAACTGTCTGTAAAATAAACACTCTTCTTAATCAGTATTCATACAAAGTTTCACTATAACATCTCTATATTCGATAGATTCGGACAATAAACGCATACCAAGCTTGTGTCCGAAGCATCAGCAGGCACGTAAACAGTCGAAATCTTTGCTTTGTTGAAGCTATCAGTGACTGGTCCTTTACATGACAGAAGTTGATTCTTCTGCTCATGTTGCTGCTGATGATTATGATGATGAGGAGGAGGATCTTCGTTGCTCGAGCTATTCTCGGTTTTTCCGCTACCGAGTCCAATTGGAAAGCCTAAGAACTCATCATGGTCTTGTTTTCTTTTCCTTGTCGGTTGTTCGGTTTGATCGATTTCAGGGCTCTTTCGATTCTGAAGCTTCTCTAAATGGTTTTGTAGTGCGTAATAGTTCTCACAGACTGTAGTTAGCATCTCTGTTAGCTTCTTGTTCTCTGAGTTTACTCTCTTTAGCTCCTCTCTTAACTCACTTGCGCTCTGTTTTCATAACAATAAAGACCAAATTGATTCTACTTCCTTGTTGCAAACAAATTGAAAATTAAAGGTTTCGACTTTATACTCTATAGCTTTTCAACACTTCATCACGGATCAATTTCGATACAAGATTCAAAGATTCAAACTCAGATCCGTTCTAATTGCTGTTACTCAGAATTTATCAATTGCACACCAAGTGTTCGACGAAATGACTAACCTCATCTTTCACCAACCATTTCTTTTCTAAATTAGCAGAATTCGAAACCGAGACTTCCTTCTTCTGAAATATGAAAATTTTCAACGAACCCATGATTAGAAAATCAAATTGAAAACAATTAATACTAGGAACTCAGATCAAGACAAAATCCGGACTCACCGGAAGTTTATCGGAGAAAACATGATTGAAAGGGTTGGTATTGAGATCAAGAGAGATGTCAAGAGAACAATCCATTAATTAAGTTAAGACCAAAAAGAATGGTTGTTGCGTAGAGACTAAAGTCTCGATTTGCTTTCTTCGGTCGCAAGTTGGTATGAGTGAGAATGAGAAGTGATTCAGAGAAAAAAGGGGTTCATTTATACAAAAACTGAAAAGGATAAAGAAAGAAAATTAAAGAAAAGAGGTTTTGGATTTGTTAGGGAGGAAAGTCGTTGGAAAGGTGAAGATAAATCTATAAAAGCTGTCTTCTCTGTTAAGTCTAGAAGACACTAAATTATAAAATTAAAAGACTTTTGGAAAAAAGGCAGAAAAAAGCTCACAGTCTATGAAATTATTTAATTATGATTGGCTGTATCAATGGATATATAATACTTTCATCAAAGCATGAAATTTAATTATTTTAAATTTATAGTAGCTGCGAGTGTTATTAACTTATTATTACTAATGTTATTACCGGATTTTTAAACATGTGTAATAAATGTAGTTGACAAAAATTGACATATCTCAACCTTTTTTTTTAGAAAGGATATATCTCAATTTGTTTTATAACTTTTTATAATCGGTCTAACATATGTCAAAATAATTTTATAATCAAAAGCATCTCGATATGTTAGACGATGCATCTTGGGTTTATCATGAACCAGTTAATGGACTTGGGTGGTGCCTAAGAGACTTTTATCACTTACGTTATAAGAGAACGAAGACGAAGCATCTCGACGCTTTGTGTTGGATTCGATGGTCTACTTTGGGCGATGGAGTGAATGAACGGGAGAAGACTATCCACATTGAGGATTGAGACGGATTGTGCAAGTATGATTTCCATGACGACGCATCCACTAGATTAGCCATCTTATAGTGCGGAACTTGATTCGTTGAAGGTGTTAAAACAACACTTTGTATCTTTTACCTTAGTTCATATCTTACAGAGTGGTAATGTCAGTGCCGACTCTCTTGCAAAAAGAGCCTGAACACGGGGTTATATATTTTACCATATAAGTCAGACATTTACGTTTGGGTTTTCCCACGAGGGAAACCGTCTGAATGATAGCATTTGATTTAATATACGGTGATTGTTGGAAAAAAAAATCAAAAACTATGATAAATATTTTAACAAAATATAGTTTTAAAATTTTTAAAAATGATAATAAAAAGGTTTAAATAGCATAAACATTTCTTTTTTTGGTAATCAGCATAAACATTTATTTCTCCTATAAGTGATAAATACCAATGAAATCTCAAACATACCGGCCAAAGACTTGAAAATTAGAAAGTCTCAATCCAAACCAACAAAAATAAATGATAACATTAAGTTGTATAACTTGATATAAAAGCCAAAAAAAAGAAAATAAAATAAAGGAAAGTAAAAGATGGAACGAAAAATCAATAATATCGGCTGGATAAGTGTCCCATTCTGAAGAAAATTTGTACGTGAACACACATAAATTTTCAATATGGTCGGATCCGTGTTTCCTTTAATATCGAATTAATGTAAATAGTGAAATGTTTGTCCAGATCCATAATGACCACATCAATTACGAACTTTCCCTTGACTTGCTTGACCCATTGACTCTGATTTGAGGTCGGCAATTCTTTTTCTATTATATTTTTCCTTCCTTTGTTAACCACAAATAAACAAATGAAAAAACTGTTAAATTGTATGTATACAGGTCAGAATGATTACATCAGTTGGACATAAAGGGTGGTTGAACTGCTGTATGATTACCAATCGAACATCCGATTGAAATAAGCGGTTGAAACGAGTGATTATAACCGATAATTTAAAACGTGATTGTTTGGCAAAAACAAACGGTTGAAACGAGATTCTCAAACGGCCAAAATTATAGGTATTTGTTTGTATTGTTGGATGTTTATTATATTGTAATTTTGTAATTATAAACACACGACTGAGAAGAGATGAAACTAATGAGAAAAGATGAAATTTTTACCACGGTTAAAAAAACAAATGGTTAGCTTTACACAATTACTATTTTAAAAATAAATAATTGTAATATTATTTTACTAATTATGTTATTTATTTTAAATTATTTGTGAATACGTGAATATATATATATATATACTTTTAAATTATATAATCAATATTTAATTACATAATTTTATTTAGTTATACTATTCAACCGCTATAGTGTTACCAATCAAATTTATTTTTCAACCGCTTTCTGTTACCGAACCGCTTTCTCTAACCGTTTTTTTCTAACGAATTTCAGTACAACCGCTCAAAAAAATTTAACCGCTATTTTTAACCGCTCAGATTGCTCACCCATTTAAAAAGAGCGGTTAAAATTTTTTGAGCGGTTGTACTGAAGTTCGTTTGAAAGAAGGCGGTTAAATACAATGGTTAGAGAAAGCAGTTTGGTAACGGAGAGCGGTTGAAAAATAAATTTGATTGGTAATACTATAGCGGTTGAATAGTATAATTAAATAAAATGTTGGTTATGTGATTTAAAAGTATATATATATTATATGGTCAATTCTAAAAAAATACCACACATTTAAGTTTTATTTTAAAAAATTAATATCAATAATTTTCAAAAGTTTTAAAAATACCACTAAAAGTTCCAAAAATATCACTAATTTTCAAAAATTCTAAAAATACCACAAAATTAAAGTTAACTTTCAACATTCAAAAATGAACTCTAAACTCTAAAACTCAAACCCTACCCCTAATTATACCCTAATTTTGGATGATACTCATGCATGTGTGTCGTGTGTCAATCCAATGCATGAACACATGTACTAAAAAATACAAAACAACAAAATAATAAACACCGACCTCTAATTTCATTTTCAAGAATTGAATAAATATATCAATCACCTGTTCAAACGTGGTAAAACTATTTTAGTCGTCCATAACTTACGTCATTTCAAAATCTCGTTTCAACCACCTCTTTTTATCAAATTAACACGTTTCAAATCGTTCGTTTCAATCGCTCATTCCAACCGCTCGTTTCAATCGCTCGTCTGAATGGTAACTACTAGGCGATTCAACCGCTCCATAATTACAATTGAGGTAACCAATCTAACCCTTAGAGTTACAAATATTTTCTAGTAGTCCATAAGGATTTGTAATTTAATTATTGACAATAAACAAATTCTAGACAAAAAAGCACCACAAATACACTAACAAATTATAAAATAAAAAAATGCAGTTTGGAATGTGTATTTAGTTACAGTAAAAGGTGGGAAAAAAGTTAAAAAAATATATAAAAATACAGCCGACAAAAACAAAATAAAGAATAAATTGATACAAAAAAACGTGGAAATTAGAAGGGAGAAAAATGACAAAGAAAAGGGACCCACACGGAAAAAAGGGCAACTAAATCTTGACCGGACTTCGACCGTGACTTTCCAACTTGAGAGGGCCTTATAATGGTGTGAACAAGTTGCCACCTTGGGCGGCTCCGACACCGACCTCTTTTTTTCCTCACCTTTTTTTTTTTTTTGTCGTCTTTTCCTCTCCTTTCTATATTCGCTTTTTTTGTTTCTTTGTTTTTTCAAAGCTAATAGTTAAGTGTCATCTTAATTATTTCCTTTCATTCCAGCAAAACAAAACAGTGACCACTATTCCATGAAGATTCAATAAGATTCGGTTGTGCGAAAAAATTATTAGAAAATGATAAACATGAGTTTTGATTTTATTGCTTTAGCTTTGATGATTTGGATTGGGATATAATCATATGTGAAAAATATTTGAATTTAAAACATATATATGTGGTTTCAAATAAGCTATTTTTCCTTGGAATGTCCTACTGCAGAAAAATTTAGCATGAAAATTAGTTCAAATTTACAGAACCGATGTTCGGATTCATAATTTGAGTTAAGGTCCCAATGGAAACCAATCAATTGTTGATCAAAACAAAACTTAGAACAAAAACTCAAAAAGAATTAGGTAGTTTATCAAGACTACTTCTTTTTGGGTTTTCGTTGATTTATATAGAAAAAATTACAAAGAAGAAATTGAATCACGTAACTAGGAACAAGAAACTGAGAAAGTGAAAAGATAAGGTCCTAAATATTAGGAAGACTCATACTCCCATTATTAACGACTAATAATTAGAATAATTAAAAAGAAAAATGCGATCAATCATCCCTTACTCAAACCAAGTACTTGAATTTTTATGTGCCCATCAATATGGCCCGACTTTGGGTTCAAAACCCGTTGAACTACCCGTTCCAAGTTGTTTCTGTTGGAGGTTAGTTTGAATCCATATGCTTTGCTTTACCATAGTTTTAGAGATGTGATGATAATTGAAGAGTAAACTAGTCTTGTGACTTGATCTTTATTCAAATATATGGGGGAAGGTCAAAGACTCTGTTCATAGAGAAGTTTCCATCATCACAAAGGTAAAGCAAAGACTCAGAATGGACTAGAGGATCAAGATAAGGTTCATCTTCTACAAAATGACACTTTTCTCTCTGAAACATGTTTCAGGCCGTACAAGGAATATTTCAAGCCGTTGGCGACAAGATTTGTAGGCATGCGGTCGCCGCCTTGCCTCGTTATCAATGTAGACCAAAGGGGACCATATGGAACCTAAGGTAAATTCACTTCTCTGGTTAGTTTTGCCTTGGTGACAAAGTCTGACTCTTGTCTATAAGTAGATACATAGTTATCTTTGTGTTGTACGGTTGTGTGTGAGAAAATAGAGAGAATTGTAATGATTAAGAGCTCGGTTTGAGCTAAGAGCTTAGTGGATTTTTTGGAGAAGTTCTCCGTCGAGAAGTAGGTTTTACCCGATCCCAAGGGGCCAAACTCGTTAAATCTTGTGTTCTTTACTTTATGCTCTTTAAATTTCAGTTTATACACACGAGTGATACATTAAAAAAAAAAGAGTTTAAACAGTTAAGTGAAATAAAGGCGCAAACTTGCTTAACTAAATCTTAATCTTTTCTTAACAAATTGGTATTAGAGCTCCAGGTTTTGGAGCGGGTTCATCTCAAGGTCTGGAGAAAATGTCTACAGCAATATCAGAGGTGGAGAAGTTTGATGGAAAAGGAAATTACATGTTGTGGAAAGAAAAATTCTTGGCACATCTGGAGATGTTGAGCATGCTGAGCTTACTTGATGGTTTGGAGACTGAGGAAGATGATGATCTTGTCTCCGAATCAGGTTATTCTACTACTGAAACTGACGTAGATGCTGGAAAACAAGAAGGTCCAAAAGGGGAGACGGAAGCTGAGAAGGTTCAAAGGGAAATGAGAAGAAAAGCCAGATCTACCATTGTTCTCTGTGTTGGAGACAATGTTCTAAGGAAGATCATTAAGCAAAAGACAGTTGCTGGAATGCTCAAGTTGTTGGACAGAATCTACATGGCTAAGTCTCTACCCAAGCGCATCTATCTTAAGCAGAGACTCTACAACTACAAGATGAGTGAAGCTCTAACTGTTGAAGAGAACATCAATGACTTCAACATGCTTATTACATATCTAAAAATGTCAAGGTCTATGTGTCAAATGAAGACCAAGCTATCATCACGCTTATGTCCTTACCAAGGCAGTTCGACTAACTCAAGGATTCTATTAAGTATGATAAGAAGTCTCTATCTTTGGATGTCATTGTTGGAGCTATTAGATTTAAGAACTTGAATTAGGAGCTGATAGTATATCAAATAGAAATATCTCAGAGGGTTTGTTTGTTCAAGAAAAGGGGAGGTCAAATAGGAGAGATAGAGTAAATGATAAAGGCAAGAGTAAGGTGAGGTAAGGTATAAGTCTAGAGGAAAGAAGACTTATTGGATCTGTGGAAAGGATGGTCTTTACAAGAAGCAATGTTATGTTTGGAAAGAAAGGAACAAGTATCCAGGAAATGGTGGTTGTGGAGAAACCTTACATGTTACAGGGAAAGTGGTTGATGCAACTGCTCTTATGATCTCAGAAGCCCTGTTGTCTCTAAGAGAAGAGTACAATGAGAGTTGGATCATGAACATTGGATGTTCCTTCCACATGACTCCGAGAAGGGATTGGTTCATTGAGTTGGATGAGTCATGTACTATAAAGGTAGAGATGGCGAATGATACGTATTCTGAGGTCAAAAGAGTTAGAAGTATCACGATCAAAAATTTAGTCGATTCAATTGTTCTCTTAACCAATGTGAGATACGTACTTGGAATGTCATAGAACCTAATCTCTTTAGGTACTCTAGAAGAACATGGTTGCTGGTTTCAATCAAGAGATAAAATCATGAAGATTATTAGAGGTTACATGACACTGATCAAAGGAAAAAAGGTGGACACTCTCTATATTCTAAAAGGATCAGTGGTGACTGAAAATGTGAATATCTCAATAGGCTCAAAAGATGAAACAAAGTTGTGGCATAGAAGACTTTGGCACATGAGTCAAAAGGGAATGAAGCTCTGCTTCATAAGGGATATGTAAATAGGTACAAGGTAACTGATATGGAGGTTTATGAAGACTATGTATATGGGGAGACACACAGGGTGAGTTTTGGAGTTAGAAAACATGTTAGTAAAGAGAAGCTTGAGTATATACACTCTAATTTGTGGGGCTCACCCAATGTTCCTCTATCTTTGGAAAAGTGTCAATACTTTATAACCTTTATTGATGATCATTCAAGAAAGACATGGATCTACTTTTTGAAGAAGAAAGATGAGGCTTTTAGAAGTTTTGTAGAATAAAAGAAGTTGGTTGGGACTCAGAGTCGTAAGAAGATCAAGACACTCAGAACAAATAACGGATTAGAATTTTGCAATCAAGACTTTGATGGATTATGCAAGGAATATGGTAGTGTAAGATACAAGACTTGTGCTTACACACCCCAACAAAATGGAGTTGCAGAAAGAATGAACCGTACCATATGGCACTTGCCGATGCTATAAAAGAAGTTATATGGTTGAAAGGTTTGGCAGCTGAATTGGAATTTGATCAGGAGTATGTAGAGTTTCTAAGTGACTCACATAGTGCTATTTCACTCTCAAAGAACTCTATGCATCACAAAAGAACCAAACACATTGATGTGAGGATACATTTTATCAAAGATAAGATCACCGATGGAGAAATCTAGGTTAGTAAGATTTCAACTTAGTGGAACCATGTGGACATTTTCACAATGACAGTTCCAGTGAGCAAGCTTCAAAAGGCTTTGGAGTTGCTCGGAATTTCAAGTCACTAAGTAAAGAAGAAGAAAGAATGCTGAGAATAAAAAATCCAAGTATACTAAGCTAAGAATCAAGATGGGGTTGGTATTCAAACCAAGGTGGAGTTTATTGGAGGTTATTTTGAATCCTTATGCTTTGCTTTACTATAGTTTTGGAGATGTGATGATGATTGAAGAGCAAACAAGTCTTGTGACTTGATCTTTATTTAAATATATGCAGGAAGGTCTAAGACTCCATTTCATGGAGAAGTTGTCATCCTCACAAAGGTAAAGCAAAGACTCATAATGGATAAGAGGGTCCAGATAAGGTTCATCTTCAACAAAACGACACTATTCTCTCTGAAACATGTTTCAAACCGTACAAGGAGGATTTTGAGCCGTTTGATATACTCAAATTTCCCTAGAGCTACTCTCTCAAATTAAGAGATCGCCTACAGTATTTAGGGTATCGAATCCACAGGATATCTGATTACACAATAGATTTTAAGGTTCAGATTAAGCTACGCAGAAAAGATGTAAAGTAAACAATTGCACAATTAGTAAATTAGGATGATTGCAAGTTCTTTAAATTCAATAAGGGAAAACACTACGACTTAGGGAATTCACATGAATGATTCTAAATTGAAGAATAAAGTTACTATTGGGATAATTATGAAGTACAATTCTAGAACTCGAAACTAATGTAAAATAAATCAATTGTCGTTGCAAATATTATCTATGTTTAAACCCTAGAAAACCAACCGTCGTTGTGAAATCAGATTAATTTGAACAAGTGTTAAATTCAGGTTCGATTGTTCACAAAGATCCAAAGCCAACTGTCGTTGCAAATTGAATCTTTGTTCACCTATGATTCGGTTCAGGTAATTCAATAATGTTGTCGCATGTACAAAAAAACCAAAGATATCTAATTCAGGCATAAATAAGAGTTTAAAGCAATCAATGTGAAGAATATAAATATGAATGCAAATCCCAATAGAAAATAAATTCGAACAACTTTTTATCATCCTTAGAAAAACCCTAAAACCTAACTAGGAGATTAGTCAGACATAATAATGAATAATAATCTCTTAGTATAAAAATATCCCTTAGAAAATAAAGCTTATCCTAAACAATGGCTTAAAACATCTATTTATAAGGTCCAAAACCTGATGCGTATCAAATTGTTTTTGTACCTAAACTTAACTATCAACACACTCTAGTTGTTGTAGTATAGCATAGGGTCGAACCAAGGGAGAATAGAATAAACAACACTAGGAATGCAAGTAATTAACTAAGTTAATCGATTCAAGATTTGTTTTTGCTGAAATGTGAATGCTAAAAGAAGATTAAACAAGGCTAACAATTAAAAGATTGATCAAATATGGGAAGACATGGGCTTTGGGCAAAGAATTTGACTCGGGATGATCAATGAATAACTAATGATGCTCGAACTAACAATTCAAACTCAATTCTATGACATGAATCACACAAAATAGACTAATCCATTCCCATGACAATAATCCATTTACGAACCATTTAATTAAGTTAATTTCCCAATTGCAATTAAATGATTAATAATCATTAAGAATAAGTTCATAGAGCCGACTAAACACCTTAAGCATCAATTCCCATTGGTTAAGAATGAAAAGCAAGATTAAGATTATTATAGGCATTTTATCAAACACCTTCCGGGCGTAAAATATCTATGATCTAGATTATGATTAGCTAAGTCTAATCTAGCATTAAGAACATCATAATCTTTTATAATCTAAGCCTAGACATCACTAATCATTCATCAAACATCCCTAATCTACTAAGCCCAAAAACCCATTGAAAAACTACTCACCAATCATGATGCAAAACACAATCATAATCATAGAGAAAGACATAATCATTAAAGAGATGATAAGAGATTAAAAAAACTTCACTAAATATAATAAATAGCAAAAATCCAATCACAAATCATAAAAAAAGTTTTAGCATCAAAGAGGAAAAGGGTCTTTTTAAACTTAGCCAAAACTAGGGGGTGTATTGAATCTTGCATTTAAAGAGATTTCAATTTTAATGAGATTTTAGGTTATTTTAATGATTTTTGTGATTTTATGAGATTTATAATAAAATTCTCTGCAATCCCACCTAAAACCATGAGATTTGAGTCTTTGTATCTTTAACAAAAAAATCCCCTGGAATTTCCTTTAAAATCTCATGGAATCATTAAAATCAAATCCTTCGTATAATTTCAATAACAGTGGATTTTAAAGTACTTTTTAAAATCACTAGTTCAATAACAGTGGATTTTGATAGTTTTTTTTTTAAAATAAATTGTTCAATAACGTAGGATTTGAAAAATTAAAATGAATCACGTGAAATGTTAGATTAAATACACCCCCCTAGGTTTTTCAATGTCTTAAAACACATTTATATCATGTGGAAACGGAATCGGGTCGACCCATCTTGTTCCGGGTCGGGTCACGAAAGTTTGGTTTCCGGAATGCCCATCTCGAGGGTCAACCCTAGGTATCAACCCACGGTATACAGTCTGCCAATTTTACTCATTTCTTCTTCTTTCCACGCCGAGGGTCGACCCTCGGTATCAGGTCACGGTATGTAGACTGCCGTTTTTGGAAATTAACTTGACTTTTTCTTGGACCCACATGAATCACTCTTGCTTTCTTTCAATTTTCCATCTTTTTGCATCCATTTGGTCTCCAAATCACCTCAATATAAAGTCACCATCTCCAAACCTATAGAAATACAAAAAAAAATGCAAATGCACCTAAAAATGTCTAAATGATATGCAAATGCATGATAATGACATGCCAAAAACATATCAAAACTCGGTAAAATATGAGAATATCAAAACCGACTTGGACAAAATTGCAAACATCTGGAACTTTCTGGGGCGAAAACGGAAATCTTCTAAAAATAATATTATGTCGTCATTTTGGTCGTGTCAAGCGACATGGATAGTGCACCGCTCGGCAGAGCATTTTTCTTCGCGTCGAGCGACACAGAGTGTCTGTCGCTCGACAGAGCTTCAGATTTTGCATTCCGACTTCACGACTTTGACTGCTTGTTCCATTATGCTCCAAAATGATCCAGTAAACACCAATTATGCTCCAAATTCCATGTACCTAATAATAACATCAAAGACTCGAAAAATACCAAAAAAACTCTAGATAAACGGACTTATATCATGGCTAAAAACCATAAAAACTATGATATATCACCGTTCGTGACAAGATTTGCAGGCATGCTCTCGCCGTCATGCCTCGTTATGAGTGTAGACCAAAGGGACCATATGGAACCTAAGGTAAACTCACTACTCTGGTTAGTTTTGTCTTAATGATAATGTCTGATTCTTATCTATAAGTAGAATCAGAGTTCTCTTTGTGTTGTACGGTTGTGTGTGAGAAAATAGAGAGAATTGTAAAGATTAAGAGCTCGGTTTGAGCTAAGAGTTTAGTGGATTTTTTGGAGAAGTTCTCCGGCGAGAAGTAGGTTTTATCCGATTCCAAAGGAGTTGAACTCGTTAAATCTTGTATTCTTTACTTTATGTACTTTAAATTTTAGTTCATACACACGAGTGAAATATCAAACAAAGAAAGAAGAGAGAGTTCAAACAGTTAAGTGAGATAAAAACGCAAACTTGCTTAACTAAATCTTAATCTTTTCTTAACAGTTTCGAATAAGTTTATGTATGGTTTTTGTGATTCTTCTAGGTTATATATATCTAAGATATGCGATTTGAACTTCACTACAGAAATTCCATGCGACATGCACGTCAACGAAGAAACTCTCATGATCAAATCTAAGGATATATCGTGATTCCTCGTTTTAAATTTAGATTGCAAAACCCACGTGTTTTTTACTTGTTTCAAAGCTTATCCTTGACTATAGAATTTACACATTAGATACCTACTCTCTAACGAATGACACTTTTTATATTTTAGTACATGACAAATGATTGATTTTAGTATTTTGTTTCGACGAGATAAACAATTATATATCTGAGCAGTTGAATAACAAAATGATGGGATAATAGTGAGAATTTTCGTGATATATCACTGTATAGTTATGCTACTGTATAGTTATACTATTGTTTGAAATTTTTGCAAGAATGCTATATTTTTTTTTAACTTAACTTTAATATTTTTTGGGTTTGGATTACCTATTTTATATTTACGGTATAATTTTTGTGGGTAGAGAAATTGTTTTTAATGATTTTCTCTTTTTATATAAATGTTGCAATAAATTTTTAACGGTGACATATTTAAAAAATATTATTTCAAATGTGGCATATTTGTAATTTTCCCTAGAGTTGCATATAGTTTTTGTTTAAGAGAAATACTAAAAAATGATTTGAGTAGATAAATGACCTTTTGGCTATTTCTAATTTATTTTAAAGGATAATTTGATGTATAAGAAAGAAAAAAAAAATGAAAACTAAAAAACTAGCTAAAACCTCTGAAATCATTAGACTTGGTTTGGCCGCATATTATACTTTTGGCTAGTTTTTTTGTTATAATTTTTTTCTTTGCTATACACTAAATTAATCCTTATTTTAACCACGTTCACATATAATGAAACACTAGGTGACTCGTCCACGCCTTGCGTGGATATACAATTTAATATAATTTTAATTTTGACAGTAAGAAATTATTTTCTTAGTATCTTGTTACGGTTGGCATTTTATTTGCTCATGTTTAATGTTGCACAAAAGATTAAAAGAAGAGTTTGGTTTTTTTTTTTATGATCGACATTGCCTACGTTTGTGTATTTGGTATGAAATAAATTATTATAGATGACTATATTTTTTTTATAGAGGAAAACCATTTGTTAAAATTGGAGGACTAAGTGAAAGAGAAAAATAAGTTTGATGATAATTGTTGTTCCAATTCACGTTCTAAAGCTTGGGAAGGAATATATATATGGGGCATATAACGTTTTATTGTTTGAAATTTGTTTTTTTTAAGTATTAAGTTTAATTGATTCAAATGTTTAGAAGAATCCGTAAACAAATATTTGCAAAGATTTTGCTGTGACAATCAAGACTTTCAAAAGTAAAAAATAAATATTATTTTAAGGATGATTGCCATATCAAAAAATATTAATTTGTAATTTATGCTAATTAGTGAGCTAAATAAGAAAATTTTAGAAAGTGTTTTGCCATGACACATTTTAGAAGTTGTCATGTCACATTTAAATTGTGAGAGTGAATGTGAGGATGACATGTATGATTCTTTAGGAGAATCACTTTTTTAATAATATATAGGGGATTTTACACGTATGTGGAATAGACAACTTTTTTATTTAATTTTTGGTTGTAGCCTTGTAATTATCAGGGCCGGATCTATGTCTACACTGTATACATAGTTTTCGTGATATGATGTGCATCGTTTCATGCATTCGATAAACCCGAAGTACGAATGTCGGGTTAATTAGCAAGATGAACACCGATACCATGTTTCATGGAACCTCAAGAGTTCATTGCGTGAGAAAGTATTTATTGTGAAAGATTCATTCAAGTGAGTGGCCTAATGTTTGATCATGTGTCGCCTTTGTATCCGTTTAAATGTTGTTACATCCCACATTAGTAAAATTAATATTGTATTCTTTGATTTTCAGTGTTAATTAAGATAGACCTCCAATAACTTTTTTATTCAATCACCAAAAAAAAATATCTTTTTTATTCTTCAAGACATCCTTTATCTTTCTTTTTTTGGTCAACATGACATCCTTATTTTCTATACACATCCTTATTTTCGTCATGAAATCTTAAATAACGAAATTTTACATCAATTTTCTCATAATAATTGATCTTGAAAACCAAGGACCCCTAAAGTCGTACTGATTCGGCCAGATAAATAATTTTATAGGTTTGTGATGCTGACATTATGTGTACAGAAAATATGTGTTTAAACTGTAATCAAAACCCTTTTATATGGTCAAATTTCAACTATTAAATAATTTTTTTATATATACAATAAATTAACCTTTATGTGTGTTGGAGCTGGATTTCACAAGATGAAATCCGGCCCACTTAGCTTTGGACATAATTAAATTAAAATATATTCGAAATTGGGCCTAAAACCCAGAACCTTGCTAACATTTAGAAAAATACCAACATTGCTAGGCCCGAGTAATCAATTCGTTGACCGCGGAGCTGAAAACCCTTTGACCAAGCAAGCCAACGAGGATAGACCAAGTCAGCGCCGCTTAACGGTTTATGAAGAGATCCCGATATTTCTGGAGAACACATCAGAACGTGGTCGAGATCTTTGGTGATGAGGAGGGATTCACGGAGCCGAACGGTTTAACTCAGAGGAGTATAAATAACTAGCTTTAGAGCCGAAATGGCTAATTTTTTCCTCACGTGGACACTCAATCACACTTTAGTTCATTACACACTTATTCCGGCTAAAGTTCTTTGTATACTATCATTATATATAAATCTATTTTCCATTATCTTGGTCTCAATCTTAGTTAGATCTATCGACATTTCTTAGGACTAAAGTTTCTTTTCCGAATTCACATATAAATTCTTAGTGCGGAATTTAGCTTCCATAATATGTATAGTTTAACATATTTTTTTACGATTTATATCGTTTTTTTCTTTCTGAAAATTTAATTGACCAAACAGAGAATAGTCTTTTTTTTTTTTTTTTTGGTCACAAAACACACTTCACTATTAGTTAAGCAAATACATTGTTTGTATCAATACACCAATAGGGGACAGAAGTGCTAATAAAAGAAAAGGTCCTATTTCGCGTGCGTGCATTCCTTGCTAACAAATCCGCTCTCGAAATATTCCCCCGACGTCGGTAGATGAGATTGAATTCAGGGAAGGACTCCCGAAGGTTTGCCAATTCACGCAACTCCGGTTCGAAGCCGGGCCATTCATGTGGCGAGTCTACCATCTTCACCAGATCCCTTGAATCCGTGACGAAGGTAGAGCAAAAATGTTGTTTTTGTAGTAAAGATCTCATGGCCCATAGCAGACCGTGGAACTCTGTGTGAAGGGGGTAAAGACTTCGAATGTATCCTTGTAGGCCCAGTAGATCTGTCGTCCCATCCTGAAGCCGTAAAACCTAACCCACACCACTCGTTGTGTCTTCTCTCTTCCAAGAACCATCGACTAGGCACGTGAAGGTGGCTGGGGGCAGGGCTGCTGAGTCAGGTGGTTGCAATTCTGTCCTTTGTTCCGAGATGTTTGCCTCGGACCACTCTCGTGCCTCCTTAATTGCTATTGCTAAAGTTCCTGCTGCTTCCTGGTTCACCGTGTTGAAAACCTTGTCGTTTCGCGCTTTCCATATATACCATATGATCCAAGGAAATGCCTTGGAGACCTCGTCTGTACTTAAGTTCTCCGACGGGAAGACGTGTGTATCTGTCGGTAGACCAGTTTCACCTTGCCAAAATAAAAGATATGCTTCCGCGGTGATTCCAAAATGGAATTGGACGCTTCCAAACCGCTTCCAAATTGGTAATTTTTGGAATCGCGATTCCACAACGATTCCAAGAGATTCCAAGAGATTCTGATTCCAATTCCGATTCCGGAGCGTGAAACGTCGTAAAATAGAGTTTCCATGCTTCTTAGATTCTTGGCACATCCTGGGGGTGCACATTGGCATGAATTGCCAGGATATTCTACTTTCGGCTCTGTTGGTGAATGAGTACCGATACTCAAAGTTGTGGGTTGACATTGACATCCCGGCTGATTGCTGGTCGGGGTTTCGTGTCTGGTATTCAATTGTCTCTCCAAACCGATGTACCGTACCCATTACCTACAAGTTTGCGGGATCCTTGAATCACCAACTCCTTCAAAGACCATATACTTCGCCACCTGTAGGATGGCCGATTAGGTTTTGGCGAGTGAAAAGGGTGCATATACCTAAAGTACCGCCCCTTGAGAACCCGGGCTGCCAGGGAGTTTGGGAATTGGTGTAGTCTCCACATATGTTTCGACAAGAGGGCCTGATTAAAATCTTCGAAAGACTTAAATTCGATATTGCCCTGATTCTTGGGTAAACAAAGTTTTTTCCATGCAATCCAGTGTAATCCCCTTGAATGGGGCTTCGAACGCCACCAAAATTGGGAGACTTCACTAGCCAACTTCCTGCATAAGCCTTTAGGCAAGAGAAAACTCGACATCACGTATGTTGGAATAGCTTGGGCCACTGATTTAATTAAAACTTCTTTGCCTCCTTTTGATAGGAATTTTGCTGACCATCCATTAACTCGACTATTAAGCCGGTCATGGACGTATGCAAATATTTGAGTTTTGGATCCTTGAAGTTGTTCCGGAATACCTAGGTATTTTCCAGATCCTCCTTCGTTTATTATTTCTAAACGTTGTTGTATGGCTTGACGATCTTTCGTGGGGACATCTTTACCGAAGGTAATAGCTGACTTGTCTAAATTCATGCGTTGTCCCGAAGCATTACCATATTAGGTAAGAATCTGTAAGATCTTATCACTTTGTTCCCCATTTGCTTTACAGAAGAACAGACTATCATCTGCAAATAAAAGATGGGAAATTGGCGGGCTAGCATAAGCCACTTTAATGCATGAGAGCAATCTGGCCGATTCCGCTGCTTTTAGGTTGGATATTAAGACTTCCGTACAAAGAATAAATTGGTACGGTGACAGAGGGTCTCCCTGCCGAAGTCCCCTTGTAGGGGTAATTGAACCACGTGGATCCCAGTTAATCAGTAAGTGGTATGTAACCGAGTTCACACATGGCATGATCCATGATATCCACTTTTCTGAGAAACCCATCCTCTGAAGAAGACACTCTAGAAAACCCCACTCAATGCGATCATAGGCTTTACTCATGTCTGTTTTAACCGTCAAAAACTCCTTGCGGCCTTTCTCTTTAGTGACTAATGCATGGAAAGCTTCTTGAGCCACTAGGATGTTATCGGATATCACCCGCCCTGATATAAATGTTGATTGGGTTTCTGAGACTAGTTATAGTCATGATTCATGAATATAGTTATATATGGTGGGCTAATAATAAAGCCGGATATATTTTTTTCTTATTGAAAAACCAGAAACTTTTGATCTCAACAACCAAATTAATTTACGACAATGGTTCGATTGGTAACAAGTTTAATAAAATAAGATCTTTTTATTAGGTAAAACGTCTTAACGTGATTATGAAAATTAAAATTGAGAACTCATATATGATATGATTTGTTCTCTGACCTAGACGAAATAGAAAAATCTCATAACTAGGGATTCGTTAGCAATTTGGACCCAAATTTCTTAGGTTTTTCTATACCACAGTTTATTAAAAAAAATATTCCTTTAACTATCGTTTCTTTCCCATCTTCCAGAATGTTTTATACCACATTGTTAGCTGATCATAAGAAATTGATATATCGTTGCCAATTGACGATAAATAGAGATATTAGTCACGCTGGATATTGTAACAGTACGATCAAATGAATATATAGTTAGTGTTAGGCTTGGGTTCTAAAATCGCAGGGGACCAAGACTAATTATGACTACTTTTTTATCAACCAAACTATTAATTAAAAAACGCCATCATAGTTTATTTATTTTGACATTTTTTATGCCGGAGTTTTGTGATATCCGGAAGCCATGTGCATGAGCTGAGAATCGGCAGCCGCGAGATCAAACTAAGTAACCGGCCAACCAAAAGTGACGATTGTTCGTTTGAGGATTGTTCCGTTTTAACAAATATCGACGATGATCATTCCGCATGTTCATCTCATAAACTTTGTTACGACTTCTCTGTTCTATAAATGATAATGTTTCGTGGATTTTTCATGAAGTTTTTAGATGACGATTGAACCACCCACGCCGTCACAATGTAGTACAATTCATTTTTTATAAAAAAAAATGTGTGAATAAGCTCTTTCTCTTTTAATTAAGTTTGTTTCTGAATCTAAAATGACTTGGTTTTTTGGTGATAATGTATGAATATATTATTACCAAATGGAATAATAAGTTTGATTACAAGAGATTTAGCAAACAACTATTTCTGCCAAAACAGATAAAAATCATTGGAGCTAATTTTGTAGAATGAGAGTCTTATAAAACGAGTTGGTTAAAGTTCTTACAAACGTTAATTAAATATCATTGTTGGAAAAAGTCAGATAATTGGAAAAGCTAATAATTAAACGAAGTCTATGATTGATCTCCTAGGTGGAGTGATAAGACCATCGTTTAAGTCATCGTCTTAAAAAACCTCTTCTCTGATAATTCTACATGACGACATCAAAATGGTGACGTCATTACTCAGCATCTTAGGCATGACGCCATCACCTTACATCTTTTTCCATTCAAATTTCCTTTCAAAATTACGATCCCTTAAATATTTCAACGTAAAAGTAAAAAGAAACATGTCCAAAACAGAATGAAACTTTGAATAATTTCAAACCCCCTGAATCAGAATATTCCAAATTTGATTTTGAAATTGTACGTAATCTAAAAATACTGTTTTGTTTAGCCGCAATTTTTTTAACTTTACTTTATCAATTTATATGAACAACAATATTTTGGCAAGGATAAAAAACCTCATATTGTTATTTAACGATTCCATTTGGACATTTTTTTTTTGGTTCAACTTTTCGGCTTAGAACGACTCGACTATACAAATTAAAAAACACAATATTTTGCATAATTATTAAGAGCTGTTATGACTTATGAACATATATTTAGGTCAAATGTTTACATTAAAGTTAAAAAAAAAAAAATGTTTACATTAATAAATGGCTTCGGCCGGAAGAGTAATTGGACAAAAATTACATCGAAATGATGGAGTTATTTACAATAATAATAATAATGAAAAAGTCATTGAACAGTGATATGCTATTAGAGCATCAACATTGGAGACCCAACGTGGATGTCTCACAGTAAAAAAAATATTAAAAACACATTCTCTCTTCTTTTTACTCAATTTTATACATTCTTTTTCATTTTTTTACTCAACTTTATACCTTCTCTTTCATCCTTTTACTCAATTTTTATTAATTTTATATTTAAACACACATTAATATTCTCTCTCTTATGTCTTCCCCAAGACACAATCTCTCCAACTAAACTCACTATCTCCTCTCTTTACTCAACTTTTATTAATTTTATATTTCAATACACCATACTATTTCAACAAAAAACACTCTCTTTCTTCCTTTTACTCAAATTTTAATAATTTTATATTGTGAGACACACCCACATTGTCTCCAATGCACATGCTCTTAGTGTCTAGTGCGGACGAAACAAAGCAATCGTTTGTCTACAACCATCATACATATGTATTAGTATATAATATCTTTAAGAAAGACTTAAGTTGATAAGAGTCAAGCTAATTAAAAGGTAAAACTAAATAGAATAATTCATCAGTTTGGAGATTTCGTACAATCTCATGTGCATTTCATAAATATATATATATAAAAAAGGACCAAATCGATGTGTTTGTAAGAATAACCATAGACTAGTTGCTCAAATAGTCATGAGACTTTTAGCCAAACTTAATATTCCAAATGCATGTGTATAGTCATTTGTTAATTGTTGGACCAATGTTGGTGACGTATTCATGATTAAGCCGCCTCGTTACGTAAGTAATCCTACGTCATCGTTTATGCATCACTTTTGCATACGCCTTATCTCAAGTCTTGGTTGTTTCTTTACTTTGTCAAAAGACGTACTTGTCAAATTTAAAAATGTCTTAAAGAGTGGAATTGTTACAAAAGTACCACGCCTAGAGTCGTTGAATATTAGAGTTTCAACTTTCAAGGTGTGTAAACTCCCAAATGTTTTGTGGTTTGATTTTATTCAGAACAAAGTCGTTGTATGATCATTTGGATTTTTGGGGATCATTAGTATCAATAAAAAATGTTAAAAATTCAGTCTTGTAAATTTTGGATTTTTTCAGTAAGTAGTTAAGGAGTCCTAACTTAAGACTAAAAATTGGAGCTTCCGACTCAAAACCGATATGGTTGTGTACAAACCAAAACGAGTTCTCCTTTGTTGCTAGTTTCTCAACCAAACCAAATATGTAAACCCCAAACTGAAATCATCTCTGAAAGAAAGCTCCAAAACAAAATTCAATCTCAAACTAGAGCCATTAATATTTCAATACACACCTCTCGTATTCGAAACCATATCATAGTTATGCTCATGTAACATCAAAACCACGAAAGTAAACATAAACGAAGAAAAATGTTTCACCTATCGGTTCCTAGCTTCAATCTTCTCCTCGGAGAAACATCTTACATCGTCCTAGTTCCACCTTGAAGCTTTACGAGCGGAAACACGAGCCTTCTTCGGTCCTGTGGTCTTTTTAATTTGCAGATTTGTATCTGTAAAACTCTAACATCTCTTCTTCCACGGGATGAGTCTCGCCTACAATCACAAGACAATGCAACGGTGCTCCAAAATCAACGCTCGCGAGTTGCTTCATGGTCCCCGCAACTATCGTCTGGTCCTCAGATCCAAGCCGTGCAAACCCCACACACTCTGTGTCTTCACCGTAAACAGATTCTCCATGCTTTTGCTCAACTTCTAGAAGCTGCTCGATCGCTGTATTCACAGTCATATACCTTGGCGGTTCATACTGTTTCTTCCCTCCTCTACAAAGAGACTCAAACGTCGGCTCCTTCACTCGGATATCTAGCAAACAGAGAGTGTGGAGTCCGAGAGACCGATTCTTCTTGATCTTCTCGTAAAAGCTATCGGGTCTCCAAGTCTCGGTGAAGAACGGGATTGAAACCGTCTCTCCATAATGGTAAAGCTGCAAACCGCAAATCCCAACCGCATTCATTACAGACGCATTGTGCACTACCTCTACCTTAACACCGAGTTGCTTCGCTCGAACAACAAGATCGCTATGCGTTGTAGCTCTGCAATACACATTTCAAACACACCAAATACCATATCAGAGACCAAAATCCCAATCTAACTAACTGCATTGCTACTAAATCGAATAAAAACCACGATCCACCGTACCCGAAAGGATCACCAACAACGAGAAACGCGACATCATTATCAACGGCTTCTTGGATCATATCGCCTGCTTTTTCTTCAACCATTTCTCTATCAGCAAGTATAATTGGTTTCCCATAAAAATTTTCCTAAAATCACAAATTAAAAACATAAACTTTAAAATTCGAGAAACTGGTGAATCTAAATCATTGAGGGTTTTGGAGAGGCTTACAAGATTGGAAAGACCATTTTGAGAGAGACCAAAGGATAAAAGAGAAGTGTAAGCTTCCATGTATACTTTATGAGATTTCTTCACAGCTTCAAGTCCTCTAAGGGTTATATCCCTCTCATCTCCTAAACCTAACCCTATAATGTACAACATCTCTTCTTCTCCGAAACAACCTTAAAACATGAATCGATTGATTCAGTTAGATAAATATCCAAAAACCCAGAATTAAAAGAGCAGAAATAACAACGAACAGTTGATGAAACGAGATCTAAAGAAAATTAAAATCAATTTCGCGTAAACAAACAGAATCAGAAGATAAATGGAAGAATTTTAACGAATTAGAGTATCAAAAACCTAAATTCGAATATAGCAGAGAAGAAAAAGAGAAGCTTTAAAATCGGATTGTACCTGAAAAAGTGTTCTCACTCGTTAAACCTCAGGCAGCCGCTAATAGAGGAAGGAGGAAGAAGGTCAAAACCATTTTCGTTCTTCCATTTTTTTTCCAAAAAATCAATAAAACGATGTCGTTTCGGAGTTTAATTTTTTGTTTGTTTTATAATTTAAAATTTTCCCTTTTCTTGAGGTATCTTATTGTAGATATTGTTATTACAATCTTGGTCTAGATTTTGATTGAATGAATAGAGTTACAAGATATATTAGGCAGAGCAAGAGAGGTAAGGAAGACAATTTTTTTGTCGAACAAGCTCGTGCATATCTTGCACTATCTTGAACACTGCTTCTGGTCTAGCTAGCCTCAATGCATTCTGTGACATTATCTCCAACTGTTTCGATCCAGGTCCAAACCAATCTGCCACAATCTTCGATATCTCTTTTGGCGATTTCGAGAATTTACCACATCCGTTCTCCACTACGTACGGTACATTCCCTGCTTCCTGTGTTCGGAATCAAATACCACAAACTTGAAAACCTGAACTGACGATAAAATGGGCGGTTCATTAAAAGTTGGGACTTACTTGACCAGCGATGTAACCGTTTAAAATTATCGGTAGTCCTCTTATCATAGCTTCTGCTATAGTTCCTGGACCAGCCTGCACAATATGGAAGTAACCACCATAAATAAGAAACAATCATTCTAAAGTCAATGTCGTTTCAGGTACAAAGCAAAATCTACTATAGGTTAGTTTATACAGTTTTCGTTTCTATTCGGATATTTCTTGAAGTTATCGTTCGTGTTTTTTCTCTAATCTTGTGCGGATTCAGATATATAAAACTTAAAGAAACATTTAAGCCAAATTAACATTTTTCGAGTTTTTTTGTGATTGGTTTGGTATACCCATACAAGAAAGTTTACCTTTGTTATAATGCAGTCACAAGCACCCATACATTCCTCCATTTTCGTTACGAATCCTTTAACCTGCGTACGAAACGAAATGCACCATTTTCAGTAACGTATATCGAATGCCTAGGAGAGCAAAAAATTAGGAGTATAGTGTACCTGGACTGGGATTTTCCAATCTAAAGAACTTAATCTGTTTTGGAGTTTCTTGTTCCGTCCACAGATGACAAGAACCTGACCTACAGCTTCACCAAGAGACTCATCATACAAAGCATCTCCAAGTGCTTTCGCTGTTGCCTCGATGGGACCCATCCCTTCTCCTCCGCCCATTAACAACACAGCTGGAAGATTCTCATCCATTCCTAGTTCCCTTCTTAATTCAACCTGTGATTTGTCAGAAAGATACTATTGCGTTTGGATGTACGAAACAACAAGAAACAGCCGAGAAAGGAATTTTTTTTATTAAAACCGACCTTTGGGCGAACTGGTTTCACAAAAGAAGGCCGAACAGGAAGGCCGTAAACTTTGATTTGTGATGTTTCAAGTCCGGCTTTTTGCGCCCTCTTTGCGACTTCTGTTGATGGGCAATAACACCTTGTCACAAGCTTATGAAACCTAAACATCAAAAGAAGCATGTTCTAACTTTTCTTTATACGAAAGAGCTCGTTAGAATCTTTGAATACACTAACCATGTGGGATGGCAAGTGCTCAAGTCTGTAATAACCGTGGTGAAGACGATTTTCTCAAGCAAGCCTTTTGATCTTAGAACACGAAGTGGGACATGTTGCATCAACGGATGAACACTTATTATAATGTCCGGTTGATACTTCATTAACCCTTGTGCAACTTCCCTGCAAGTTTCAAAACTACTGTATCAGAGGAGCAAAAGCCCAACGAAAAGTAGATGCTAAATCTGATGATTCTCTCTATCATAGGCCTTAAGTATCCAAACTATAGACCTTAAGCCTCACCTGGCAATAAACGTCGAAGTTGCTGCGAAATTAGATTGGTGAATAACGCGTGGAGCTGTACCATAATAAGTCATCTTCCATAGAGTTCCATGTTTCACCAGAAAATTATAGCTCCTGGGAAGCTGATTGAACGGCCAGGGCGTATGATCTGTCCACAAATCCGTAATAAACACCTGCACAAACACTACGGAACAAAATCACCAACGGCTCACACACTACATAATATACTGAAATTCAAACTTTCAATATACATTTGGTTGACTATTCCAAGAACCAAATTTCATTTCAATTCAGTTTCAGACTCTCCAGCTAAAACATTCTAAAGCAACCAAGTAAATATAAGGCAATGTCATATCCATAAAGTTATCTACTTACATGAACTAAGCATCTAAAAGCTTAACCTTCTCTAATTCAAGAAAAAAACCCTAATCAAACATGAAATCACAAAGTAATCTACAATGAAACTGAAATCACGAAGTGAAAGCAACCAATAAGAAATCTATCAATCAATCAATCGTGAATTTATCCAAAAAAATCGAACCTGGTACTCATCTCCAAACTCCTGATTGAAAGCAGCTTTAATGGCTTCAGCAGAAGCTCTATGACCACCACCAGTATCACTCATCAAAATCAAAACTTTCTTAGGCCGATCAGATTCAACCACATTCAATGGCAAACCCTCCTCACCCAAAACCCCACCAATCCCATTTTCCCTAACTCCATTCTCATCACTCGATAACCCTACTCCTCCTACAGTTGCGAAGCCCTCCGGAACAACCTTATCGCAATGAAACCTAATAAAGCTATTGAATTCGCTTATAAACCTACGCAGACTCGAACCGGCACTGCTCTTAGCGTTAAAGCTCAAGGAAGCTAGGGTTTTTCGCGACTTCTGGGCGTGTAAATTCCGGAAACCATTGAAATACAATGCATTTGAGGTTGAGAAAGCAAACCCATCAGAATTCCAAAACGGAGATCGGTTTCTAGAGGCTAAACCGGTTAGTCGCGTGATGAAATCGAAGGCTGGTGCTACTGATTCCTGGGTTACCGTTGAAGGGTTTTGCATATTTGATAGATTGAACAGAGTGTGAGAGATGGAGATTCAATTGTTGGCCATGAATGATCAAAGCGCGTTGATTGGGATTTTGAAGGCAAGGAAGATAGGATTTTGTTTGGAGCAGAGTGGAATTGGATTTGAGGAAGAAGGAGAGTATTTGGTTGTTTTATATGAAGAAGAAGACGGATTTTTGCTAAACCGAAACTTATCCGAATATTCTATGGGCAATTTGCTACCAGAATTCAGGTAACCAATCAACCAATTTATGTGTAAAATGTAAATATCGTGTACACATTTATAATATTTTCGAAATAAAATAAAATAAAACAAAGGTGTTTTGTAAATTCTATATTTTGAGTGGCCGAGTTTAAGCTTAGTTGGAAGGTCGGCGTAATGGACAAGTTATTATCAAAAAAGTGGTCACATTTTAGTAGCCCGGTTAATAGTTTAATACCAATGAGGGGAAAATGTAAAATGTCCATGTTTATACAGGTTTTTTTTTTTGTGTGACAAATTTTTCACATTTTTTATAACTTTGAAGTTTGTGAGCTGATCGGTGAAATAGGAAAATAATTGAATAGTTAAATAAGTGATTATCACTCATCAATGAAGTTTGTGGAAAACGACAATGTTATCATCCATTCATTCGAAGATGAAAGTTTTAACTGTGAGAAATCTCGTCTGTTTTGGAAAAGAGTTTTATTTCAGATTTTCGAGACGGATTGCTCGAAGTTTGTTAATATGACTCAATTTTTAGAAGAGTAGCAAGTCTTCTCTATGGTCACATAGTATAAAAATGGCGTGCTTAAGCTAAGTTTTCTTCTTTCTTTTTGTCTTTTTCTCGTTCTTTGAATAAAGTCAGTTGTTTGATCCAATTAGGACAGTCAAGGTTGCTTAAATGTTCTTGTATAAGAGTGATAACACTTTAGATTGAGTAACCAATAGAAGAGATCTAACGTAAAAAATTGTTGAATATTTTGATCGATAAAAGATAGAATAAGTATGTTTTAAACGTAAAAATGGTACAATTCGTCACCTATGGACTTGCAGTTCAAACTAATAGATAAATTTTGTGTGTGAGACATCCATCATTTTTTCGTAAGATAATTTTGTTTTAAAATTTTAAATGAAAAGACTCCACCAAGTCATATACTATATGGTTTCGTTGGTCAAGTGATATGCTAAACAACGACTCTTCTTTTTATAGTATGAGAAAGATTATCTCGTTTTAAAAGCAAGAGTTCCAATATTTTTATTCGATTGGTTTTTCTTTTTCTATTAAAAAGAGTCTTTATTAATAAATACACAGTGTTTTGTTGTAAAAGAAATCATAAAACAACGATAATTCTTTTCAATTAAAAATGAGTTATAAGAGTGGATTTTATTTCAATCCAACCCAGTTCATTATGTCATGTTTATTACCAAAATGTAGCAACTCTAAAATAGAGTAGAGTTGCTCATAATGTAATCTAATGAAAGATTTATTTTAATGCCAATATAAAGTTTTAATTGAAATTATATTAGAATTGGAGATGCTGCTAGTTCTAAACTTGCTGCCCACACCCACTTCTCCAGGTCCACCTTTTCCGAACCTAGGCTCTGATACCATTTGTGGGACTTTCAAGCCCATGTCTAACTCTCCTATTAGTATGATATTGTCCTTGTAGAGATAACTTATTACGGAAGCAAGTATCTTTATCTCTATCTAACTCGTTTGCTTTGTGTTTGATTTGCAGGAACTAAAGAACACAAGACAATTAACGAGTTCCCAGCCAACGACCGGTACTTCTCGTGGAATTCTCTTGATCCCAAACTCCACTAGAAGAAATCAAGAGCTGCACACCTTTAATGGTGGTTATAGGGTTTTAATACAAGTGAAATTAAGAGAGATTAGAAGGAAACTATTACAAAGAGATTAATAAGAGAACTCTTTGTAAACTTAGAAGAAGACGTGTGTTTGTGATATCTTGAATAAGAGAGGCCACCTCCTTTATATAGCCTCCTCTGTTTCCTTTCTTCCTGTGTTTCCTTTCTTCCCTCTGTTTCCTTTTATTATTTACGTGAAAGAGGAAAACATTGACCGACTATTAACCAAACCAATATTGAACCATAACCAAACAATAGTCGGTCCAATAATCTCTCTTCTCTTGTTTAGTCAATTGGGCTTTAGCATCCAAGGCCCAATTTCGTTTTTCCTTTGTGTCGAAACCAAACCCAATTTCACACACACTAGTATAGTTCCATAGTCTTTTTTAGAAAAACTAATTACGAGGTGGATGCTACTAAAATATTTCATCCTAAGCACTAAAATCAATTGTCTTTGGTTCATAATGTTTCTCACTTTCTATCTATTTATAATCACTTCTTCAAACTGTATGATTAAGATCATGGTCTGTAACCGCTTCCTAATGATAAAATATATTTGAAAGAAAAAGAACTGATTACAAGACTCATATGACTCGACGCTAATGGAATTTTAGTACAATAATATATCTGATGGTAAAACTGCAAAAAGCTTATTTTACGAACGCTTTAGTAAAAACAAGCAATGGAAAGGGATGGAGTATTATAGTTTGTGAATAACATTAGAGCTAGAATTCTAACCTTGTGTCATGCTACTTGGTTTGGCACACTATATAAAAGCCTACGGACGTTTCCGATGGCAAAAAGAAATTCGAAAATTTTACATGCTGCAGAAGTTTTGCTTAATAGGGCCAGTTAATTAATTGGGCCGTATCAATTCAATTTGCTTCCAATGTAGTACTTCGCCGGTAACCTTTGTTTCGTCGCCGTCCATAGCAACCTTCCTTTCTTTATCTCCATTTTATCAACAAAAGTGGCTAAATGAAGAGGATAGAAGTTACAGGGAGACTCTAGTCAAATAAGAGTCTTTCACTACAAGAATAAACCAGTGACGTGTTGTCATTTTCTCTTAGTATGCAGTACTATAAAAAGGCTCTCCTTGTGTGCAAGGATCCTTATCGATTACCCTAGTATTACGGAGGCTGGTTTGTCCTCGATATCAAACTCTTTCTTTCCTTATCTATCAAACTTTCTCTTTTCTTATCTCTGTTCTATCATTTCTCTCAGGTTGATCCTTTAAGGGTTAACAATTTTCCTCTTGGATAAATAAAATAGCTTTTTCGCATTCCATTTGTATCAATCGATTACTCTTTTGATAACCCCTAGTTTCTCCGATTCTTGTGTCTACAAGATTAGTTAGGATTCAATCGGAATAAGTTTAGAGTCACTTGTAACCCTGAGATTGCTCTGAATTGGGATCTTGTCGTTTGAGTTTTTGGGTTTTCACTTAACACAGGAGCATGAAAGTTGAGTTTTTATAGTCCGTGAAACCCTAGAATCCAGAGAGGCAAAAAAACTGAGAGAGAGAGAGAGAGATGAAGATTGCTATTGAAGGTTGTATGCATGGAGATCTTGACAATGTGTACAAAACAATTCAACATCATGAACAGATTCACAACACTAGAGTCGATCTCCTCCTCTGTTGCGGCGATTTCCAGGTATCGAATATTAGTTTTCTCGGGAAAATTCCATTTGGATTCTGCTTCTTTGGTGTTAAAGGATTCGTTCTTGATAGGCTGTGAGAAATGAGAAAGACATGGATAGCCTTAACGTACCTCCAAAATACAAAGAAATGAAATCTTTCTGGAAATACTACTCCGGTCAAGAAGTTGCCCCGATTCCAACGATTTTCATAGGTGGGAATCACGAGGCTTCCAATTACTTGTGGGAATTGTAAGTTTTCTACTATTTTTTACCCCGGTCTTGATTCGGAATCCGAGCTCAATAAGTGTTCTTGATGGTTGCTAGTTGTTGTTATAGGTATTATGGGGGTTGGGCTGCCACTAATATTTACTTTCTCGGTTGTGCCGGGGTTGTGAAGGTCGGTAATCTGCGAATTGGTGGTCTTTCGGGTATTTACAATGAGCGTCATTACCGTGCAGGTTTCTTCTCTTCGTTTCTTCTTAATCACTTAGATAAAGAACCGAATTTCAACTTTTGTTATAGGGAAAACTTGAATTTTTGAGTTCTGTCTTTTTTTTCTGTGAGTAGGACACTTTGAGAGGCCGCCATATAACGATAACACCATTAGATCGGTTTATCATGTTCGTGAGTATGATGTCCAGAAGTTGATGCAGCTTGAAGAGCCGCTTGATATATTTCTTTCACATGATTGGCCTGTTGGAATCACTGATTATGGAGACTCAAACGCACTTATGAGGCAAAAACCATACTTCCGTAAAGAGGTAAAAGTGATAAATTCGAGAAAATGTGTTTACTTCTTCATCGTGGTTTTGAGACGATATGCAATGAATTGGACCAAATTTATTACAGATTGAGACAAGAACTCTTGGAAGTAAACCAGCGGCTCTACTGCTAGAAAAACTGAAGCCTCAGTATTGGTTTTCAGCTCATTTACACTGTAAATTTGCTGCTGCTGTTCAACACGGAGACGATGGCTCAGTGACAAAGTTTCTTGCCCTCGATAAATGCCTTCCAGGGAAAAAGTTTCTACAGGTTCGTCTTCCATCTTGTCCACCTTATGCTTTTGTTCTTTTGAAACAAAGGATATCTTATAATTTCTTAAAATGTTCATCAGATTATTGAAATCGAATCAGAGCCTGGACCTTTTGAGATCCTATACGATGAAGAGTGGCTAGCAATAACAAGAAAGTTCAATTCTAGTTTCCCGCTAACAAGCAGATACGCAAATTTCAGGTATACTACCTTGAGCAAGCCAAGTACTAAGACATTTTGATATTCGTCCATTCATTTTTCTACTCACTTAACACTTTTTTTTTTTTTTGGCAAAAACAGCGGAGCTGTAATGGATATACAAGAGAGCCGTGAGTGGGTGAGGAAGAAGCTAGAAGAAAGGAAATTTAAACCTTTCGAGTTTGCGAGGACAGTCCCTGCGTATAACCCTTCACAACGTATATTTGATTCCATACCTGGTAAGTTAATGTACTGGATATAGAGATTAAGTAAAGTTGGTGAGATCAATTAGGATGTAATTTAAAGTGTTCTATTCTTGTGGAATTTATGTAGAGATCCCGCAGAATCCTCAAACACTGTCTTTGTTAGAGCTCCTTGGTCTCCCATACCTCCTTGATACGTCACCGATAACAGGAGGAAGAAACGAGATCCCTGCTTCACCGGCTCCATCAGGTATGGTTATGGCTTGATTTGAGATAATTAGACATATTCTGGCCTTTTTCATAGAACCGCATTAAGCACCAATGACAAGAGATGTTTAGTGCGCAATTTCGAGAATCAAACATGTCTTTGTTGTGTATTGCAGGTTTTTCGACATATGATAGCGAAGAAATACCTCTCGATGACATTGATGAATTAGAAGAGATCGAGGAAGCAAATGTTGACGAGACTACGAGAGACGAGGTATGATTCTGTCCATTCCAATGGTTGGAATCTTGCTAGTTTCTTACTGCTTAGATGGGAACCAACCACATTAGTGAGGATTTAGGTTTTTTCTACATCTTCTTTATTAGCATTATTTTTATTTGTGTAAACTTTCAAGAAAAGTGAACCATAGAAATGTCCAAAAAAATGTTTTTTTAGAAATAACAAAAAGTTGGAAATATATGGAGTTTATGTTCATTCTCAACTTCTCTGGCATGCATTGGACGCTTGGGAAGTAACTACTCTCTGACAAAACCATAGATCTGTCTGATTCACTTAAAACCCTTAAAGATGTTTTAATTGGCCAAACACAGATCCGGATTTGCTCAAGATTGATAATCTCCATGGATAGATTCAACTAAACATGACCATCAACGAATCTTCATTAATGCGTTGACTCAAATTCATCACCTCAACTAATTTATCTCTCTCTCTCTGACACAAACATCAAATGCAATGAACAGTTATCTAATTTACACACAACCTCAATATTCCTATCTCTCTTCTCTCATTATTTTTCTTTAAAAAAAAGCTCATTGTTCATTTGCAACTCTCCTTCTGGAGTCAAAACACTAAGACACAAAAAATGGCATCAAAGTTTGCCTCTTATGGACAAAACTATACCTCTCTTCTTTACCTCTTTCTGTTACTATCTACTCTTCTTACCTCCTCCTCTAGCCTCTCTTTTAACTTCTACGCCGGTTCTTGTCCTCTAGCAGAGTTTCTCGTCAGAAACACAGTTAGATCTGCTTCCTCCGATGATCCAACTATCCACGGAAAACTCCTTCGCCTCCTCTTCCACGATTGTTTCGTCGAGGTACGTATATAACTACTCATCACAATCATTACAGACACAATTCATTGAGATTTTTGATGTTTTGGTTTGTTCTCGTTGTTGCAAGGGTTGTGATGCATCAGTGTTGATACAAGGGAATAACACTGAGAGAAGTGATCCTGGAAACACGTCGCTTGGAGGATTCTCAGTCATCGAGAAAGCTAAGAATGTTGTCGAATTTTTTTGTCCGGGCACTGTTTCTTGTGCTGACATTGTCGTTCTTGCTGCTCGAGACGCCGTTGAAGCTGTAACATTTTCATTTATTTTCACTTTGAAGTTCAAACCTACAAATATATTGCTCTAATCCGGTTTAACCAATCCAAACTAAACCGAAAGAAAGATAAACTAAATTGAACTTTCTCTCATAACAATCTTCTGTTGAATATTTGGTACAAGTGAAACAATTCCAATTCCATTAACAATCTTTAGTAGACTACCTAACAACTTACTTAGCCAAACCAAAGATAACCGGATTGGAAAATGCATTAAACCGATGGTGAACCGGTTACTCTGTTTTCTTGATTTGTGAGTGTTTCTTGTTTTTTTTGATGGGAAAGGCTGGAGGACCAGTGGTTGAGATTCCAACCGGGAGGAGAGACGGGAAAGTATCGGTGGCTGAAAACGTCAGACCGAACATCATCGATACCGATTTCAGTCTCGATAAAATGATCGATTCTTTCTCCTCTAAAGGCTTGTCAATTCAAGATCTTGTCGTTCTCTCTGGTAAACAATGTTTCTTGAAATGACCGATGAGTGGATTGGTCCATGTCTCTACTTCACAAATTATCTAACTTTTGATGTGGGACATTTCTCTAACAGTTTTAATTTCATAATCAGGAGCACACACAATTGGTGATTCGCATTGTAACGCATTCGATGGAAGGTTTAAACGTGACTCGAAAGGAAACTTTGAGTTAATCGACGCTTCTCTAGATAATTCCTACGCAGAGACACTAATGAACAAGTGTTCATCATCATCTTCGACGTTAGTGACGGTTAGTAACGATCCAAAGACATCGTCGAGGTTCGATAATCAGTACTATAAGAATCTTGAGGAGCATAAGGGTTTGTTCCAGACGGATTCTGCTTTGATGGAAGATAATCGAACGAGGAAGATTGTTGAGGATTTAGCGAGCGATGAAGAAAGCTTTTTTGAGAGATGGAGAGAATCGTTTGTGAAGCTAAGTATGGTTGGTGTTAAAGTTGGTGAAGATGGTGAAATAAGACGTTCTTGTTCTTTAGTTAATTAATCACATTTTCTGGATTTTAAATTCGACTATGCGTTTTGGTTGTAACTATTTTCTCGTAGTCAAGTCCAACGTCTTCCAAAAGTCCAAGTTTTTTTCCTAGTTCTTTTTAGAAAATAACTCACCTTTTTTTTTATGCAAATAACCAAAATTACACAATGACAACCACTAAATTCAGGGTTTTTGATTATTTGCTTAATTATATATCTTTTTGAGTTAATTTGTCAAATAACCAGAAAAATAATAATAATTAGGTGACTAACTAATTATTAGGGTACATTTAGTTAGGATTTGAATTATAGTTTTTAAAGGTTATATATATGCTAATTTTCCATTAAGGTATTGTTAAAAGATGTTAGATTTTGCATTTTTATTTTTAATCAAATGTTTCATTAAACCGGTTTTGACCGGTCCAACATGATTGAAACTTTGTCCCCAAGCTTCTTGGGTAGATTCTATATATAATACAAATATGTGAACGGACTTGTGAGATTCACCGAGAGTAATCAATTTTCATAGAAAAAACGTTTCAGCTAGAAAAACCCTAAACAGACACAATCTACTCCCTTGTGTTAGCAGTTTTCGATTAAAAGTTTTGGACTCATGATGATGGATCTAGATGCCCGAGCGGCTAAGGTAGGGATCGAGTTCTCTCAAGTCGATATCGATTCCGTTCTCCTTCCTCCTAGAGAATTCTTTGGAATCGAAAGGTATGATTATTATCCATACACAATCTCTGTTTTTTTCTTTCTTTCTTTTTATATATTCTGTTTGGTTTCTGATCTTTGAGTTTGCTTGTATTGGTATAGTGACGACGAAGATCTTTACAAAGAAGAGCAACTTGACGAGACTTTTGATAATATAATCGTTGTTGATCACCTTCCAATTGTTGGTAAGGAAAAATTTGAAAAGCTTGAACGTGTCGTTCGCTATTTATACAATCAATTGGGAGTAATCAAGGAATATGGATTTTCGATGCCCGTTGATTCCGATACCAACATGACCTTAGGATATTGTTTTATCGAATTCAACACTTCTCAGGTTTGCTATTTTTTTATCCTTAGTTATAGATTGTTAATAAAGATAAAAATTGATTTGACTTAGGAGTTTTGTTGCAATGTCTTATGTGTAGGAAGCCGAAAAAGCTAAAGAAGTGACTCACGGCAAAAAATTGGGCAAGTCGTCTCACATATTGTCTGTTTATATGTTTGATGATATTGAGAGGTTAATGAATGTGAAGGAAGAGTGGGAGTCTCCACAAATCAAGCCTTATTCACCAAAAGTATGTATATATGTTGTATTTATTTAAGGGGTTTTTTTAATCAGTCCGTATCGATTTTGTTTGCTTATGCGGTTATGTCTATGTGTGTGATTTTAATAGGAAAATCTTCAAAAGTGGCTTACTGATGAAAAGGCTCGAGATCAGTTTGCCGTACGATGTGGCTTTGATACCGAAGTTTTATGGAATGATACAAAGCATTTGAAATCTGAATCTGTTGATAAGCTTCAAGTAAGTCAAATGTGTAGTTATATGCCTTGTTGGTACATGTAATGGTTTGATCTTATGAAGTTTACTTATGCAGAACTGGACGGAGAGGTTTGTCCAATGGTCTCCTTTAGGTAGTTACTTGGTGACACTTCACAAGCCAGGGGTTGCTCTTTGCGGCGGTGCTACAACTTTTAAACCTCTCATGCATTATAAGCATCCAATGGTTCAATTAGTTGATATCTCTCCGGGTGAGAATTATTTGGTAACATACCATAACCAAAAACTAAGCAACCAAGATGGTGAAAACGTGAGTGTATTCTTTGTGTGTTTCTAACTTTTTTGTTGTACGTTTTATTTGGATACAAATTTAAATAATTTGTGTATGTTTTTTTACTTTGCAGCAAGTTGAGATAAAGATATTTGATGTGAAAAGTGGTAGACTAATGAGAGATTTCAAAGGAAGGGCTGATGAGTTTTCGATTGGAGGAGACGGTGTCTCATGGCCTGTTTTCAAGTAATTTTCTAAACTTTTGTCAAAGATTTGTATTCTCTGCTTAATTTTCATTGCTAATATTGTTAATCAATTTCTTCTGCAGATGGGCTGGTGGAAAAGATGATAAGTACTTTGCAAGACTTGGAAAAAATACAATCTATGCTTATGAGACCGAGACGTTTAGCTTAATCGGAAAGAAATCAATGAAGGTTGATAATGTTGTTGACATTTGTTGGTCTCCTACTGATTCCATTCTTGCAATGTTTGTTCCTGAACAAACTGATGGTAACCAACCTGCCAAGGTATATATGTTACAATGACTTTAAAAGTAACCACGGTTTGGGTTTGGTTTCGATTTCTTTGTAAATTTTACTTGTGTTGATCTCTTTGTTTGATTCAGGTCGCTCTTGTTCAACTGCCTAGCAAGGTTGAGCTAAGGCAGAAGAATCTTTTCAATGTGAGTGACTGCAAAATGTTCTGGCAAAGCAAAGGAGAGTATCTCGCTGTCAAGGTGGATCGATACACATCGAAAACAAAGAAGAGCACGTACTCAGGATTCGAGCTTTTCCGAGTGAAAGAAAAAGATATTCCAATAGAGGTTCTTGAGCTAGACAACAAGACCGATAAAATCATTGATTTCGCTTGGGAGCCAAACGGTCACAGATTCGCCGTGATCCACGGTGACCAACCGAAGCCAAGTATCAGTTTCTACTCAATGCGGACCGCGAAAGAACACAGTACTGGAAGAGTCTCAAAGCTCTTTGCTTTAAAGACCAAGCAAGCTAATTCACTCTTCTGGTTTCCTAATGGCAAACACATAATATTAGCTGATTGTTCAAACGGATTCAATGGAAAGCTCGAGTTTTACAATGTGGATGAGCTTATGACTATGGCTACAGTTGAGAGCTTTATGGCTACCGATATCCAATGGGATCCAACTGGAAGGTATTAATACATTGTTTCCTCTTGAGACAAGGCAAGAGTTGTCTTAGTGTTTTCTCTGTTTCTAATGTTTTATATATTTTCAGGTATGTTGCAACTATAGTGACATCATCAGTCCATGAGATGGAGAATGGGTTTCATATTTGGTCCTTCACTGGGAAGTTGCTTTACCAAACACTAAAGGAACATTTCTTCCAGTTTGCTTGGCGTCCAAGGCCTAGGTCTTTGTTGTCGGAGGAAAAGGAAGAAGAGTTGGTAAAGAATCTGAACAAGTACAAGGAGAAGTACGAGGAAGAAGACGATGACGTGTCGGTTTTGTTGAGGAAACAAGTGAAGGAGAAGAGGAGAGTGATGATGGAGGAATGGGAGATTTGGTTGAATAAGTGGAAGATGCTTTATGAGGAAGAGAATCTCGAGAGACAAAAGCTTCTTGGTGAGGAAGAGGAAGTAGAAGAAGAGTGTGATTATTATGAGACTAATGAAGAGTTTATTGATGTCTCTGAGGAAGTCGTTACCTTTTAAATTTGAGCAAGATTTAAAATGTGATTCTCTTTTGTTTTGTTGTTGTTGTTGTGTCTTTTCTGGATTTTATGTCTTTTGTTTCCTTATGGTCTTTTATATTTGAAGAGAATTTTGGTTGCTTCGAATTCTATAGCACAGTAACATTTGTTTTTATAAATATTTTTCGAAATTTAATTAATTTAATTTAATTTAATTCACTAACACTAAATTATGACAAAAATTTATATGTTTTCTTTTTGTGCTCATTGGTGTTTGTTTTGATACGATTTTGATAAAGAGTCTGTTTTATTTCTCGTCTCTGTTGGAGGAAGGTTTCGATTATTTTCAATGTTTTTAAACCTGATCCAAACATCAAACTGGACTCCCTATCAAATCACCGGGTCATTAGTTCAATCGTGCGTCAACCGCGGATCAATAAGTTATTAAACTTATATATATATATATATATATATATATATATATATATATATTTTTGTTTTGTAAATATATAAAAAATAAAATTATACCCTAATTATAAAATACAACCAAGTTTTAGAACTTTTTCATCTTTGATTCAAAAACCAACGAATAAAACTCTTTAGTTTATAAAATTAAAAAAAAAAATACTAATATCAAAAAGTATATGATATGTCTAACAATAATCATAAGTGAACATTCAAAACTTAAATTAAACCAAAAGAAATATAATTGTACATCATGAATGCGACAGTTACATGGTGGTGCATCGCATCATCCAACAGTTTCTAGTTTCTACGATCGGCTTCATCTTCTTCAAATTCTTCAGGTGGCATAGTAAAATCTTCATCGTCAAGATCTAAAGAATTACATATCACATATATCAACAAGTCAAAACAAATCCTATATCAACAAGTCAAAACAAACCTTTAATTCAAGTTTTAGGGTTCCTTCAAAACCCAAACCGCCGGTTCGACCAACCGGTTTGCGGGTTAATAGCGGGGTTTTCCGGATTTCTACTGGTTTTTAAGTATTTGGTTTTACCATCAAACCCAAACCATAATATTGATCGGGTCCCGGTTCACGTCCGGTCCGGACCTGAAAACATTGATTATTTTACTAAAAAGTTGAAAAAATAGGACGGGAAAAAATAATAATAAATTAAATTACTTACACACTGACTTTTGGCTATCTCCAATGTTTTGAAAACTGGACCGGACCGGGGGTCGTACTGGATTAAACCGGGAACCGGCCACTGGTCCGGTTCAGATCAACATAAAAACCAACCTATGATCAAACCGGATATCAAACCGGGTTGAACCGGCAAAAAACCGGAAACCGGTATTGAACCGGAACCGCATCAAACCGGGTTTAATAATTTTTTTAATTAAAATTTTTGTTTTTTTCATTTTGTTTTCTTTAATTTATAAGTTTTAAGTCAAAATTTTTGATAAAACTAATGAAATATTAAACTTTTTCCATATAAAATATTTTAAAATTATAAAATGCGTAAAGATTTAGACCAAAACACTTAAATTTTCTATAACTGTGTTAGTAATTATAACTTAGTTTTATTTTGCTATTGATTTTTTTTTTTGTTTTTTAAATGTTTGAAATAATTGAAATGTTTTATGATATTTGGATAGATATAGACCTATAAATAGAAAAAAAAATATAAGACCAAATATATATAAGCTAATATTTTTAAAAAACTATTAAATTTGGTTGAACGGGGTTCAACCCAGTTAGACGTAACCCATGACCCAAAAAATTTTCCGGTTCCGTCGCCGGTCCGGTTTACGTTGGCTATCTGTAAAGGTTGGTTTGACTTGTACCGCAAAAGCGGTAAGGAAACGCTATGTAGTATTGTACAGAGGGGCGTCCAGTTAATCAACGGTAGAGTTTCATCTGCATGATTGCCGTGTGTCAAAATCTGAATGATTCATGCTAACTTGGTTGCACCGAAAAGTTGACAAAAACAGACAAGAAAAAGGAATAATTATCATCTTTCTAGGCACACATTTAGGCCCACGCGATTTCTCTTTCCTTGTGGCACATAGCATTAATTATCTCGTATTGATTATGTACTTATCGTTAATTTAATTAAAATACAAAAGTAGATCAAGACTGTTTCCATATAAAGACACTAGATTTTCAAAAGCTTACCTGTTTCTTCGTCATATAATTTCCTTCCTTTTGTCAAAATCAAAGACCAAATCCCTAAATTTTTTCTAGGGTTTTGAATCTCCAAATCTGCCAGTGATCATCGTCAAATCTCGAAATTTCTGCTTCTTCCTCTGGTACGACCCAGTTACTCTTTCTCTTCATTTCGTCAATTTTCCGATGTTCACGAGCGCTTAATCATGATTGATCCATTTGCAATTTTTACACAGTTCATTTCGTTACTGGTTAATTTGTTTTCAACGTCGTTTAGGGTTTGATCGGCGGAGAAGGAAGCTGGGTCGGCTTCGAAAATTGAATTCGTATCTTTGAATTTTTGGTTCCGATTAAGTCAAGAAGAGAGATTTAAGTTATGGGATATTTGAATTCCGTGTTGTCATCTTCGAGCCAGGTTCAAATCGACGATGGACCTGTTAGCGGCGGTGGACTCAGGTTTGACTTTTCCTCTTTTCTCCAGCTTAATTGTTTCTGTGCTGTTCTGGATTCTTAGTATAAGTTCTAGGATTGGGTAAACAAAGAATCATGTACCCTTTTAGCTGTGTTTTGATCCATATTGATATTGAGAAAGTCTATGTAGGTTGGAACGTAGGTGGCCTTTATTAATATCTTACATTGGGAACAACTTAGAGAATCAAGTCCTAGTAAGCTACCTTATTGTATCTAATTCTTGGTTGATTCTACTGCAAACTCTGGTGCTTAGTAGAAATTCATCTTGCTTATTGGTGTGGTTAGGGAGTTATTGTTCAATTTAGATGTCAATTAAACATGTCACTCACTCCTTGAAAGTAGAACTTTTTCTTCGGATATAAGTCGGCAAGTTAGATATGTGATTATATGTTAAGGCGTTGGCATCATTCGTAGACTACTTCAAATCTACCTTTATGCATTCTTTCAACATTATATGTATAAAGTGAAGAGTTATTATGAGTCTACAAGGCTTTTACTGTTTGTGCTGTCAATGTAAATAAACATTATAGTGATCCGACTTTCATATACTTGATATGTACAGTCAGAACGGGAAGTTCAGCTATGGATATGCAAGTTCTCCTGGTAAAAGAGCTTCAATGGAGGACTTCTACGAGACTAGAATCGATGGCGTTGATGGGGAAATAGTTGGTCTATTTGGAGTCTTTGATGGTAAACATCTCTCTCTAATATCCAGAAACTAGTGTGTTACTGACTATATCTTCCATGTAACACTACTATTTTAACTTTCTAGCATATGCAATATTGTAGATCTGTTATCATTATGTAGGATGAGGCGTATAACTCTGAAGTTCTGAGTTTTGATATGGTAAATTGGAGATTTAGTAGGGTTCAGTTTCTCATAATACATAAGTACCAGACTCTGTTGACATCTACTGATCAAAGAATAGCCTTATGTGTATATGATATGTAACCATTTAAACTACTGGGTAATTAGTAGCATTCATCGTCTTTACTTACATTTTTCATGTTAAGGTGCTCTAAAGAGTGAGATATGGTGACTTAGCTAATGTTAATTATGTCCAGGACATGGAGGTGCACGTGCGGCTGAATATGTGAAGCAAAATCTCTTCAGTAACCTGATCAGGCATCCAAAGTTCATCTCTGACACCACATCAGCAATAGGTTGATTTTTTAGCCAGATGATTCATTGAATAGACCTAGCAAGTGCCTAATTTATCCTTCTGATTTTTCTCATTTCAGCTGATGCATACAATCAAACCGACTCGGAGTTTCTTAAATCAGAAAATAGTCAGAACAGAGATGCTGGTTCAACGGCGTCAACAGCTATCTTAGTTGGTGACCGTTTACTTGTTGCAAATGTAGGCGACTCTAGAGCTGTTATATGCAGAGGTGGCAATGGTAAATGCTTGTTCAATTTTTACTTCGTTCTTTTCTACTGGCCTGAATGGAGATTAGAGGACGTTACTTGGTGATAATACTAAATGGTCCTTATGACATTTTGATTAGGGGTTATTAGGTCCAAAGGGCGACAACAACAATAGTGTGTTAAACACTATATGCAGGTCTTTGAGTCATTAATTCAACTCACAATCACAAGATTGCACTATTTGAACATGAAATTTGCAATGTGAATCGTGTTGTTTTGTCTGGTACTAAAATAATTTTTCTTTTGTCAAAGCTATTGCTGTATCCCGAGATCACAAGCCTGATCAAAGTGATGAGCGCCAGCGAATTGAGGATGCGGGAGGATTTGTCATGTGGGCTGGTAAGAAAACGTTTAATGGAAAGCTTTCTTCTTATATGTGTTTATATCATTTGTGTAATCAAAATTATTCTAAAAGGAACATGGAGAGTTGGAGGAGTTCTTGCTGTTTCTCGTGCATTTGGCGATAGGTTATTGAAGCAGTACGTTGTTGCTGATCCAGAGATACAGGTATGGCCGTATGGGCTTTGCACCATAATATCCTTCCATAGATTAGAAAATAACACTTTTGCTATTCATTATTCATCTTTTTTGAATAAACTCAACTATATGCGGTAAGAAGTGACTTATCTGTGTTACCTCATCATACCCAAAATAGAATGAATTCACCAATTCAACCTTTGTTCACTCATGAACGTATATGGAAATTTTAGGAGGAAAAAGTCGATAGCTCTCTCGAGTTTCTCATTCTTGCTAGTGATGGTCTCTGGGACGTTGTATCTAATGAGGTATGAAGTATCCTTTGACTTCTAAACTTCCGCAGTCCTTGGATTTCAAAACCAGTAAGTGTTTAAATCTGATCCTCAGGAAGCGGTAGGCATGATCAAGACGATAGAAGATCCGGAGGAAGGTGCAAAGAGACTAATGATGGAAGCTTACCAAAGAGGAAGTGCAGACAACATAACTTGTGTGGTTGTACGTTTCTTTTCAGACGAAGGAGTAGGTTCCACGAGCAACAGTATCCCAATCGAGCACGGTATCAGCTCCGGTGACTCATCAGCCTAGTTTTAACATTGGTAACGTCCCTTTGGATTACGCGATTTCAGATTTCACCGAGATAAAACCCAAATCAATCTGGGAGATTATATTGTTACAAAAAAAGGATGTTTTTCAAAGAATATATATAGACAAAACTCAGGAAACTTTTCTCACACGAACGTTGTTTTTTCTGTCTCGTGTTGTCTCTTTTGTTGTTGTTGTTATACATATGGTTACTTGGGCAAGTAGACAAACATCGAAAATTTCTGTGGATTTGATTCATTCTTCTTTTCTTTCACGCACGAATTTCCGGGTTTCTAACCGCAAAAACTTTGTGATTTCATTAATCTTTCAAAAGAAACTCTAAAATTATTTTAATTAGCATGAAGAATACCGACATTAATTAATATCAAATCCTGGGCTGGACTTTTCTAACAGACATGAAGAATACCGACATTAATTGCAAAACCCTTTATCAAAAAATAAATTTTTTTTGATTTTTTTTGTCGACTAGCTCCATATATTAAATCGCATTTGGTTGGAAGAAGCATCACGCAAACAGGTATTTTCTACCAACTCATCGAGATCTACATGGAAAAAGATATGGTTACGTGCAAGGGCATCGGCACGGTTATTACAAGAACGAAGAATATAAGATAATTGAAAAGAAGTAAAGTCTTCCTTAAGTTCGGCAAAGTGGTCTAGCTCAGTCTGAAAAATTGGCCAATCCATCGGATCGTCAGTCATCTTCAATAGGTTTGAGCAATCAGTCTCAAATCGGGCCCTAGGTACACGCTTCTGGATTAGACAATCCATTGCCCAGAGGAGTCCCTCGAATTCTGCATGTAGAGCTAAGAGGCTTCGACGGCATCCTTGCATGCCGAAGTGTGTTTGTCCTGATGTATCGGTGATACACCATCCGAGGCCACTAGTAGGCCCTTGATCTGCCCAATATGCATCCACTTGGCAGATCGAGGTATGGGGATGCTCGGATTGGATGGTATTTTCGATCTGGATAATACTTCCTTCTTCCTCTTTGTCATCTTCTTTAGCCAAATTCGCGCATCGCCAACTTTCTTCCTCTAATTGAGCTACTCGGAGCGTAATAGCGGGTGATACATTCTTTCCATTGAAGAGCTTGTCGTTCTAAGCTTTCCAAATGTACCAAATGATTCACGGGAATGTATCCCTTTGTGGTTTGGGGAGACCCTTTTCTTTTGCCCTCCAAAATAGGAAATCCATATTTTGGTATAGGAATATACTCGAGAAATAATCCGGAATGGACGAATAGTCCGATAAGGCCCACACCTGCAAGGCCGGGGGGCAGTGAAAAATCATATGATTAATTGTTTTCTCTGTTGCACCACATATGGGGCAGCTCTTATCATTTCCAAGGTGTCGGTAAGTGAGTCGTTGGCATGTGGCTATACACTCCGTTAACGCTTGCCACATAAAGTGTCGAAGCTTTCCCGGGGTCTTGATTTTCCAAACTTGGCTAAGCAGACTTGTGATGCTCGGCTCAGATATCTGTTGGGGTTGTAGTCTTTGGTTTGTGTTGTGTAATAGCTCGTATCCAAATTTAACCGTATACATTCATGATTTTGTATAACTCCACGCATAATCGTCTAATTTGAAGGTTCTACTAGGTTTCAACCCCATAATTAGGGCGACATCCTCATGATAGATTATTTCCCGGAGTCTTGTGTGATTCTATTCCGATGAGTTGTGTAAAATGAGATCTTTAACCAGAATATGAGGGTCTCGCCGGATGTGTCTATCGAGGTGCCTTGGTAAACGAGCCGGTTTGTCTGGAATCCAAGGTTCACTCCAAGTCTTGGTATTATACCCAGAACGTATAGTCTTCTGGAGACCTAAGCTAAGCAGGGGGTTTACCGCCATAATGCTAGTCCAACCATACGAGGGAGATCTGGCCTTCCGATGTACCATCGGGGATGATTAGGGATAGTATCGTCGACGTAATACTTTAGCAAGGAGAGATTTTGGAAAGTGGATCAACCTCCACAATTGTTTTGCAAGGAGGGCTAGGTTGAACTCGTGTAAATCTCTGAACCCTAGACCTCCTGAATCTCGAGAGGTGCATATATTATCCCACGCAATCCAATGTAGTCCTCTACTATTTTGACGGGAACTCCACCAAAAGTTGGATATAGCGCTCCTAAGTTTATCTGTAATACCCCGAGGGAGTAGAAAATACGACATAACATATGTCGGAAGGGCTTGTGCCACTGCTTTTACTAAAACCTCTTTCCCTCATTTGGAAAGGAATTTTGGAGACCATGTGTTAATACGGTTGTTGAGGCGATCTTGAACATAGGCGAATACTTTTTTCTTAGAGCCACATATTTGTTCTGGTAGTCCTAGGTACATGCCCATACCTCCCTCACTCGTTATGCCGATGACTCTCTTGATTTCTCTTTTGATCTGATGGTCAACTCTATTCCCAAAAAATAGGGAGGATTTGTTGGGATTTAGTTGTTGACTAGATGCATCTCCATAGGTTTTGATAATTTTTAAGATCTCTGCACATTGTAGAAAGTCTGCTTTGCAGAAAAAGAGATTATCGTCAGCAAAGAGTAGGTGGGAAACTCTCGGGCTTGCTTGAGCGATTCGTAATCTTGTAATACGAGATTCTTCCTCTGCTCTTTTGAGCAGGGAGATAAGAGCTTCTGTACATAATATGAATAAAAAAGGAGATACGGGGTCTCCTTGTCTAATTCCTCGGGACAGTTTAATTCTTCCTTTAGGCACACCATTTATCAGGACTTGATATGATACCGATGATATACAGAACATAAGGCATTTGACCCATTTTTCTGAAAAACCTAGTTTTCGCGTGACGACTTCTAGGAATCTCCATTCTACCCTACCGTAGGCTTTACTCATGTCGGTTTTCATAGCCATGAAAGTGTATGTGCAACTAGAATTGTTCCTTAGGGTGTGGAAATTTTCCTGAGCGAGTAAAATATTATCTGTTATTTGATGTCTAGCCATAAAGGCCGATTGTGTCTCCGAAATTAGGTTCGGGAGAGTCTTTTTTAGCCGATTACATAGAATTTTAGATATAATCTTGTAGCTAACGTTACACAGACTGATTGGCCTGAATTCTGTCATTGCCCATGGTCTGTTTATTTTTGGAATAAGACAAATGTTTGTTTGATTCAGTCATGGGTCGAAAGATCCAGTGTTGAAGAAGTCTTTCACTAGTATTATTATGTCTTGGCCCACTATATGCCAAAATTTCTGATAGAAACGACTTGTCATACAGTCGGGTCCTGGGGTCTTGTCTGGATTTATGTTGAACAAAACTTCCTTTATTTCGGCTTTCGTCGGATCCCTAGTAAGTCGTACGTTATCATCTTCTGAAACTTTCTTGGTAACATACCGGAGTGAATCATCCAAGTTTTAAGGTTCAGAAGTGGTAAACAGTGTCTCAAAATAATTAGTTACAACTTTTGCTACCCCCTTTTCACTCTCAACCCAGTGACCGTTTTTGTCCTTTATGCAGATTATACGGTTTCAGGCTCTCATTTGTTTTATGGTGGCATGGAAGAAGCTTATATTTCTATTCCCATAGTAGTGCCAAGTGACTCTACTCTTCGAATGCCAATATAGTTCTTCTTCCCGAAAGACGTGGAGGAGTTTTCTTCGGATTTCTTCCACATCCTCTATGGTGGAATCGTCATCATCGTTAGCTCGGTCTAATTGATCTTTAAGTTCTTCAATTAGTTTGGCAGAGTTAGTGACCGTCGATTTCCTCGAACTCGAGATGTGTGATCGGCATGAGGATAATCTCTGATGAAAAATCCCTATGTGGGATTCCATTTGAGATGCCCCATCCTGAAGTCACTGTTTCTTTAAATCAAGGTTTCCCGATCCATATTTTGTCGAAGCAGAAGTTTTTTCGCTTGTGTTGTATCGTGGATCGGACTTTTGCTAGCACTGGTCTATGGTCGGAATCCCATAGTTTTTGATACTCTTCCATGGTGTGGGAAAAGAGAGTATGCCATTCTTCATTGCCTATAGCTTGATCTAAGCAACATTTTACTTTCGTTGTTACATTGTGATGTGTAAAGTTTTAACCCAAATAAAGCTGCAAGTGCACAGACAATCGCAGTAATATAAAAGGTATCGAATCCATAGAGACCAAGGCTACACTATGAAATTATGAGATTTTAATTCAAAGCTAAGATAAAATATGGTTGGTGATTTTCGTAACAAGCACTAGATCAAGGTCATTCGCCGGTGATTTCAGACTAAGGACTGAGCTACCATTCAGGAACTATTGCAATTCGGTCTAGAACTCAAACATGAAGATAATATTGCCCCATTGTCGTGATGCATCAATATCTTTGTCTAACAACCTAAATGCCTAAACTGTCGTTTAAATTCAGAGATGTTGACAAGCATTATCGAAAAGGTTCAATTTGTTCACAATTGATGACAACAATTAACTGTCGTTGGTTGCACACCAATTGCTCACCAATGGTTTATCTAGCAACCTAGAGCACTGTCGTGAATAAGTTAAACTTGAAATCATAGTCTAGGCGGCCACGCTAGCCTAAGCATTACGAATCCCAATTGATGAAGACATATGATAATCTATCCTATTTGGCTCAGTCACTAATCAATCCTAAATCACCATTGAAATCCTCTAATCTAGCTAATGGACTACTCGGCCATGGAGAGATCAAATGCAGCAAAACTATCAAGAGAATTCATCACGATATAAAAAGAGATAGGGTTTAGAATTCTTCTCAATAGAAATGTGGAATGATCTTCCAAATCTTCAAAGCAAATCCAATGGAATAACAAACACTTGAAGGATCACAAGAACTTGGAGGAAATGAGTCTCAATCTCTCAAAAACGTGCAATAGAAAATGAATAGTGAATCCTGTTTTAGGAGGTGGCTCCTCTTATTTATAGTAAAAATTAGGGCAACTTAGTTCTGGGTGACCGACCGGTTGGTCTGGTTCCGGACCGGTTGGTCTGTCTTCAAGCAGCTACGATCTTCGGGTCTTCGGGTGTCGGGACCGGTCGGTCCCTTTGTTCGGATCTGTCGGTCCCGATTCCAGAGAACTTTGGCTTCGGGACTTCGAGTGTCGGGACCGGTCAGTCTACTGGATCAGATCGACCGGTCCTGTTTCCATAGAGCTTCCACTCTTCGAGCCCTCGTGCGAGCAGGTGCTCGCTCCAGGCCGAGCAGGTGCTCGGTTATGAAAAACGCCATCTTTTCTTTAGATTCGTTCTTTTGCTCCAATGACCCCCAATGACTCCAATCCATGCTTGAGAGCCTCCTAGAACCTGAAATACCCCAAAAGAACTAGAAAGAACCGAAAAAATAGAATACGACACGTGAAAGAGACTAAAATACTAATATATCACATTGCCAATTTTGCGTCGTCCCACCCACGAGAGTGGGTTCCCTATATGAGGAAAGTCAATCATTCCGCAATTATCTAACATGGTTCGGAATGGTATAAAAGAGGACTTTGGTCGATCTCTTCGTCTTCTTCCATTAGCACCCCTTCATTCATGGGTTCATCGATTTCTCCAATGCAACTATTGGAAGAGAAATTTCCCTTGCAAGAGTCCTCGATTCTTCAATCAAATTAGGATTTGGATTTGGATTTGGCAGGTGAGAGCTAAATTCTTCGACTGCTTCAACTTGTTTTTGATTCTTCGCTTCAGCTTCTTCCTCTTCTGTAACCATTTCATGCCATGATTTCTTTCTCTCTTTCTTTAAAGTCCATGCTTTTCTTAGCCGAGCTTCCCCTGTCTGATGGTTCACTTGTAGCGATTGCTTTAAAGAATCTAAAGCAAAAAACCACAAGTTTTTATAAAGAAATCTTTCTCTTTATTAATGTTTAGAAAATCTTCTCAAAACTAAACACAAGCTTTCTCTTCGCTCTTATGATCATACATCCATCTAATGATCTATATATAAGGTTATAGATTTCCTTTTCTAAACCTAAGCTTACTTCCTTTTAGCTTTAGTATTACATATTTCCTATTAGATTTCCTAATTCCTTTAAGGATAATCTAGAATCTTCTTGGAGCTTATCCAACATGCTTTACCTTTGTTTAAAATGTCAGCTTTCTTCTGTAAGTCCAATCGAAAAGGTCTGCTCTGTTGCTGGTCCGGAGAAGCATGTGGCAGTTTATTCTTTTGGCTGGGTCGAGCTTGGTCAGAGATGGTTCTTTGAGAATCCGAAGTTCTAGGGAGGATGACTCTCATCTCTGGATCATCTCGGTGGGAGCTACGATTCTCCTTCTTCCGGTAAGAATCATTATCTTTAGGATCTATCTTTTGGTTCTTTCTGTTGTTAAAAGATTCTTCATATCTTCTCTTGCGATACAGTTCTTCCTGGGTTTGTGAATGTTCCCTGATTTGTGGTTTGGGGAGGATTGTTGTCTTCTACAAGACCAAGAGGTTGAGTCCAATCTTCTCCAGACATTGTCAGTGGGATATTAGGCAACAAATATCAATAACAAAGGCGAAATTACATTGGCCCTGTTCTTTAATCAAAAAATATTTATTATATTAGATCAGACGATCTCGTTTTGACCTTGTCTACTAACTTTCACACAACGAAACCCTAAAGCCTCCCTTACAACACACGTAAGATCCATCCTCCTCTTCTCTCTCAATTTTTCTCCGTCTTTGTTTATTTGAAAAATCATGAAATATCAAGAAACTATAGAATATGGCCCTGTTTTTTTAACAAATCGTTGCGATAGTGACTGCAAAGTGGCCACGATGGAGATATGAACAGTCGCCGGAAACCCTAACAGCTCTTTCATTGTCGTTTTGTTCTATTATTTAATTCGGCTATTGTCATTTTTGTTCATATCGCAGTCGCAGCGAAAGATTAATGAACAGGGCCAATGTTATTTCGCCTTTGTCATTTATATTTGTTGCCTAATTTTGATGGTTTAAGTCTTGTTTCTTGTTGTTAATCAGTTATTTAATCTATGTCGGAGCAATTTACTGAGAACGCAACCTCTCTTTCTATGGAGGATAACTACGGAGACATCACGTTTACCGAGTCCTCCTTGACGGATGATTTGAAAGCCCAAAATTGGATAGAAGCTAATGAGGGAAAGGAGGTGATCGAATTAAGGAACTTGGTGTAAGATATCAGAGGTCAAGTGGACATGAATTGCGCATTGTCTAATACATTGTTTCTTTTAAAGGGAAGCGCTGGCAGATCTAACGAGCAAGCTTTACAGGTGGTCGAGGACTAGGCTGGCGGATCTTCCGAGGAGCCGCTGGGTGACAGAACTATCTTGTCACAAGAGGAGGACGTCCGTGGTTTGGATTTGGGGGTCGAACCCGAAGATCTTCGTCTTGCGGATGTGGCCGAGGTGTCTAACACCTTCTACGACTTCGATTTTAGTTGCAAGGGTTTCAACAAGCACATAACTACTTCCTCGAGGAGTGTGGGAAGTTGGCTAATTGTATCCAAGGGGATCTGAAATACCCAAACACCCGGATCGAGGATCTCGTCGACCCGAGCGGTTATTGCAGCTCCTCGGCGAACCTTATTGGTGTAAGTCAGTTCCCTTTGAACCATTAAACGCTTTTTGCATGATTGTCGTATTCTAATCTTCATTGTTTTCCAAGCTATCACCGACATGAATTTTGTATGGCGGCGGTTCAACAATACGATGTTGAGGAACAAGAAGCTTGTATTAGAGAACAAGGAGGCTACCTCGGAGATGGAGCGTCTTCGGGGAGAGAACAAGACGCTGAAGAAGGAGAACCAGTCGCTGAAGACTCGGGGCGGATTGGGACAAGAGCTTGAAACTTTGAGGAAAAGCGCGAAGGAGCTTAAGAGCACATTGGTGGCTACTGCTAAGAGTCTTGATGACACTACGCTGGCGAAGAAGGAGATCGAGCGGTGGTATACCGAGGTGAGGGGACGAATCAGATGGGCGGAAGAGGCGGCGTCCGAGTTGGCGGACCATGCCTGGTTTCAAATGTCGCGTTTGATACTTTCTTGGAAGGAAGACGGTCTTGCTTGTGCTCAGGTTGCGGCCGAGAAGACTAGGGCCAAATTTGGGGAAAGAGCGCAAGCCTATCTTTCTAGAGCCAATCAGTATGCCGAGGAGCAACAGAAGTACGAGCAACTCTGCAGCATGGCGAGTCAGGTTCAGACCAAGATTGACGCCTTTAACAATGCGAAGGAATCGGGATTCATGGTCAATCTCGAGGATGGCAAGGCGCTAGAAGCTAAACTGTTGGGCTACGAGGAGGAAGTCGAGGATATGGCGCTTTTGGACTTGACTGATGAGGGCTATCGATTCCCTTCCGAGCTCGACAATCTCTCTGACTAATGTGAGGATTCCTTAGTCGATTCTCCCTTCGGCGATGATGAGTATGAGATCAAGAGCTCTTGGGCTCTCGAGGCTTACCAGAGTGTTGAGATCGAGGAGCCACAAGATGTCGGGGACACTGCTGGGAACGATGCGCAAACTGTTCAGCCCATCCCGAGTACCGAGAACCTGTTCGCGGACCTCACCTCGGAATCTCCAGGTCTGTAAAATTAGTTGAACAATTAGTTTCTGATATTATCTTGGGAGTCGCCAAAAAGCTAATAGATGAAATTGTGAACAGGGTCATGAATAAGCCCACGTCAGTCGAACATGAGGTGGTTGATGCTTCAGAAAAAGACCAGAGGACCGGCAAGCTTCTTCTGCCTTTCTCCGCTCTAGTCCCTTCTATTCCAATGCCGACCGACAAACCTTAAAGATCTCTCTTAATTTTTTTTCTTTTTGTTTGGACTTTATCAGGCCGCGCGTGGCCTTTGAACTTTTCTCATGTAATCATAATTCCTTCTCGGGCTGATGGAGCCAGGGTTAACTCTTTGTTTTGCCCGAAGGGCGGATCCTCGGGCTATTTTAATGAAGTCGGAACTTTTGTTTATTTATGCGGCTAAGTTTTTGAGCTTAGGCATTTTTATAATAATTGATTTGTTTGACCCGACCGAGTTTGCGCGTTGGATGGTCGGATCGGTTTGTCTGCAGGTCGGAACTTGGCTTAAGATGGAGATCCATCTTATGGCTAAGTGTGCGAGAGTGTTCGGCTTATAATTACTTAGACGTTCCTAGGAAATTATGAAGGTCGAGGCCTGACTTTCGATCTTACTCGGGGAGTTGTTTAGACTTCCCGAGTTCGAACTGTAGATTATTTCACTACTGCATTTAAGTGAAACGCGTGTTTCAGTCGAGTACTTAGCCAGAGTATCGATTTGGATATAGCTCGGAGCTTGAAGAAAGATGTTAGTCGTTAGTTTGAAATCGAGCAGACTACTTTTTTTTTTTTAATTATCATAGCTAGACTTCTAAGGAAGCTGCCTACATACCCTTTATATAGGGATCAAACCGACCCTAGTTCAGTTTACAAAGAGTAGATAACTTGTTTGGAAACAAGTAGAAGTATTGGGTACTTAGCCTTAAGGGACTTAATGATATCGCTTAAGGGATATCGCATTCCACGCTCGGGGAACTGGCACTTTTTCCATCATCATCAATGTGTATACACCGGGGCGGACTACCTCGGTGACCTTATAGGGACCCTCCCAGTTTGCACCGAGCTTCTCGGCATTGTATTCCTTTGTATTTTCGTAGACCTTTTGTAAAACGAGATCACCAACTGTGAAGCTTCGGTTCCGAGCACGCTTGTTGTATTACCGAGATGCCAACTGTTGATAGTTTTGGATCTGGAGAAGTGCTGCATCCCGCTCTTCTTCGACGTGATCCATGTTATCTAGGAGCGTCTGATCGTTATGATCGGGGTCACTCGGCATCATCTTTCTGCGCAGACTATGGATGCATGCCTCGGTGGGAGCCATCACTTTGAGTCCGTAGGTGAGTGAGAAGGGTGTCCTTCGCGTTGATTCTCAAGGGGTAGTTCGGAGTGACCACAATACGCCATCAAGCTCGACAGCCCACACGCCTTTCTTGTCATCGAGACGTTTCTTGAGATTGGAGATGATTACCTTATTCGTTGCTTCGGCTTATCCGTAGCCTTGGGGGTACCTCGGGGTAGACTTATTGAGACGGATATTCTAATTAGCGCAATAATCCTCGAAGGTTTAGGAGATGAATTGCGATCCGTTTATCAGCGATGATCTAGTACGGAAGCTCGTGTTGGTGATGACGATGACGTATTTCTTTTGCCTCGACTTCGAGATATACCCAATGAGGTCCATTGTCCATCACATGAACAGGTAGGCCGTGGTCGTGGTTGTTAGGGGCTCGGTCAGAGACTTGGGCATCGCCCGTGTCTCTGATACTTCTCGCAATATTGAGAATGTTTGGCGCAATCTCACAGCATAGTTGCCCAGAAGAAGCCAAGCTTCTTGATTTTAAGCGCAAGGGTCCGTCCGCCCGAATGGTTTCCCCCACCTCCTTTGTGTGTTTCAATGATGACAACTTCCACTTTCCCCCACGGTAATACAGCTAAGAAAAACCCAAGCTGCGCTCCAACGGTATAACTTGTTTTCGATCAGTACGTAGTGAGCTGCTTGGGTTCGAAGTTTCTGTGCAGCATACTTCTCGGTTGGAACTTCGCCGTGTTTGATGTACACAATGATTTCTTAGCGCCAGTCTATATTAATGGTCGGACTCGGGGGCAAAATTTCTTCTGGTGGCAAAGGTCCTTCTTCATCGCCGTCGATGACGATCAAGATGCGACTGTTACCCCGGGGGAGCGATATGCTCGGGTCGGATAATGTTTCAATAAGGATTTTTTGGCTTAGCCCGGATGACCACTTGGAAGTGAATGTCACGAGTGCGTCAGCATCAGTGTTCTCTGCTCGGGGAATTTGGGTGATTTGAAAACTATCAAGGTTCCAGAGGATCAGGTCGCTGGCGAGTCTCTGGTATGCCTTAATTCGCTCATTTCTTGTATCGTAGTCGCCGTTGAGCTAGTTCGTGATGAGCTGGGAGTCGGTGTTAGCATAAACTCTTTGGGCCCAACTGCTTTGGCTAGTCCGATGCCTACAATAAGGGCCTCCCATTCGGCTTCATTGTTTGAAGCGAGGAAATCCAGTCGGAATGATTGCTTTAGGACTTCACCGGTCGGAGAGACGAGTCAGATTCCTATCCCTGATCCTTGCCGTGATACATATCCATCTATATGAAGACTTCATTCGGCCTTCGTTTGGTCGGAAATTGCGAGGTCGGGTGATGAAGTTCGCCAAGACTTGAGACTTAGCGCAGATACGATTTCTGAATTCTATGTCGTATTCGTTGAGCTCGATCGCCTACTTTGCCATTCTTCCTGATTGGCTTGGACTGTGGAGGATTGTGCGAAGAGGTTGGGTCGACATTACTACAATGGTGTGAGACTGGAAGTATGGGCATAACTTCCGAGCAGACACCACGACGGCCAGAGCCAACTTCTCGAGGATCGAGTATCAGGATTCTGCCCCGTCTAAGGACTTGCTGATGTATAAAATAATTTTTTGGTCTCCTCGGTCTTCCCGAACCAATACGACTCTGAAAGTCGCATTCTTCACAGACACATAGAGGTTTCTCCTTGCTCGGGCTTGGATAAGGTACACTTGGTGGGGTTCAGCTTCATTCCATAGAGATTCAAAATTTTGAAACAATCTGCGAGGTTCCAACATGGTCCGTTGCCTTCGCAGATTTAACTAACATGTCGTCAATGTAGACCTTCATTGACCAGCGAATATCTTATTGACTAAACGCTGGTACGTTTCACCCGCATTCTTCAACCTAAATGGCATGGCTCGGTAACAATACGTTCCTCGGTCCATGATGAAAGCGATTTTCTCACGGTTGTCGGGATGCATGGCGATCTAATTGTAACTCGAGAACGCATCAATGAATGAGAGCAATTCGTTGCCAGCCGTAGCTTCAACTACTCGATCGATGTGGGCAAGCGGGAAGCTATTCTTCGGACATGCTTTGTTAAGGTTGGTGAAATCTACACAGACATGCCACTTGCCGTTCTTTGTTTTAACCACCACCAGGTTGGCTAACCACTCGGGATATTGGACTTCCGTGATTGAGCTGCCTCTAAAAGCTTGGCCACCTCGTCATTGACGGCCCTGGATTATTCGGGCCCGAGCTTTCTTCGCTTCTGCTTGATCGGCTTGTAAGTTGGATCAACGTTGAGCTTGTGGCTCGTAACACTCAGGGTGATTCCTTTCATGTCATCCATTGACCAGGCGAAGATGACAACATTTTTGCAAAAGAAGCAGATTAGCTCGGTTCTGATCGATTCGGCAAGCTCTGTTTCGATGCCAATGCAACGCTCGGGGCATGCTGGATCGACGTTGACCTGGGTCGTGAGCTTTTGCCTTAGCTCGAAAGAATCTGATTCCTCGAGGGAACTTATGTAGAGGTTTACCATTCGTAATTGTTTTTCCATTACGAAACAAGTTCGGGCCATCCTTTGGTTCCCGCAGTTCGTGAAGACGCCGACTGGAGTTGGGAACTTGATGCATTGATGATAGGTCGATGAGACGGCTTGGAGAGAGAACAGTCAGGGGATTCCCATGATCACGTTGTACACCACCGTTATGTCTACTACCATGAACTTGACGTTCCAAGAGATTCTGCCAGCATGTACCATCAGTTTTATTGACTTGACCATCATTGTGGTGACGTCGTCAAAACCAGTGAGAGGCCTGACGCTCGGCTTAATTCGATTGTCGGGTATATCCATCTTCTTCAATGTTTCCTTAAAGATGAGATCGACCGAGCTGCCTGTGTCGATCAAAATCCTGGTCACCTCGCAGTATTTTATTTTTCGCTCGACGATGAGCGGGTCGTTGTGGGGGCATAGCTAGGTTCTTTGGCATATTTACCTCGGCTCTATTGAAGTAGTTGTTGGTGATTGCCTTTTTTCTCATGCTGCTTGAGAGATCTGACAGAATTGTGAGCCATGTTGAATCCTTCCATAATTACCAAGATTATTTTCTTGGGATCTTGCTTGCTGACCGGGCCTATATCGGTTTGCGCTCGCTTTGGGGAGAGTGACGAGTCGGCGTTATTACTTGGTTTTTGCTTGTTTATCCCTGAGTTCTCCTCGGGTATCCTCTTTTTGCCTCAGTCAGGTGGAGGTGCAATCGCCCCGCTCTGATATTGCGCGAGTAGCTTCTCTTTGAGCTAGCGACATTGCAAGGTCGAGTGCCCGTAGATTTGATAGTAATCACAGTATGACCGACCTCCGGACAATTCCCTTGTTTCTTGAGGTCGCTGATACTTGTTCCACTGCTTCGATGGGTTGCTCAGATTATCATTGACGATGTTGGTTAAGAGTTTCTTCTTATATTCTTGGTCGAAATGCTGACGAGGTTCCTTATCAGACTCCTCGACTATTTCCTTCGACTTGGCCTTGGTCGCTGGTGGCTTGGCTAGAGAAAACTTCTTCATATGGCTGGCTTGTTTTTTCTCAAGTCTGACATAGTTGACCGAGCGATGCATTGCCTCCTCTATCGTGTTGACAAGGTGTAGAATCAAATTTTCTTGATAACTAGACCCGGGCCACAATCCTTGCTTGAGTGCAGCATTTGCCGAGGTGTCACTAACAGTTACCCAAGAGAGTATCGCTTTGAAATGATCCATGAACTTTTTGAGGGTTTCCTTCTTATCTTGAACCAGCGTCCATAAGTCAGCGTCTGAGGCTCCGTCCTGTATATAGAGTGCGTAGTGTTTGAGGAAGGCGATTGACAGCTGCTGGAAGGAGTTGACCGAGCATGGCTTTAGTCTCGAGAACCAGTCTAAGGCCGGGCCAGATAAGTACTCGATGAATTACTAATAGTGGCCCGCATCGTATTCCTCGGGTGAGAAATGGATTCGCCCCAACATAATAGAGAATGCTGTTAGGTGCTGTTTTAGATCAGAATTATGGGAATATGGTTATATGCAAAGTTTAGTTGTGTTGCGGATCGGGGTTTCCGTTATCCGCTCAAAGAATGGGGTTCGTTGAGTCTCAGCCAAGACCCGGTCGATTTCTGGCACCGAGCTGAAGTTCCTATGCATTTTGGAATTTATTTCCCGAAGCTGCATCCGAACATCGTTTAGTTCAGTGCTCCGAGGAACGGTAGCTCCTTGGTTGGGCACAGGGCCTTGCCGGGCGAAGAGGGTTTGCCTATGGTCGGCGTTGTGTCTGAGCCTACCAAATATTGATGGGGAAGAGCTAACTCGGATCGTTGGTGATTCGAATGTTGCTCGGTGCGGTATCCCTTCGGTTCGATCTTGAGGGACTCCTTGAGATGCGATTATTCTATCAAGTCGAGCATTTGTCAAGCGTGTCTGCTCGTCAAACCGATGCATTAGAGCTCCCAGAAGCCGAGTGTGATCTAGCTGGGACCCTTGAATGGGTGCGGCTTGTTCGGCGTGTACTTCTTCAGAAGTTTGGTAGTTCTGAGTTTGGCTCTGTCGAGCGGCAATTTTCTGCCTCAAGTCACCAACGTTCTCGAGCGTCTGCCTAAGATCAACGGGGTTCCCAAGCGTCTGCCTAAGGTCGACAGGCTCTTCGATTCACTGGAAAACGGATATCGGGTTAACAGGCTCTTCGATTCGTTGGAAGACGAAGACTGGGTTGTTTGTAGCCATTTGGGTGTGATGTTCCTGATCGGGAGTGGTGGTCACTTCTTGGTTTGCCCGAATTTTTTCATTCTGAGCACTTGTCTCTTCGGTCATATCCATTCTTTGCGTAAAAGGAGGTCTCAAATAGCCCCTACCTGGCGCGCCAAATGTTGAACTCGGGATTGAGCTCTACACTAAATTTGTTATGAAGTGCGAGATCCTTTGTCAAATAGAATGGAAGGTCGGATGGTGAATAGAAAGAATGAGCTCGGTATCAACAATATTTGTGCAAAATAACTTTTGGCTTAGAAGATCATGAACAAGCAGATCTGATTGAATGCATGAATAGCTTCCATAGGTTGAGAAAATAACTTTTCCTTCCTAGTTGTTATTTCATAGGTATAACTTAACATGAGAAATCGGGGGTTATATAAATTGTCTTCTGTGTTCTAAAAGTTTATCAGTAGTTGATTGATGCATTGATCTATATTTCCTGATAATTAGTCCTAGTATCTAGCATTTCATCCAAATAGTTACACCACTTAATAAGTTACAGATTGGTTACAAGAATTTAAGTTAGAATACTACCTGTTAGAATCGAAACTCGACTTAATCCATATGGGATCGATAACCTTAAGTACCACAACAAGACACTGTGCACTTGCAGTTAGTTAGTAGTATTTTAGGTGAATAACTTCACCGCATCATAACGCAAAGTCATTAATGCATTATAGTTTCCCAAGTCTCAAAGGCCAAAATGATCTAAGATATAACACATGACATAAGATGGGTATGTTGTTGATTCTAGATTGTGATTCAATTCGAGATATATGAACCTAGAGTGTCATTATCTCGAGGGGGAGAATTAGATAATCTCATAGTAAGTGGAACATTCAAAAGATTATGTTCACACTGGAAATGGACTTTATGAATCATTTATAAACAAATCCAAGGGATTTCAAATCTAATCATGTTGAGACAATAATTAAAGGGAAACGTTGAATGTCTTCAACAAAAGTAATACCGAGGCAGTAGAATTGGAGAAATACATGCATTGTACTACGTACACAAGAGAATGATATAATGGAGATAAGTGTTATATATAGTAAACCATGGGTTTACTAAAAGTTTAATGTTTGCAAACCGTTTATGCCATCCCGATTGAATGATAATGCGACATTTGTTGAAGAACCGAAGATTCTTATGAATAATATGCTATATGCTGCTTGCTTATAAGGAAATAAGATAAAACGATTTCACCAGCCAAAATAGATTTGAATCTATTTAATTTTTGGAAAGTATACAAGGAAATGTTTGTGGGCTTGATCACCCACTGGTGGACTGATCATCCACCATATGTTTGTAATTAATGCATCGACAAGATGGTCATATGTATCATTGATATAGATCCGTAACTTGGAGTTTTCGAGACTACTTGGTAATGCTGGTGAATTCATGGCGTAAGCTCTTTATGATTATTGTATGTCCATTAGGATATGGATTGAACATCTTGTAGCTAATATTAATACACAAGATGCAGCAACATTGATTCGCATAATGCCAAAGAGTAATTAATAACTCTCCCCATCAAATTGATTTTGGGTCAGGAACCAAAAATCCCAATCTAGAGAAGTTGGATAAGTTGCTCCACCACAAGGCTAAAAGATGGGACCTCAAAGGAGGTTATCAATATATGTTGGATATGAATCTCCATTGATGATAAGATTTATTTATAGACTCTTTTGATGAGTATGTCTATCCAACATTAGGGGGAGAAAATAAATAGTTGGAAAAGAAAATGAGTTGAATTATCATTGATCCTCGGACTAAGATGTGAATTAGAAGTCTAAATGATGTAAAAGAAGTACAAAAGATAATTCAATTATATAGATTAGCAAGTCTGTTGCCAGACGTTTTTGCTGACCCTTATAGAGTGTCAGAGTCACACGTACCAGCTATAAATGCTTCATTTAAATTGATGTCCAAGAAGAACGATATCAAATTGCTAATGAGTCTAAAGAGCGCCTGAAGCGTGATAGACTTATCGGTTCCAAATATAATCCTCGGAAAAGAAAAGGAGCATGAATGAGAATGATAGAACCGAGGAATGAAATATTAAGGATCTCAAGAAGAGATGGTAAGCATGACAAGAAATAAATTCAGGTACCTGAGAATAAGGAAATCTCAAATAGCTATGTCATCACATGAATAATATGAAACCGATATCAAATCGACGTCGTTAAAACTTATGCATGCAATGTAGCAGTTGATGAGAATGAGGATAATGAACCATCTATTGCAAAGTAAACAAAATGATGGAAAGATGGAATCATCTAAAGTAATTATTGGCCAAGATGGAAATAAGCAATATATGCGGAATTAAATCTCTTGGACAGAGAAGAGTATTCAGATCAGTAGTCCGTACACCTAATGGTGTACTACCAGTGGCGCATAAATAGGTTTTTATGCGAGAGATATAAATAGGTCTTTATGTGAAAGAATTGATGAGATGATGAAATTGTGAGGTGCAAAGCTGTAGTTGCACAAGGGTTCTCACAAATACCTAGAATGAATTATAAAGAAACATACTATCATGTGGTGGAAGCAACTACTTTCAAGTTTCTTATTATTATGGCAACAAAGAAACGAATTGAGAGCCACTGGACAATGTCATTTGTATGAAAGTCCCAAAAGGATTTGGACTGCAACAAGCAATAAATGCTAGTTCTCGAGAACATTATTGAGCATATAAAAGGAATAATTTTTGGTCCAGGAGTACCATATGAAAAATGATATTCGAGCAATTTATTGATCTCTTTCATGATTGAAAGATGTGATTTCGTATGACAAGAAGGATTGTCATACTAGTAACTTCTATAAGAAGAGATGGAATAACTCGATGTACAAGTATGTACAATATGGAGGTTTAGAATATTGTATGTTAGAGAAAATTTAGACCTGAAGTCTAAATAGACAATATATGACCTTTTAGGTGAAAGGGATGATATAGGTCAGAGATCCAATGATCTAAGAGATTATATGATAATCGCGAGTTTATTCAATAAAGCTATGCTTATAGCAATTCCCATAAAGATGATATATATGATTGGAATGCATCTCTCGAAGATGATGCTTCTAGGGGGAGATATATGATATGTGTGTGGTTGTACTATTTTTCCTTATCATGGTTTTTGTCTCATTGGGTTTTTCCATGTCAAATTTTTAACGAGGCATCAAAGAACACGCAAATGATAGACACCCAAAGAGGAATGTTATCACTCATATGTTGAAGGTCTATTAGTTTTCAAAAGTCTTTGGCATAAATTGACAAGATCAAAAGAAGTAAAAGAGAATGATCAAGATGAATCATATACAAGACTCATGAAGTACAGAAGAATGGTGATATATGTTTAAGAAATCCGTTCAAGGGAAGAATTGACAGATTTATTAACCAAGGCGCTTCTAACTGCTACTTTCAAAAAGATGTTTCATCACATTGGACTGCGTCATCTCAACGATTTCAAGTTATGTACTCATCAGGGGGAGTAGATGCGCGCTGCACTCTTTTTTCCTTAACCATGATTTTTCCCACTGGGTTTTCCTGGTAAAGTTTTTAATGAGACAACATCTTATGCGCTTTAGAAGTATTTTTATATAATGGACATCAAATGGAGAGTGTTATGTACGAATTAGTGGATGCCCATTATAGGTCCATTAGCCTATGTTCTATAATGTTATAGACTTACTTGTTCTCTAAGTTCTACTTACTCTCCAAGTTGTATCCCTTTATATACTCCTTATGATCAATGGAATAAGACACTAACTTTCATTTTCCTCTCTTATTTTACAACACTAATATGTATGTTTGATTATTTTTAGGTAAATGAGCCTTCTGGATAAAGAGTAGGAGGTGTTGTTTTTTAGAATGATTGCAGGTGAAAAGATGACGAATGTGGAGGTGTGTTTTGGGAGAATGTAGGATGATCATAGTTTTTTCTCAACTAAACATTGTTATTTTATTGTATATTTCGTTGTTAACTATTGATTTCCATAACAAATAAATTGGCAAGAAACTTTAAAAAAAAAAAAAACATAATTTTTGTGACATAGATTTATAGCCTCAGGCCTAATACTAGTATATATATAAACACACTATATATATTTTCTCACACTTTAAAAGATTCAAATAATCCAACAAATATGTTTTCCATAGAATAAAAATGACAAACATATGTTTACATATACTAAAAATTTCAACAAATCTGTAAATTCTTCCCAAATTATTGAAGACCCAAATTTCAACAATCCTATAATAAAAAACATATTCCATATAATTCAGTAAGCACCTATCTCAACACCTCTCTTTTATGGTTATAACTCCAACTCAACTGTTGTCAAAAAAAAAAAAAAAAAAAACTCCAACTCAATAAGCATTCTTCTCTTGGTGAGGTATTTGGGTCTAAGGAAGTGAGGAATAAAGGTGTTCCATGCCAGAGATGACTTATGAGACCCGCGGAGGACCTAGTTAAAAAAGAAAAAAAAAATCATCATATATACGAAGTGAAAACGCACGAGAGTGATTCTAGGAGCTCTAAACCAATTAGATCGTTCGTAGATTTAAATTACGGTAATCATTTATCTTTTGTTGTCAATAAATATCGGAACTTATTATACTTTTTGTTGTAGATAAATATAAATATCGAAACTTATTATATATTTTTTGTTGTAGACAAGTCTCAAAACTTTTAATTATATAGTAGATTTAAATTACGGTAATCATATATTTTTTTGTTGTCGATAAATATCAAAACTTATTATATATTTTTTGTTGTAGATAAATATAAACATCGGAACTTATTATATATTTTTGTTGTAGATAAATATCAGAACTTTTAATTATATATATACATGTATCGATCATGAAGTGAAAACGCACGAGATTAAATTTCGAAACTCTATACTTATGATTTTGTCCTTGATGAATGGTGAATATACGAAGTGAAAACGCATGAGAGTGATTCTAGGAGCTCTAAACCAATTAGATCGTTCGTAGATTTAAATTACGGTAATCATATATTTTTTGTTTTCGATAAATATCGGAACTTATTATATTTTTTTTGTTGTAGATAAATATAATTATCAGAACTTATTATATATTTTTTGTTGTAGATAAATATCATAACTTTTAATTATATAGTAGATTTAAATTACGGTAATCATGTATTTTTTGTTGTCGATAAATATCGGAACTTATTATATATAATTTGTAGATAAATATAAATATCGGAACTTATTATATATTTTTGTTGTAGATAAATATCAGAACTTTTAATTATATATATACATGTATCGATCATGAAGTGAAAACGCACAAGATTAAATTTCAGAATTCTATAATTACGATTTTGTCCTTGATGAATGGTGATCCATGTTTCTATTTTGTCTCTTGGGCTTATTTCGAATGACAAACTTTTTTTGTGATGAACATCATATTGGGCTTTAATGGATTGATTTTGATAATTTAAAGTGGAATCCAAACTGGAAATATATAAAACATCATCATTTAATCACGCGTCAATATATGTATCCTCAGATTTCTCATATGGCGGAGACGAGCCGTAGCCTCCCGCTTCGGAAAGGTTTTGCTATTTTTAATATATACGAAGTGAAAACACACGGGAGTGATTCAAGGAGCTCTAAACCAATTATATATTTTTTGCTGCCGATAAATATCGGAACTTATTATATATTTTTTTGTATTTATTGTGGTAATTATCTATTTAACATTTTTGTTCTTTTTTTTTTAAAAAGATAGCTAATAGACTTTTCATTAACAGTTCCAACCGCTTCTAATATTTCTCTCTTGAGTTTGAGAATGTGCGATTTGAGGAGCTACCGTCTTTTCATTCTTCATCAAAACTGCTTCAGCCTCAAACTCATCTCCCAAAATATATTCCTCTGCTCTCTTTTCACGTCTCTCTTCTTTTCAATCTCTTTTCAAAAACCAAATCTGACTTAACGTCTGCAGCGAAATTGAGGGTCGAATTCAATTTCTCGATTCTTAAACCCTTGAATGTGATTTGGACTTAGCCTCATGAATATTTTTGGTGTATGTTTAGAAATCTGGGTTTCAGGGAGTTTCGTTGGAAGATTCGAAGAAGAGTGTATGATCTTCTCAGTTTCCGGGAGAAAGATCGGAGGGTGAAATGGGTTGAGTTCGAAATAAAAAAAGAACAGCAGCTTTGAGGACAATAGGGGTTGAAGTAGACAATATTTGAGAGAACAACAGCTTCAACGACAATAGAGGTTGTAATTGTCATCATCGTGAGTTTTATATAACTTCTCTGTAATGGAGTGACATTGTAGCGCCCCGGACCGCTCCGCCCGACCGAGCAACAATCAAACAAGAACATGCAGCGGTCGGGTTTCTCGGTCTCGGACGATCCGGAGATGCCACGGAGTCGACGATACTCGGTCCCGAAATGAACAGAAAGCTATCACAAAGATCACTATCTGCCCAAAACTTCCCAAATACCATCCCCTCAATCTCCCGTCGAAGACCAAGGTTGTGTTGATTCCATCGGAACCGTGTATCAGTGGAGGTCCGCCAACCGTATATAAATCACGGAGCGTACATGAAACACATGAAAACAAAACAACGGTTAATGGAGCTCCATAAAAACTTATAAAGTCGAGTCAAAATCAGAGTGAGATCGTGCAAACCGTTTTCACAGCAAATGCAAGCAGAAAACCAAACACACCTAGTTTGTCCCAACCTCATAGCTTCACCTAAAAAGTTTGACAACAAGGGGTGAGTAAACTCCGGAGAGAATACTCAGTGAGCAGGATCCACCTAAGGCTCACTCTAACCCTGACTCTAACAAACAATAGCCGAAGCGACAAGAATATAAATAACAACGTCTTACTTCCCCATGAATCAACACGCACACTACACCCCAAACCCCAGCCGATCGCTAAATTCCAACAGAAATAGAAACGACCGGCTCTAACCTAACGCGGAGTCGCAGAACTGCTATCCATACTACGGGACATACTTCAAGCACAACACAACACTCTCTCACATCACATCCTAGGGCCCACGGCGACAGCATCACTCAACCATCTAGTTGGGACCCATGTCACACAGAAAACATCCAACTCACCACAACCAACCCCCTGCCGGCGCATGCTGAATACGGCGACCGGGCCGACCCGCCGATCGGTTCACACTGGTTTTAGTATACCGAGCCCGCAGGGTCATGATCCCTCATACCGGGTATACCCCTGGGCATGCAAAGCTCCAGGTCCTGGCAACGTACCGCATTACCAAGTCGATGGGTGAGTACATGTATGCCTGACCTGCACCACTTGGCAGCGTACCGCCTTACCAAGTATCCGGCTGCAGATCCACAACTAACCTCGGTAGCCCTACCTGCTCACCGAGTTGATGAGTGCACCACTTGGCAGCGTACCGCCTTACCAAGTATCCGGCTGCACATCCATCCGTAAACCCCAAACCTTGCGGAGTCTACACGCTCACTATCTAACGCAATCCTTATCCTATTCTGCCAAGATTCTAAAACTAAACCCTAATCTAAATATTCCCCAATCTAAATCTAATCCCTAACTAATCTACACTCCACAAGGGTTCTCCTAAGCTACACGTGATAACTCTACTTGGTGACTCGCACTTGGTACTAAGTTACCCTGTGTACCTCAACAACAACACCCGTCCATAAACTGGACCTCTCGGTGCCAAAGCTACTAGACCGTCCGGGGTAACTCCATGATGAGTGTGCCACTTGGCAGCGTACCACCTTACTAAGCTTTCCGGCCGCATCTCCATCCACACATCCTAACCTGATGCCAAGTCACCCCACGAACCTCTAGTAGCCCACTAACTAAAGGATGGGTTGCAAACCCGACAAGGTGGACCAACTCCGAGGCCTTGCCTTCCCTTAGCAGCACACACACACACACTACCAGTTCCCACGGAACATGGTAGCCTCATAACCACACGTCCTTCCTGGCTCACAGCCAGGTCAGACCTCACTCCACAAACCCGCTGATCTAAATAATGAAACTCAGCTTCACGGACATATGCCACGTGACTCACCACTCAACCACTAACCCACCTGCAAGTAAAGGAATGCTCCCCATGGTATGTTACTGTACCATGGTTTATACAACAACAATCACCATGATAACGTCTCTAATAAGTTATCCTACTTTCAAGCAATCAACATTCCTTTACTCTACATGCAGTGCATCTATATTCAACCTAACCGCATTTTAAATGGTTCCTCTAGACATGCTCAATTACACGTATCAGCCCGCACTGGTATATTCCGGTTTAAGGGTCAACCTAACTTTACACTACAAGAAAACAGGGGGTATTCCGACGGCCAAAACCGTCGGAATCCCGTCGGAAAACGGTCATTTTCGACGGAATTCCGACGGGATTGGTCCGTCGCTTCTGTCTCGTCGGAAAAATGCACCGTCGGAAAATCGTTGATTATTTCCGACGGCAATCCGACGTTAAAACGTCGGACCTAAACCGGCGACGGAATTCCGACGGTGCCGGAGTTCCGGCGATAACCGACGGAATTCCGACGGTGCCGGAGTTCCGGCGATAACCGACGGAATTCCGACGGTGCCGGAGTTCCGGCGATAACCGACGGAATTCCGACGGAAACCGTATTTTTTGAAAAAAAATAAATAAATAATAAATAATTAATTAAAATTATATAAAATATAATAAAACATAAAAAAAGTATTAAAAATTAAAAAAACATTTAAAATTGTTTTAAAAGTACGATCGAAGTTTTACAATATATTTAAAAACTCTAAAAGGGCTATTCCGCCCTACGGGAGGTCAGGAACTGTCTCATCTGGTCTTCCAACGCTCGAAATCGTGACTCCGCATCCGCCTTATCCTTCTCTCTTGCAGCCTCGGCCTCCGCCTTATCCTTCTCTCTCGCTTCCTCCACTGCCTTAAGCCGCTCGGTCAGCGCTCGGTTTTCGGCCTCCAATCTGCTACCACCGCCTTGTCGCACAGACGAAACCGATGAGCAACTAGCCTCAGGAAGGCCGAATACACGGCCTCTGGTCTTAGGAGTCGCCTAGGATAAAAAAGATATAAAAAGTTAGTTGTATTAAAAATTAGTTGAAAATGTGTTTAAAACTAACACGGTTACTAACCTGATAGGCGAACTCGTTGACCACCTCGTATGGAACTTCGGTGGGCGCTTGAGTCCCTTCGTCCATCGGTTGCGATTGGAGGTACTCCTCCTGCCGCCTCTCCACGGTTTCCACGATTTCACGAGCAACGGCATCTTGGATTTCACCGGTCTTCTTGTTGGTGTGGCTTACTCTGATCAAATCAAGGTTCGAAGGAAAAACACCGGTTTCCTTAAACTGTTAACAGCGGAAAATTGTGTTAGCAAATTATTAAAAAAATTGAATTGTTTAAATATTTACCAATTTGTCTGCTTTCGACGCCTTGCTTGTTGCACCGAGGTTGTGGGTCGCTGGTCCCTTCCCCTTCCGGCTGCTGTTGCGGTTAGTTGAGTTTCTCTCTGAGATCGCCTTAGTTGCCTCCTTTTCCCAAAGTGCAACTAGTCCTTCCCAACACTCATCTTTATATTTCAAAACCCGAGGCCGCTTCCCGGTCTTCAACCACGCATTTTTCCACTCGTTTATCTTCCACGAGTACTTCCTCCCCGCCTTTTTGTCGAATCCCTTTCGGACCAACGTAGTGAGCTGTGGATCCCACGTGAAGGTTTGCTGCAAACCACACCACAAAAATTTGCATTAGTCATTATAATTTGACTAATATAGGAAATATATTTTAAACTTATAAATTAAATTACATACCGCAAATTGTCGGAACCAAATGTCCCGGTCCTCCGGTGGCATATCGTTGTATGTACCATACGGTTTATCTAACATGGTATTCATCATGTCGTTGATAGAAGCAGTAATCCCGTTTTGCGAGTATTGGAACCTATTAAAATATTTGGTTAAATATTTTAGTAAAATAATTTAATCCAAAACATATTTACATTTGACTTACCAGGTCGTGTTATGTGGCGTGTCTGGATCTAGACGAGTCAACCTATCACGTCCAGGTTGCGCCACAAACTGCTCGATGGTCATGGATGTGGGTTGTGAATTGGCTGTGGGCGGGGGCTGAGACATGTGTGGGGCATGTAGGTCGGGAGTAGCGTAGGGGATATGCGTATCAGTCGCAGTCCGATCTCCCCCACTGGAAGACGCCCCTACTCTAGACTGATGATATGCTGGATAGTCCCTACGGTTTCCAAAATTCTAAGAGTTTGAAATTTCGGGATTTATGAAATTTGGAATTTATAATAATTCGGGATTTTTCGATTTGCGATTTAATTACTTGGAAATTTCGGATTTAGGGATATAAGCATTTAGTGTTTTTAAGGGTTTTTTGAAATATAGAGATTAAAGGAATTTAGTTTTATGACATTTTGTTATTTAAAAAACTTAGGATTTTAAGATTTTTGTAATAAATGACTTTATTGAATTTGGGATTATGTGGTTTTGGAATTAATGCACTTAGGGATTTAGGGAAATTAGAATTTAGAAATTTAAGTAACCAGGACTTGTTTGTATATTGTATATTCGGAAACCGAAGTTCATGGATTTAGGTTTTGTTGGGAAATTGACTTTTATAATTTGACAAATGTTATTAATGTTCAAAAAATTTCATTATTTTGAAATCGTTAAAGTTATAAATGTTTAAAATTATAATATATATTTTTAATTTCAAGGATTTAAAGTTTTATATTTTTTTATTTTTAAGTAGGTTTAAGTGTTTCAATTTATAAAATTTTTAATATATGTTTTATTAATGTTATAAAATGATTCTCTTACAATATTAATCATACATTAAATTGTAAATGAAATGAAAAAATTCATAAAAACCTATGAAAATCATATTCTTAAAATTGTAAAATTTATAAAATTATAATTTCCTAAAAATCCCTAAGTTAGTAAATTCCTAAAATTATGAAATTCCCTAAATTTTCCAATCTCCAAATTGTAAAAATTCCAAAATAACACAATTAACCAATTTAATCTACAAACCTAATTTACTAACATTGTCAAATCCGAATTCACCCTAACATTCTACATGAACGAGAATCCTCAAGAACAATTTCGGATTTTTAATTGAAATTATGTAAAACTCACATAATGTTGGATTTGGTGAAAGATTGTGAGGAATCACGACGGAGGAGTAGTTTTTGCAAGGATTCGGCGGTGAAACGGCGGAGAAACGGCTCGGAATCGACGGAGAAACGATCGGAGAATTTTATGAGGAAAAAAATCTGTTTTCGGGGAAGACGAAGACTGTGGATTTATTGGACTGTCCGACGGTACTCCGACGGAATTCCGACGGTATAAAAAAAATTCAGACGGAACTTCCGACGGTTTTCCCGCTTTGACGGTGACAACGAGGTTGTTTGGCGGCAACTAAAATTAGGGTTACCGTCGGGATGCCGTCTCACTTTCAGACGGAACCCCGACGGTTCTTAAATTTTTAATTTAATTTTTGATTATCCGATCCTTAATTAATAAAAAATTAAATAACCGTCGGGATTCCGTCTGAAATTGAGACGGCATCCCGACGGCTGTTAATTAAAAAATAAACAACCGTCGGAATTCCGTCTCAATTTCAGACGGAATCCCGACGGTTCTTAAATTATTTATTTTAAAATATTTTATCCCAACATTAATTGTTTAAATGCAATTTTAAAGGTTTTAGATTTCAGAAAGTATGGGTTATGTATTTTTACGCCTTACTTTATAAATTTTATCTTAATTTTTAAAATGTTTTTGGAAAATTTTAAATTATATTACATTATACTTAATTAAAACTTGTGCCGTGGGATGTATTTTACTACTACGGAAATAGTAAAAACAACATAAAGCTTTTATCATAAAATTATAGAACATAAAAACAACATAAAGGCCATTATTGAACATATATAAAAACAACATAAAGCTTTTATCATTTAATTATTCTTAATCATGGACAAGTTGGATGTTTTGTCTTCATCGGAGTCTGGAACTATTTCATATTCATGCGCAGTAGTTCCTCCATCTTCCTCCTCGGTGGTAGATACTTCCATTGGTTGGTATTTAGCAAGCATCGAATTAACACCGATTATCTATTTGAAAATTGAATTTGGTTAAGCATTCCCATAAATATTTAAAAACGTATGCTGTATCTACCTTAACAATGTTTCGCTCTGTGATGTTCAGGTACTTTGAGTTCCTGTTAAAACGGCAAACGGTAACATTTCTTAGGATGACCACCGCACCTACACCAGTGGCGAGTCTGTACTCGTCCTTGCTGAAGATGTTATGGTGCATGGTTCCCTCGATTTTTCCTGAAGGATCTTTTAAGGTTACTAGCAGATCCCCCTGGTCATTGGGGGTCAAACTAGAGAGCATAGCCACAATCTAATAATCAAATAGAATATACTTGTCAGATAACTGTATGTGTAAATGTTAATAAAATAGGTGGAAAAAGTAAACCTTTTTGACTTTCACAAAGTGTAAATGCGGGGATTGAATTTCTGCAATCTGGGTCCAGAATGGTGTGCTCCTATTGTTATAGGAACCTACATGTAAGAATAATAGATGTAGTATTTTCAGCTATAATCATTATTGTACCAGTAAAATTACGGGTAATTATATATATATAGTAGTAGATATAATATATATATATACCTTCACACATTATGTAATCCATAGTAGAAGTCCACCGAGGACTACGGAAATCATGGTCGGCCTGTGTTGGCTCATTCAAGACCTCACGAATAAAATCTTGTGTTGGGCGTGTCTGAGAACTTTCACCTCGCAGCACCTTTGCATCATGAGACCTCTTGCGAAACATTCCTCGCCGTACGACTTGGCCAGGTCCCGGCATTACCGGCGTTTGGTTCTGGGATTGTTGAGTTGGATGGAGTGAAATTGTCGGTTCAGCATCAGTATCATTTAAGTTATCGTAAGGAGGGCTGGAAGGAACAAGAGTTGTGTTTGGAGGGTTGTGACCGGGGCCTCGGTTTTGCATATAGTAATTCCATAGATCTCTGTTTGCCATAACGCAATTGAATATTTTTGTGTTATGATTTTCGGCTACCTTATATAAAACATATTTCCGTCGGAATTCCGTCGGAAATCCGTCAATACCCCCGACATCACACCCCACAATTTCCCATCGGCCACCGGAGACGATTTGGCAACCACACAATCTTTGCCGACATCGTCCACCGTAGGAATTTCGTACCAATTCCGTCAGGAATTCCGACGGAATGTGGCCGTCGGGAAACAGTTCTTACACGGCGACCACGGAAAACTTTGCCGACATCGGAAAATCCGATTTCCGTCGGTAATCCGTCAGAAATCCGTCAACCCAGTCCGACATAAAACCCCACCAATCCCTTCGGCCACTGCTGACGAATCTTAATAATCACTGAAACTTTGCCGACATCAAAAACCGTAGGCAATCCGTCAGAAATCCGTCAACCTAGTCCGACATAAAACCCCACCAATCAATGAGGCCACTCCAGACAAATCTTAATAAGCACCAAAACTTTGCCGACATCGAAAACCGTCGGCAATCCGTCAGAACTTCGGTAATACGGACGGAATACCGACGGTTTATACATATAAATTCTACTTTAAATACACCTCATGGAGTGTATATCTTCTACACATCTCAATAACACAAAAAATGTCTTCTCCCTCTCCTCAGAAAGACGCAGAAACAACCGACCTGATCCTTTTGGATTTCCAATAATACCAAAATTCTTGTGGGAAACTCAATCTTATTGCGACGAATCGTTTAAAGAGCTGCCCACTTACTCGTGGGAATTTGATATGTGCTCACCAATCCATAAAGAAGATTCCACATCAACAATAGTGCCTGACAGCCAGTGCTCGCCAAACATCCACCACATTCCAAAATTGTCGTCGGAATCGCCAACTAAGTGCGACAAATACGTCCAACCATTTCAATTCAGTGAACCGTCATATAGTTACGGTGGAAGTCCTTCAAATGAATGTAAGGATCAGTACTATGATTTGATAGGCGCCCAAAGCCCAGAAGAGCCACCGCCAGACTTATATATTGATGAAGATGCAATCAAAAAATTGTGCGACGGAGTTTTAGATTCTCCAGCAAAGAAAAAAAAGGGAAATAAAATCACTAAATGGTTTTAACCAATGGTAAGTTTGGAGTGGAAACCGACATATGATTGTATAATGAGAAGTTTATTACGTACTTGTACCATAACCGTTCTGTGTTAAATATTTGCAAGTCTTTAATGTACCCGTTTAAGAATGTGTTTTAAATTTTATGTTTCATTAAATGTAATGTTTTATTGGAGTTCCAATACTCAAATTCTCGTGTAGAATCGGTTTTGTTAATGAAATGAAAAATATTATAGGCAAGAAACAAATATTAGAGAAGAACATGAACAACATATTTCGTAATCACAATTTATTATTCTCAATCTCCAGAGGAACCTTCACTAGGGATGGAGTCTGAATCGTCATCAAATTCCCCACAGGGTTCCTCTTCGTCCGAATGCACTAGATCATCCCCGACATGTGTGACATCGACAACGAGGTCAATGTTATCCACCTCGTCAACAGGTGACATTGGTACACTTCTCGATGGTTGTAGAGCATCATGTTCTGGAACTCCATAGATTTTTCCTCTGGGGTTTATTGGAGTTACTGTGATCCACGGATCTGTACGGTAGGCAACTCGTGGATACGGAATGTAGCAAACCTATTCATAAGTAGTGGATATTGTTAATATACATGAACAAGAAACATTAACCATGCGTACATAGGTAAACATATGAGTGTATATATTGATACCTGGTCTGCTTGAGACGCAAGGATAAATGGATCGTAATAATGCAGTCTGCGGCTTGAATTGATCGAAGTAACACCAAGAGAGTCAACTCGAACCCCCTGACCATTGGCTGGATCATACCAATCGCACATGAACACAATGCACCTCAAGTTCAACAGTCCTCGGTAGCGGATTTCCAAGATTTCTTTTAAAATCCCATAGTACATGGTATCGCCGGAATGCGCCGAAATACCATAGTCCGCAGTTGACCTTTGGCGTCCTTCCTCGAAGATCCTGAACGCATATCCCCTAGTGCAAAACTGGGGATATGAATTCGCAGTGCTGCGTAAACCATGAACAAACTCCACTAACCATGTCGGGAGAGGTTGACCAGTTGATAAACTTTCGGAAACCTAACAATGGTATAACTAATATATCAGTAACATATAAAAGTTAAAACCTGGAAAAGTAAGAGTAAATAATTATATTACACTTACATAACATTTCAACCACCCCTCGAATTCTTCGTCTTTCAAGACAGCAAGTTCGGCATCTGTCTTACCATAATGGTACTGACGAGCGAGCGACATGTAAATCCTGTAACATAACAGTCATTAGTAGATGAAGGCAACTAATTCCATAATTGTAGTATAATAACTGATATACCTTTCGTACTCCAAAATTTCGTCACAATTTCTAAGGATATACGTATGCAAATGTGTGACCTCTTGTGGTGATAGTCTGCGTTTCTTTGGTTTTCCACTTGCTCGACCAACATGGGCAAATAACTGAGGAACAACCACGTCATACACTGCTTTCTCACCTCTATCATCATGTCGGGGAGGCCGTCTCGCCTTAGTACTTACTGCCCGTGGAAAGTAAATTTCGGAAAATTGTGAGACTTCCTCGTTTAGGCTCTGTGCAGCAATAGATCCCTCAACCCTGCTCAAATTTTTAACCTTTTTCTTCAGATGGAACATGTAACGCTCGAACGGATACATCCATCGGTATTGAACAGGGCCTCCTAAGGCTGCTTCTCGTGGGAGGTGAATAGGAAGATGTTCCATAACGTCAAAAAAAGACGGTGGAAATATCTTCTCAAGATTACAAAGGAGAACAGGGATATTGGCCTCCAAGTTACGTATCCCGTGGACGGTAAGCGTTCTGGAACATAAATCTCGGAAGAATGCACCAACTCCTACAAACGCAAAATATACAAATTACTACATATATAGTAATTATATGGTAGTAAGAAAGTAATGAGAGTAAGGAATATACCTCCAATTGCTTGGTGGATAGGTCCTGGAAGAAGAAATGCAAATACAAAAGGAAGAAGACGCTGCATCACGACATGACAATCATGACTCTTCATTCCTATGAACTTCCCTTCCGTCGAATCCACGCAATTACCTAGATTAGATGCGTAGCCGTCCGGGAATTTTAGACAATTTTTAAACCATTCAAAAAATTCTTGTTTCTGCCTAGCGTCTAACCGGTACGCAGGCATCGGCAATCTACCATTAGGCAAAACATGAAGAGATGGCCTCGAACAAATCAATGGCAAGTCGAATCTTGACTTCCAGTTGTCTTTTGTTTTTCCTGGGACGTTTAATATGGTGTTCATGATGTTATCGAAGAAATTCTTTTCCACATGCATGACATCTACATTATGCCGCAGTAGGTGGTCTTTCCAGTAAGGCAAATCCCAAAAAATACTCTTTTTGTGCCAATTGTGATATTCCCCACAACCGTCGACGGGGTGATGGCCATTACCCCCACATTCAGGAGTTCGCTCTGCACCAAAATCTCGTAACTGTTCTAAAATGTTGCGACCATCTATCTCAGCAGGTGGACCATATAACACTTGTACATTCGTCTTGAAATGTCTTTTAGACCGCCGATATGGATGATTTGCCGGTAAAAAACACCTATGACAATCAAACCACGAAGTCTTCCTTCCGTGCTGCAGTTGGAATGCAGAAGTATTGTCTTGGCAATAAGGACATGCCAATCTTCCATGCGTTGTCCATCCAGATAACATACCGTATGCCGGAAAATCGCTGATGGTCCACATAAGAACCGCACACATCTTGAAATTCTGCTTGATTGAAACATCATATGCCTCAACACCATCCTCCCACAACATCTGCAACTCATAGATCAATGGTTGGAGGAATATATCGAGGGACCGTCTTGGATGATCTGGGCCGGGTACTAGAATTGAGAGAAACAGGAACTCCCGCCGCATGCACATAGATGGAGGCAAATTGTAAGGTGTTACGATGACCGGCCACAGTGAATATTGTCTTCCATGCTTGCCAAACGGGTTGAAACCATCAGTGGATAGGCCTATGTATACATTTCGTCGTTCATATGCAAAAGCTGGATACACAGATTGAAAGTGTTTCCACGCTTCCGCGTCAGACGGATGCGTGATATCTCCATCTTGACTATGCTCAGCATGCCATCTCATAGCCTTAGCTGTCCGGTCTGATTCGTACAGCCTCTTCAACCTCTCCGTTATGGGTAAATGCCACATCCGTTTGAATGGAATCTTCACCCTGCCGCTTGTGTCCTGGAACCGGGATTTCCGGCAAAATTTACATTTTTTTCGGTTTTCGTCTTCTCTCCAGTATATCATACAGTTGTCGATGCACACATCTATAACCTGGTAGGGCAAACCAAGACCGGCGACAAGTTTTTGGACCTCGTAGTATGATCCTGGGGCCAGATTATCTTCTGGCAAAACATCTTTCACGAACTCGGCGAATGCATCAACACATTCTTCAGACAAATTATAATCAGTCTTCAGGTTCATCATCCTAGTGGCAGCAGACAGCGGTGAATGACCATCCCTACAACCGCTGTATAGAGGTTGCTTTGCTGCGTCTAACATATTGAAAAACCTCCGAGATTCTAAATTAGGCTCTTCAACCCTACCACCCTCATACCCACCCGACTGCAAATCCTCTCTAAAATTATCTCTAACCATCGCCACCGTACTTACCCCAACATCTACTCCCGCTGAAGGTTCCCATACGGTATCTGGAAAATAAGGTGCATTGCTACTAGTACTACCATATTCATAATTGGTTTCTCCATGTAAAAACCAAACCTTATATCCCGGCCTAAAACCATATCTATATAAATGAGTCCAAACATTATGAATGGCGACACTAATTCTATTACAACAATTGGAACAAGGACATTTGATATCCTGACCTTTTTTGGCTGCTTCTACATTACTGGGTAAATTCATGAACTCGCATATTCCTTGAGCGTATTCGTTCCTTAATAAGTCCGAGCCCACATCCGTCATTGGCTTGTCCATCCATGCCCGAAAATATGAACTCATCTTTGGAATTTTTTTTGTTTAAAGAAAGAATTTATGATACGATGGAATGACGAATTCGGCTACCTTATATAAAACGGATTTCCCTCCGAATTCCGTCAGAAATCCGTCAATACCCCCGACATCACACCCCACAATTTCACATCGGCCACCGGAGACGATTTGGCAACCACACAATCGCTGCCGACATCGAACACCGTAGGAATTCCGTCGGAATACCGTCGGTAATTCCGAGGGCATATGCCGTCGGAAAATGTCTTACACCGGCGACCACGCAAAACTTTCCCGACATCGGAAATTCCGATTTCCGTCGGGACTTCGCCGGAATACCGTCGGAATAGATCGACGGCGAATTACCGTCGGTATGCCGTCTGAAATTGAGACGGTATTCCAACGGTATACCGACGGATTGGGTTTCCGTCGGAATGCCCTCGGACAATTTTGACGGATTGCCGACGGGATCGTTTTGGTCGGCCAACCGTCGGAATACCGTCTGTTTTTTCCGACGGAATTCCGACGGAAATTAATGTTCCGTCGGAAAACACCCTGTTTTCTTGTAGTGTTAGGGTTTATGTGAGCGGTGTATATGTCCTAACTAATGCATCACACAATTAAACATGCACCCACTCACCTTGGCCTTGTTGCGGCTGATGTGACTCCGTGGTGATGGTAAAACCCTTCCTGAACCCGTGAACCCACTCCTCACTTCCTGAACTTCTGCTCGGCTCTCCAAGGTCTGGTGCTGCTATGACTTGCTGCTCAAGTCTCCTTCTTTCCTTTCCACTTCCTCTTTCTTGCGTCTTACTCTTCTTCTCACTGCTCCGAATTAGGCCTGGATTAGCCTAATTCCCTCCTTAAACCGCGAATTCAACTAAACCAGGTCAAACGGTCAAGGTCAACGGTCAAAGTCCACCATCAAAGTCAACCGTCAATGGTCAACGGTAAATGGCAGCGGTCAATGGTCAACGCCAGATCAACGGTCGGCGGTGGTGATCGGCGGTCGTCGGCGGTGGTCGGCGGTGGCGCGTAAACTAGCTTTTCGGAAATTTTGGCAGAACTAATTCGGCAATCACTTCCCGGAATTTCGGCAGAATTTCAGCTATACTTCGTTAATCACTTCCCGGAATTTCGGCAGAATTCCGGCTGTTTCGGAGGTTTCGGCCTCGAAACTCGGGCAGAGTTTCGATAGATTTCGAGTGTATAAAAATCTATCGAACAATCCCCCTCCATGAACTGATCTAAAACCACGGCGTGAATGTCACGACCGCGTTGATCGAGCTCAATTACGGAATCTCGGGAAATTTTGGCAGAGTTCCGGCTGCACTTGGAGATTTCTCTCCGAGGTTTCGGCCGAGATTCGGTAGGACCGTGTCGTCACTACCGACTCAAACCGTCCTCCATATCTCGGCTCCGGCAAACTCCGACAAGCTCTGGCGAGCTTCCGGCGAACTCCGACGAGCTTCCGGCGAACTCCGGCAAGCTTCGGCGAGCTTCCAGCGAGGCTTCGCCGCCCGCCGGTGAGGCTCCTCCTCCTCCGGCCTCCCCTCCTCCTTCTCCTCCTCCCTTTCTCTCTCCCTTCTCTTTTCTTTCTCTCTCTTTTCTTCTTTTTGGTGTGAGTAGAACAAGAGGGTTGTTGCTCCTTTTATAGCAAAATAAGCTTGGCCTCCAAGCTTCTGATTTTCGTTTTTTTTTATTTTTTTTAAATGATACGCATAACCCTTACTTTGGCTCGAGTTTTACGTATCACCGTTCTTCGAAAAATTCCCGTTTCTTCACGAAATGACCCTAATCACTTCCTTCTACTCCCACATTTAATTTCGTTATTAACGGACGAAATTAATTACGTACCTATCTCCGTTCTGTTTTAAGTTTTGTTCATCTTCTTTGCCTGCGTGTCTTCAAGTAAATATTCCCGGAAAAATCCCGAAAATATTTTTAAAAATAACTATAAATGTTATAGTTATTTTCCTACTTCTCCGTCGTCCCGAATTATTTATTATTTATTTTTAATAAATAATTCCGTCTTGGGACGGGTCGTTACAGACATTCTTATAAATATGCTGTCATAAAAATCTGAGAGTTTTTTGTTTTCGTATTCTTTATGTTCAGGGTGTGGAAGAAGGTTGAAACGCAACCAATGCTGAGCCTAAATCTGGGATCAAGTTGTGTACACAACCAGCTTCTTCGGAGATGAGCTTTGGAATGCATATAAGTTGGGGTTTACTAAACCGCAATTTAGGAAAAACCCGATTATGTCTACTTTGTTGTTAGCAGGTGAGTGTATGTGTGTTCGCCTCTCTTAATTTATTTGAGTTTGGTGTTGATCTTGCTAGAAATATAGCCTCTCTGAACTTTTTGTGGTATATTTCCTCTGAATCTTGGGCACAAAAAAAATCAGTGTTGGCTTATCAAGCATTTCAATGGTCTAATGCTATCGTTTATATGTCTTCTTGATATGCCAATTGTAGGTTTGGTTTCTCCTTTTTATGCTATTAATGCATTAAACTTTTGCAAAACTAAACTTCTTAAATTAGTATCTGAAGTTTCTTCTCATGCATTGTGCGGTTTTTGATTGGTTTGTGATGCAATTTGTGATATTTGATCAAACACAGAGGTGCAGTAGTTGTTGTCAAAAAAAACATTCGGCTCCTCCTCGGTTTGGAAGAAAGTTAACTAAACCTCAGAAGGTTAGTATAGTAATCATGTGTTTCCTTAGTTTTGGAATGTTGTATCACTGAACCCTTTTTTATAAAGCTAAGTTGAGATTGATTTTGTATGATGAACATCAATGATTCTCTTTTGCAGGCAAGAGCTACTCACATTTGTACGAAGATTATTTGCTTTCCAAAAGCTGTAGGTTTGGATCAGTATTTGGTTTATGTTTCCGTTTATGTGCTTCACATGGACAGAGCTGATTTTTTCAATCAAGTTAATCTCAATCAGGTTAACTCTCCTTGAAGAAGCAGTACTGATTTTTTGTGTGTGTGGTGAATTCATCATTAACTTAGTGTTAGTGATGTTACCTATCACAAGCGCTTAACGTCCTACCTTAACAAACATATCATTTACATCCTTTATGGATAATACAAAGTCCTCCTTGAACGGACATATACACTTTATCAATCATTCAAAGTCCTACCTGAACGGACATATCACTTACATCCTTAACGGATTATTCGAAGTCCTACCTAAACGGACATATCACTTACATCCTTTACGGATCATTTCAAGTCCTATCTGAATGGACATATTACAAACATATACACTTTATCAATCATTCAAAGTCCTATCTGAACGGGCATATCACTTACATCTTTTATGGATAATTCAAAGTCCTATCTGAACGGACATATCAATTATATCATTCACAAATTTTTCAAAGTCCTATCGAAATGGACATATCACTAACTTGAACTACGTGGCGGGTTGATCCCTGCAAAGGGTACGTAGGCAGCTCATCCTCGGATGGGTTCAGCTGCCCCCTCCTTAAAAAGGGGGGGGGGGGGGGGGGGAGAATGTGGGGTACGTATACTCGTATACTCCCATCTCTCTTACTTAACTTTCCCGCGAAGATCTAACAAAGCAAACTTATCTGAAACAGTTTTGCTTGTAAAATCTAAGTCTTAACAAAAGCAGATTTCTTTCAAATCAATTTGCAGTGACATCCCATGTGGATAACAAAAGTCTTATCAAAAACAGACATAACACCTCGCTGCTGGCCACAACGACGGTCTACTTCACAATCTTCAGATCTGACTATTACATCCTAAGCAGGACTAAACAGCGCGCTATACAAATGTATAATGTTCATTACAGAAGCGTGTGTGTTAGAAGAAAACGTATGCATAAACCCAAATGTTCATTTCGAAACCCAACAGACAAAACGTTGGTTGCATCGCTAAAAGCAATCATTACAGGAGCGGACGTGTTCTCGGGAACATGTCTGTAAACCCAAATGTTTACTCTATACCCAACTCACTGAATCGTTGGTCGCAACGCGATAACTGTAAACCAGAGTGTTTATTAAAAAACCCAACTATCTGAAGCGTTGGTCTTAACACAAAGAATTACATTCAATCTTTTGGAGCAAAATTGTTAAGTGATGACATTTTTTATAAACCAAAGTTGTCTAACACCACCAGCAGAAGCGCCCAACTCCCCAGTTAAAACTTCAGTTGTGCCAGCTCACGAACCTCCGAGGATCTCTTCAAGTTTGCTGACGTGCTTCTGAAACACTTCGTGTACATGCGACAGACCCGCCTCCTGATTCTTCAAACCAGCAAGGCGTCACTCTCTTCATCTCTCTTCTTCCCTATTCCTCCCCTTTTTAAGAGAGGGGCAGCTGAACTCCTCCAAAAAATGAGCTGCCTACGTACCCTTTGCAGGGATCAAGCCGCCTCGTAGTTCAAGTGAGTAACACGTGTCATACTCCTCTAAGGCACGGAGTCGCTCCTTTCACGCAGGCAGTCGCTTCTATCTCCAGTTGGCATTCGCTCCTATCTCCAGTTGGCAGTCGCTCCTCTCACGCAGGCAGTCGCTCCTCTCAGGCAGGCAGTCGCTCCTCTCAGGCAGGCAGTTGCTCCTATCTCCTACAGGCAGTCGCTCCTCTCAGCAGGCAGTCGCTCCTCTCACGCAGGCAGTCGCTCCTATCTCCAGCAGGCAGTCGCTCCTCTCAGCAGGCAGTCGCTCCTCTCAGGCAGGCAGTTGCTCCTATCTCCTGCAGGCAGTCGCTTCTCTCAGGCAGGCAGTCGCTCCTCTCTCCTGCAGGCAGTTGCTCTATCTCTAGCAGGCAGTCGCTCCTCTTAGGCAGGCAGTCGCTCCTCTTAGGCAGGCAGTTGCTCCTTTCAGGCTTGCAGTCGCTCCTATCTCCAGCATGCAATAACTCCTCTCGCGCAGGCAGTCGGTCCTATCTCCAGCATGCACTCGCTCCTCTTAGACAGGCAGTTGCTTCTCTTAGGCTTGCAGTCGCTCCTATCTCCAGCATGCAGTCAATCCTATTTCACAGTCGCTCCTCTCAGGTAGACAATCGCTCCTATCTCCAGCAGGAAGTCGCTCCTCTCAGGCAGGCAAGCGCTTCTATCTCGCAGTCGCTCCTCTGAGGCAAGCAGTTGCTCCTCTCAGTATGGCGTCAATGTCGACAGAGATCGAAATCGGATCTCCGGATCTTTGTCGTGTTCAACATCTTCAATACGGCGTCAATGTTGACAGAGATCGAAATCGGATCTCCAGATCTTTGCCGTGTTCAACATCTTCAATACGGTGTCAATGTTGACAAAGATCGAAATCGGATCTCTGGATCTTCGATTAGGTGTCAATGTCGACGGAGATCGAAATCGGATCTCCGGATCTTCGCCGTCTCCAACATCTTCAATTTTGGCGACTGGTACAACAGACAATGTCATAGGTGATTTTTAGCACAAACTCTAAAAAAAAAAAAACCAAAACAAAACAAAAAATGTTGACCAAAAATCTCAGTTGACCGTTGACTTTTGTTGACCGGGTTGACCGCCTGTTGACCGAATCAACATCTGACGATCGCCGGAAGTCGCTGAAACTGGAGCTTCGCCTTCGCCATCTCCACAGCTCGCCGAGATCGCCGGAACTAGAGACTCCTCACCGTCACCACGCCGGAATCGCGAATCACGAACAAACTTAAATCTCGACGGCGCCATCCACGAAGCTCCTCCGCGATCTTGACGGCGACGCCTGAAGCTCCGGATGGAAGCTCCTCCTCTGTCGACGATGGCGACCACGGCTGCGTACAGCGACGAGTTCCAGCGACGAACGGAGCACGCCATCGACGGAGCTCGATCTCGGAGAAGGCCACGAACGGAGCACGACATCGACGGCGAAGATCGGTCTCAATCCCCGAGTTTCCTCCTTCGTGGCGAGCAGGTCGATGATTCCGGCGACTGGTGCGGCAGATCGGCGGCGACTGGTGCGGCAGATCGGCGGCGACGGCAGCAGAGGCCGGAGATGGAGAAGACAACCACAAAAAAAAAAAATATTTTCAAAACCCTAATCCACTACGGGAAAAAAAAAAATTTGCAAAAAAGGATTCTGAAATTTTTTCCTCTACTGCAGAAAAAGCGGCTCAGTTAAAAAAAATAGACTGCCTAAGAGGCCTATTTATATACCAGAAGCATTTCCTAAAACCCTTGGGTTTTTCAGGAAAATTTTCAGAAACTCTCATAACGGGCTTTAAAACTCTTATTTCCAGAAACTTGCTAAAAATGAGGTTAATAGACTGAAACTTCCCGAGTTTGATGACAAGACGTCAACGCCTGGCTGCTTCATAGTCCATCACATCAATCTCAAACTTTAACAGCTTATACCTTGGCATCATCTAACTCGATACCACCAAGTTGGGGGGCTAACTAATTGTAGGGGTCAGATTCCACCCCTATGAGATTGATGTAACGACAAAAACAAATTAAGTACTCTACCTCGGGGACAAAGCAAGTCAAATCTCATCTGAATTTCAAGTTCGCCGACTTATCTATCTTGACAATGTCTCAAAACACATCAGCACAATCTCGCTAAAGAGCACATCTTTGTCATCTTAGGAGACGGTATCATTCCAGAACGAGATGAAGGTATCAGAAACCCGTCCGCCGAGCAGAACATTAACCGAAACATGGGAGCTCGACGACGTCAACAATAATCTCCATCGCCGAGCTGAACATTAACTGAAACATGAGAGCTCGGCGACATATACAATAATCTCCATTGATTGATTACAAAAGTTAAACATTAACTCAAACATGGAATCATATCCGCCGAGTTGAACATTCACAGAAACATGGGAACACGGCGGCGATAACTATAACTCCAATGAAAAGTGTGTGACTTGTGCTCTTTTTCCCTTGATTTGGTTTTTCCCACTGGGATTTCTAGACAAGGTTTTTACCGAGGCTTGCTCACACACTTACGCGCTTTCCTCATTGACGACAAGCTGTTCCAAAACACGAGTCTGCAAGGAGTCTTTGCCGAGCTAAGCATTTACAGAAACACGTCGAACTCGGCAACATTTACAAGTCAGCGCAACAAAGCTTTACGATTTCATCTCGTCAAAACATATCTAAGGGCGATGGCAACGTCTGCGACGCATCTTCTTGAAACATCGACCTCACTTGTGACTTCTTCAATCTTGACACTATCATACCAGACACTGCCAAGCTGGGGGGCTAACTGTAGGTGTCGGATTCCACCCATGCGAGATCGATGCAACGACAAGAAGAATTTTGCAAAGTCTAGAAGAAATTCTAAATAGGCTTTCAAAGGCCCAATTTGTAATTAAGCCCATAATAGACTTAGATTCATATTTAAAATTGGTTTAATTAACTTATGGGCCTAAAAGCTATTTTATCGCTTAATGGGCCAAGCCCAAATCTAGCACTTAGACCTATAATTATTTAGCTATATATAGCTCACTGTATTCACCCTAAAAAGGGCGGGGGGGGGGGGGGGAGGGGGGGTTGAGAACTTTTCATACAACAACATCAATAAAGCTTTCTTAACAGCTACTGCAACAATCTCTACATTTTTTGCATTGTGATTCACTCAGAAGTCTCGCACCTCTCCTACAACCCTTACAAATTCAATTGTGACTCCTACACAAAAGCAGACTGATTTGGGGATATAAACTTCGGAAGTATAAGCTTGAGTCTATTGGCTATAAGCTTTGAAATAACCTTATAGATTACGTTGCAGCATGAGATGGGGCGGTAGTCTTTCATCTCCTTTACTTCTTTCTTCTTTGGGATTAGTGCTAAAATTGTGGTATTAACTCCTTTTGGTATGAATGCTTTTTGAAAAAAAGATTGAACAGCAACCACAAAATCCTTTCCAACGATAGACCAAGCCGCCTTCAAAAACTCCACCGTATAGCCATCAGGCCCCGGAGCTTTGTCGTGTGGCATTGCAAACAGGACTGAACGGATTTCTGTCTCTGTGAATTCACGGACAAGGCTTGAACAGTAGTCTCATCACAACCAAATTGAAGCAACTCCCGTAGACTCTCCTCTGATATGCCTTGGTACTGAACTGGCTTGTAGGCAAGGAAATCATGGAAAAACCTCTCAGCTTCCTTCTTAATTTCCTCTTGATTTTTTACAATGGTCCCATCAGAGCACTGAATTTCTTTAATTGTGTTTCTAGCTTCTCGGATTGTCGCAGCTCTATGAAAAGCTTTGTTATTTCCATCACCAACTTTTAACCAATGGAGCTTTGACTTTTGCTTCATATATTTTTCTTCTAGCTCTGACACATGCATCCATCTATTATAAGCTTCGGTTTCCTTCCTCATCGCCTCACCAGTTGGGTTACTAAATGTGTCATTCTGACATTTACAAAGCACTTCAAACGCTTTCTTGGTCTCCTTTGTCAAATTTCCCAACTTTGCCCTTCTCATGGCCTTAAGTTGCGGTTTTAAAGTCTTTAGCTTTTTTGAAAATCGATATAAAGCTGTGGTAGATACATAGAGTGGCTCCGTAGTATCCCACATCTCCTTTATAGAGGCCACGAAACCAGGGTCTTGCGTCCGAACATTTGTAAACTTGAAAGGTTTACGAGGATGCAACTTGTCTGCATTTATCTTAATACGGCATCTAACATGGTCTGAGCACCCTCCCGCTTCAAAGACACTGTACGCTTGTTGATAATCAGCAATCCACTTATCATTCACCAGCACTCTATCCAGTTTTTTACAAATGAGGTCATCATCTCTTTTGTTGCACCAAGTAAAGAGTGGACCGTGATATTGCATATCACTCAAAGAGCAAAATCTAACCACCTCTTGAAAATTTCTCATTCCAACAGGAATAGATGGATTAACTTCAAACAAAGAATGCTCTCCTCCTTCTAAAATTTCATTAAAATCACCATAAACCATCCAAGGTTTATTACGGAACAGCGGAGAATCATGATGATATCTCAGATCTTCCCACAACATCCTTCTTTCCTCAGCCAGATTGGAAGCGTAAATGAAAGAGCAGTAAAATTCAGTTGCAGAACCCTCCATAAAAACTGAGCATGTTATCATCTGGCTACTCGTAAAGCAAGGCGTTAATCTTACTTGCGAGTTCCATACCACCCAAATTCGGCCCTTACGGTTAAAATCATAGTTATTCATGAATGACCAATCTGGAAATACCGATGCAACAATCCTTTGTGCCTTTCTTTCTTTCACTCGAGTCTCAATCAAACAACCAAACTGTAGCGAATCTTTTTTAACCCAGTCCCTGACGGTAGAATGCTTTGAAATCTTGTTAAAACCACGAATGTTCCAAAAGAAACTCGACATAGAAATTAATGTTTGGGTAGCTTCCTATTCTGACCCCCGGGAGGATCCTTTGCAGACTTTTTAACAGGGTTTGAACCAGCTTTACGAGCCTTCTTTGAGTCACGGGGTAAAGATTGTCGCAGAGGCAGCTGTGGTGTCGAAACCTTCTCCTGCACAGCCACTTTCTTCAGAACGTCAATATTTTTCCCTGAATCTTTGTTTTCCAGTAGATTGTTGTCATCTCCCACTTCCACCTCCTCAGCATCGGCATCATCATCATCTGCTTCATCTTTAGTTTCCTCCCCCCCCCCTTATCATCTTCACCTATCTCACCCTTTTCACTGAGAGCAGAGTAGGAGTTAGATAAAATAGATACCTCACCATATCTTAGTTCCCTTTTTCCTCTCCCTGGACTACGACTTGATCTAGTTGGGGTGATCCAATCTTGATCAGAGTTGTCCTTGAGTATTTGTGGATCACCAGACTGTATCTTGTGTTCCTCTTTTTCAAAAATTTTCTCTGAGTCCAATACCACTTCCGGGGTTTTCACCACTTCATTTAGCGTCTCCTTTACTTTGTCATTTATGCTATTTTTTTTGTGGATTTGTCTTTGATGAACCAGAAGGTTTATGTGACTCCACTTTCAAACATCCCTCTTTCATATGTCCCCATTTTTCACACACGCTGCATCTTGGAGGCAACCAAGGATAAGAATACTTAACCACCGCCTCCGGCTCACCTTCCTCTTCACCAGTGCACAAGTATTCAGTTGGAAGTTCCTTTGTTAGATCAGCCTCAACCAGAATTTTAGCCTCGTCAAAACTCATACAGGCCTCTGTATGTGGGTGCAGGCGAATTGGTTTTCCTACAGCACTGGATAGGAATTCTAGTCCCTTATCTGAAAACATAGATGGTGGAACACCATTCAAAGTTACCCACAATGGAATGGACTTCATCGCAGGTTGTGCATCCTCTGCAAATGGAGTCCATTTTGAAATTGTCATAGGAATATCCATGATATTCCACATTCCACGATTTAAAATACGTTTCCTCATTGCAGCATTCCGTACTCTGAATTTAACAGTTGTGTCGTTCACCGCAAACACATCAATCAACGTGGTTGTATCTCCTAATCTCCAGATTTTGTTCACAATCATGTGAATCTTTCCAACATGAGGGGCTGATGTGTTTAAAAATTTCCCAATCAAGAAGTCTTCCCAGAGTGGTTTCGCCCCTTCAAACACACTCTTTGGGACCACAACCCTTTGTTGACCATCGATCTCAGAGACCTCAAACTTTTGCTTTGAAAAAGTACGTTTTTGAACAACGTTTGCCCATGTTTTCTTGGTAACCGGAGCCGACGTTATTGGGTTTGATTCCGACACCCCTTCCTTCGCCAAACCCTCCTGACTTTCAGACTCATGATCCGTAGGGACAGATGCGAGGAGCACCTTCCCTGCCAGATCAGAAACCTCCTTCTCCACTCCGTCTGAAATCCTTTCAATTGTTTCACTCTCAGCTACCTTCGATACTTCAAACTCATCAGTCCGACCAACAGCCTCCGACCTAGACGGAGAAGCCGCCGCCGCCGGCATCAAAACTTGTGGAGAAAGCCAAAAAAAAAAACCTTGAATCAGATAATCAAATTTGAGATTAATTATAAGTGCTAAGTAAATGGATATTTCATTTGGATTTCGCACACCATCTTTCCTAAAGAAATCATCTCCTAAGCGTGAGTGTTTGTTTTATAGATCAAAAACTAAAGAAAAGGAGAATGAGGCCTTTAATTTATTTCTCAACAGGAATCGATAGTAGAAACCTTGACAAGTGTATGGGAAACCCTGATGCTGACAATGACAATCCAGTTTTAAAGGAAGAACAAGATGCTCAAGTTACTTATAGTTTTCTTATGTCTGAATTGTGCTTTGGGCATCTCCCAGATATGTTCTTTGTGGAACATGAATAATCTGTTTGGGATTGGCATATTATGCTGGTTGGCAAGGGTTCACGGGGGGATTTTACAATATTGCCTACCTTGGTTGTCAACAACAGACATTACCGAGGTTTGTCTTTCAGTGTTAGCTCAAGTTCTTGAGATAATGCTTTGTAAATGTCTAATTGATAACAACATTGTTCCTTGCTTTTATGAATTAGTGAGTTTATATATACGATTGTATGTTTAGATATGTCATTGATCTTGCTGTGGGGTTAGTATTTGCTCACTTAGATGCTTTGAATGTCTAATTTGATAGTAAATATGTTTTTTCTTTTGCTATGAACCTATGAGTTTTATATGATAAATCTATAGATTTTACGTATACCTAGATTTTTGTTTATGTTAATGGTTTTGATACAAAGTTTATTTTTGTCTTTTTCTTAAAAAGAGGAGCACTATGGTGAAGAAGGATAGTCTTTTTGTGAAAACGTAAAATCCTAAACCTGATGGGATTAGTTTTCATGATTTTTTTCTGGGATTTCATTGTGTTTTTGGCTAAAAAAATTATGAATTTTAAATATTTTAATAGCCAGAGCTGGTGCAATGCAATGTTTAAACCGAAAGCAAGACCTATTTTTTGGGTCATCACCGAAAGCAAGACCAGTTCCCAAAAACGAAGCAAGGAGCAACAAGTCTCATCGATATGAAGAACCGCTTCTCTGAACGTCTATGCATTCAGCAATTAGATGAGATACAAAAAAAAGTACCATCAAGGTTAGCGTTTTGGATCTATAAGTTCACCAATATGATAAAAACAATGAAAATTTTAAGTGTTTAGTATTTGCGTAATTCATCTGCAGAATTTGTAATGGAAATATATGGTTCTATGAATCTACTTGTAAAAACAGTTGGGTAAGAGAAAGATATGATTCTACGAATCTACTTACTTATGTCTTTCTTTGCATCGATTAAGTTTCTCCTTTTGCGCATCTTCTGCATAGGAGAGACAAAGAAGAAATGTTCATTGGTCTTCAATTTCTTCATGAGAGAAAGGAAGAAACAAATACGTGAATTTGAAACAGAGACGTGAAGCTGGATCTATAAATAGAATGGAAAAGATCAGAAGAAGGTTATGTGGGGTTTTTGGAGTTGGTTACGATCTGGTGAGAAGCTCAATACTCAGGGAGGATATGGCGATGATGTATTGCTATTATCCTTCTAAATTTGTCTTTCCACTGTTCTTGAGAATAACTGTAATAAACTTTGTTTTGACTCAATATACATCAATCACTTCTTTCTAATCTGTTCTTGGCTTTTAAAAATCACGTTTTTGTGGAGAGTAGCGGTTTGAAATATAGTTTTACAATCGTTATCCTTAACAATTTCATAGAGAAGTAAAGGTTAGCATAATTAAATAAATGATGATCCATGTTTAGTTTTCAATCATTTACGTTGCAAACTTTGAAGTATGAAATCTGAGTTCGTCTTTGTCTAGGTTTCTGTTTAGAGAAAAACAATGAGATTAAGACTTAGTATTTATTTTTACATGTCAATTGATTGTAGTTATTTCCAGGTTCAGTTCTTGTGTCAATAAAAAATATTATGAGATGAAGACTTAATATTTTGTTTTTCTATGTTGTTTTTGGTTTTCGTCGCTTTGTAGAACAATAGATATATACCTTTTTTTTTGTGTTTCACCATTGGATATGTACTATATTTTACACACATGAACATGATACATAAGTAACTTGGGTGTATTGTAGATATCATAACGCCTAAGTATGAGGAACATTTTTTAACTCATATACTTACAACTTTTCTATTTGGCTCACTAGATAATCATAGGGTTTTAGATTAAACCATCAGATGGTCTGCTGCATATAAGAAAGGATTTTTAACTCCCACGTATTACGATATTCACGTTGGGTTCACCAAGTAGTGGTAGGGTTTTAGATTAAACCATCAGATTTTTTATCTTACTATGCAAGGAAAAGTGACAAGTTATATGACAAGTTAGTAGTGGACAAGTTAGTAGTGGACAAGTTAGTAAGGAAAACTTACAAAAAACATATTTTTTGAAATCTAATTATATGAAAGGATTATAAAAGTGATCTGATTACATTATATAAGTGGTACTACTACTAACAATTGGCTTAAATTATGGTTCTAGTGTAATTACGAAAAGTACAACTGTGTGCATGCTTGTACAATTAGGTACAACTGTACAAGTAAGTACAGCTTATGACGGCGCCATGTTGAAAACGTGGACCACGTGTTTAATTTATTTTTTCATCATTTTTGAATTAATTTAATATTTTGTTCTAATTTTAAATTTTATTTTAATTCAGAAATATTATCAATAGCACCCAATTGTTCCTAATTGTACCAAATAAACCCAGAAACACATAAGTACTCAATTGTTCCTAATTGTACCAAATAAACCCAGAAACACACAAGTACTCAATTGTTCCTAATTGTACCAAAATAAACACAGAACACAAAAGTACGTTCTTGTACCTACAAATACCAATTGTACCTACATAATACAAATCCCAGCAACAAAAACACAGAACACAAGTTTTTTTCTTCTTGTACCTACATGTACCTAAGTTTTCTTCTTTGTTTCCTGAGTGAAAGGAGTCTTGCAGAACTTTGAAGGCCTCGTTGTCCTCTTCTCTGGAGAAGCTTTCTTCCTTGGAGCTGCTTTCTTCTTCCTTGGAGCAGTTGTCTTCTTCTTTGGAGTAGTTGTCCTCTTCCTCTTCTTTGAACCTTCTCCTTCATCTTCTTTTTCATCCAATGGGACTCCTGTGAATGGCACTCCTTGGAAAATTACCATAGCTGTCGTCTCATTAATCACAACATCATCTTCATTTTCTTCTCCATCTTCTCTGTTCTCTCCAGCCACCAAATTAAAGCATGCTCTCTCAACGAGTACCGGATGGGACAGCCATTTACCACAAACCAAGCAACCTTCTCCTTCTTTGTACAAGCGGTGCGGAGCAATAGAGCCCACATGCCCATAAGCTTTCGGTTCGGCTCCATATGCATGTGCCATATGTGCTTGAACTGAGGATGATGCACGAACCATCGCCTCTCTTCCTTTGTAAGCAAACCTTGAAGATACATCACCGTATTCCCAGCATCACACCTTGACGTTATCGTGGGAGCTTCATTAAATTTGGTGTGACTGAAATAGAATCTAACTGGTGGAAGTGGTTGACTCTCCTCCGTTTCCTGCAAAACAAACAAAATGAGACATTACATAGTTAGACGATGACAAAAAAACATCTAGGTACCTTACATAATTGTACCTATTAGTACTTAGTAGTACCTACAAATACATAGTCGTACCAATAATACCAATAGTACCAGATAATACATAATTGTACCTATTAGTACTTAGTAGTACCTACAAATACATAGTAGTACCAATAATACCAATAGTACCAGATATTACATACTAGTACCTATTAGTACGTAGTAGTACCTACCAATACATAGTAGTACCAATAATACCAAAAGTACCATATAATACATGCTAGTACCTATGAATACTACTGGTACCTACCAATACATAGTAGTACCAATAATACCAAAAGTACCAGAAAATACATACTGGTACCAGTTGTCCCAAACAATACCAAATGCGTACAAAACTATTCCTAGGGTCTGTTTAGTTTCTGAATTTCAGTTTAATTAATAAAACTTATACATACCTCTGATGTAGAAGCATTGGGGTCATTTGAGGAGTTGTGATTTAAGGATTCACTACCATCTTCAGTATCCTGCAATCCACACAACAAAAATTTAGATTTGAACAACTAAACAGAACAAAATCATATGTACTTGTACCTAAAAATATCTACTTGTACCGAACATAACAAAAACACTTACTTGTACCCAAAAACACTTACTTTTACCACCACAACTTATCTATCAAAATTCCAGTTGTTGTTTATCCATCTAATTACCTTGGAATGCAAAGAAGTTGACTGATTTTCTGAAGCATTATTATCCTCTTCTACCATGGAATCTCGTACTCCTCCTCGGAGGTGGTCTATTGGAAGCGTTTTTCATACGCGGTGGCATTGTGAAATCGAATTTCCTGCATTAACAAAAGAAAGACACAAACTTATTTATATAATTGGAGACACTGAATTACGTCTGAAGTTTTTTCATTGATGAGGTTCATTAAAGACATACTTTGAGACACATTTTTCACTAAGAACACTATACTACAACACATAAATTTATATTTTAAAAAAATGGAAGATAAGAATGAATGTTTCAGACATTCAATACACGCTTAAAAATTAGTGACTTTTTGGAATTCTATAAGTAAAAACTACCCACTTAGCAAACGGTGTGGTAAAATCTCAACAAATCATTAGTAAACATAATCAAGATTCATTTACAAGATTCCAAAATCTCTCCGTCAACATGCTGAGATCAATAAACATCAAAGGTCAATTTGTTAAGCCTTATTTTCTTCCCCGTGAATTAATCAGAGATCCTAGACCTAGGTCTCGAACAAAATTCAACCTTATCAACCAAATAAGTACATAACCATTACAGTACCCAAATAATTTGTAAAGGACCATACTAGATCTATAGTATATAACCTAATAACCAACAGAGAATCCATAGCTGCGAAGCATACTCTACATGAATTCCATATAGGGAGAGAAAACAACAGAAATCCAGAAGCAGAATAAACGAAGCAGAAGCAAAACTCAAAACCCTAATCAAATCAATCACCTGAAATCGAAAGAGGAGTTTGCAGAACGCGAGAAAGAGAAGAAAGGGGAAGTTTGATTTTGGATTTTGGAGGATTCCTTCGATATTTAGGGATTTGACCCGATTATTTTGGATCATCCATTTAAGTTATGGTTGGGTCAGTAAATACTTTAAATTGAGAAGGTCATAAGGTAATTTACTCGTTTTCGGATTAAAAATAAATCAAAAATAAATTCTTTGTTATAAGGAAGGCATAGTAGGGAATTTTGCCATCGAGAGAGGCATAGCAGCAATTGACCCCTATTTGTTTTATGTTGTGTGAAGAGTCACAACCCAATGAAACAAATAAACAGTAGTGTCCAATGGTGATTAACGTAAGAAAAAAAAAACATCATCACAAATCACATTGAGAAAACAATAATCAAAGAGAAAGAGTTTGATTCTTCTCCATCAAAAGAATCAGAAGGGAAAGGTCAAAGAGAGGAAGATATCAATTGGTGAATTGATTCTATTTCATATCCAATAAAACAATGGATCAAGGTTAGTGTTTCTTCTTATACAATAAAGTGTTTGTGGTTGGGTTAAATCAAATCTAGATGATCTTGGGATTGATTTCATAATTAAAATCATTAGGATTAAACTTACACCAAATACTTTGACATTTTCTGAAAAAAACCAAGTCCATTGTGTGGAAAACCTGAATCGGTTAGAGCAATATGAAGTTCACAATACCACTCATGAACCAAACAACAACAGAAACTTTCAAAAGCTCTTTAGCTTCCCACAAACCAGAAACGATCATGAGTTAAATGAAACATTCAAGATTGTGAGAACAGAGCTTATTTTGATAATTTCAAATATTGAAATCAAGTCACAAAACCCACGATTTTCCCCCAATTGTGTAAGAAAATTCACGTTTGTTTTTGAATCGAGAGATTCTTAAGGTAAGACAAAACCAGAATCGCAATTTCTCATAAACGTTACTCGGAAACTGAAATCAATAACCCTAATCTATGAACTTCTTCGTCACAAGGAATTCAAAATCCACAAAATTTGAAACCAATTCAAGAATAGAAAAGCGATATCATCACACGATTCGTCTCGAAACCTTAATACTCCAGAAAAAGAATGAAACGATGAAAAACAGAAAAAAAGCAAAGAATTAAAATAATTACCGATCGATTACTCTCCGTCGGATCTGTTTTTGATTTCATGTTTAAATCACTAAGTGAATCGATAGAGAAAGAAAGAAAAAAGAAAGAGAAAGAGAGGATTAGGGTTTTTTCTCGGTTCTTGAGAGAGAATGAAGGGAAGAATATGAAACGGTTGTGAAAATGCATTTGGTGTTATTTACGGAAAATGCCACTCAGTTCTCCTCTTTGCATACATAGGCATGATTAGTATAGAAACGAATAATTAAACTCTAAGCCTTTTGGAAACTTGTTGGGTTAATTCGTTATAAATAAGATTATTCTCGTGGTCGATTATAAAAATTGAATTTATATTATTTTTTTCTCGAAAATAACCCAACAAGATCTGAATTCTGAAGCTACGGTGGTTGTTAAACCGGTTTTCCTGGTTCAACTAACACACACATTGGTTCGTTCTGATAATTGGATTAATACATTGGTTTGGTCTCATTTTTTGTGAGCTTCCAAATCAGACAATAGCTTAGCCGGTTTAGCCTTTTTCTGCCGGTACTTGGCGTACGAGTACCACACACCACCAGCTGTGTTGACCACTAAACCGGATACGTTCAAAGCATGTACTTCGACACCACCCAAGAGAACAAAACCGAGCGTCTAAGAGATCAGAAACGAAGCAGAGATAAGTATAAGAATGAGAAAATTGATTGCATATATAAGACTTGAAAAGCAAGAGAGACGTTCATCTCGAAACCGAGCGAAATGAGAATGTTTACTTACAGTGGAACCGACACCTTTTAGGACACCGACGATTGTTGTTGTTAGTGCAGAGTTCACAATGGTGCAAAGAAACATAGTGAAGTTGAGTACAATGCCCATAACCAGTGAAGTATGAGAATCACCAAGAAGAGCAAATAAGAACACTGTCAAGGAGAAGAGAAATAGTTTAAGATAATAATTTCTGAGAAAAGCCGGAATGATGAAAGTTTCTGACCTTTGCAAGTAACAGCGATAAAGAGTTTGGGAATTCGCCGGTAACTATGATTAAGAAGGACAAAAATGGGAGGGAAAGGAAGCTGTTATAGAACATTATCTCAATCGAGGAAAGCCCGTCTTCTGCACCAGACTTCTCAACCAGTACAAGATACATTGTCTGCAAGCGACGAGAAAGAAACCACATTTGTTTGTACCATACGGATATTAGAGCATTGATGCAAGAGAAGGTTAAGAACAATGAAACAAACCTGGAAAAAGACAGATGTTAAAGCCAAACCATAACCGAAAAGATCGAAAGAAAAATCTCCAAGAGCTGCAATTACACAACCAGCAGCCGTATGTAGTACAGATAAAGCAACCTGAAAATTTTAACAAGAGAGTCAGAGCCTGAAACATTATAACACATAAATAGATCAACTTTATTCCAAGACATTATATAAAATGGTATATACCTGAGTGGTTGGTTTGCCTTTTCCAAAAAAGAACCCGGCAATCAAAACAGCGAGCGGAGTGAGTCTCTTAATAGCAATATACATTGGAATATTTACTGCTTTCAAGCTTGCAAGAGCAAACGCAACATTAGCATTGTAGAAGATCGAAACCGGGAGAAGCTTTTTCGCGGTGGCCAAATCGATTCCTTTGGCTCTTGTGTATCCCATTCGTCTACCAAAGTGAATAAGCAACGAAGTAGCCAATTGCTAACACAATCCAAAGAAAACCAAACAAGGACCAATCCATCATTAAACATTTTGACAAAGTGAGCAATCTCTAATTTATAAACCGAAGAACTAAAAAGGTAATTTTTCATTGTTGGATCTCAGTACCTGTAGAGTAAGAAGAGTCATTGAATGTGGATATTGCATAATCACAGCTTTGTTGATAAAAACCATTGCCATTGAAGCAATGCCATATGAAACAGCTGATACTAAACTGCATGATGAAGCGGAAGCAACAGCTCAACCAAGGGAATCCTCGCTTGGGACCTGTCAGCTCAACCAAGGGATTCAACTAATCCTCGCTTGGGACATGCTTCTTATCTGATGAATTTAGTCAAATCAAGAAAGGGATAGAGAATAATCTGCAAAGCTTTCTATTAATATCATAAACTGAATACAAATAAAGTCTAAACAGCTTATTTATAATAAAGCATACAAAGCTATGGAATATTCTAGATTCCCTAAAAAGATAAACATTAACATAATTAATATACAAATAAATGGTAATTATCCTAATGTTACGCTGCGTGGAACAAAGATAAACACTAATTAAACTTACTTAAAATGTTAACCAAATGCTCTCTATCTTAATTTGATTCTCTGTAAATCTCGAAGATCCAGATCTACCCATATGAAGAATTGCAATCTAATTTTCCACATACCTAATAGACGAGCTAGGCTCCATTTCGGCTTGGACCTCCATGGAAAGAAGAGTGATTTAAAGATATAAATCTATGGAAAGTTAAAGTATTGGTGTGCACAGAAATCAAAGAACCCTGGAAAAATTGAAGGAAAATCACGAAATGTTTCCTCAGGAAACGCGTTTCTTGGCGATTTCAACGTGATTTAGACGTATTTCGAGAAGAAAGTTGCGATTAAATTACTTGTTTATCAGATTTTCGTTTCAGTGACCATAGTTTCTTTCGCTCTTTTTGTTCCTTGGATTGAGGATCTTAAGCAAAAGGTTGGATCTTCTTCATAAACTGGACAAGAGAAGTAAAGTGTATTGTCTGGAGTAAGTCAACACTCAAAAAATCCGTAACCTTTTGGTTACACAAGAAGGTATTAAACACAATTGGGCCCAAAAGGCCCAATTTGGATTTTGAGCTACTCGTTTAGTTTAAAATATACACAGTTCTTTTATCACAAATAATTGTTCTCTTAATTAGATTTTCTTTTTATTTTGGGCAAATCTATCACAAACAATTTCTAAAGATTTTATTTTTCAGTGTTGGTTGTGTACTATAGAGTAGTACAACAAAAGTAACAATACACATTATTTTAGAGTTTAGTCCTTTGTCATAGACAACATAGGTGATGGAGAGTAGTGATTGAAAGGCAAATATCATGCAAGAAAAAAGATGGACTTTTTGCAAAAGTGAAAGATTCACATCAATTCCTCTGTAACGTAAATTAAAATAATAAAATGGTTACCAATGTAACGTCATCACTATAGGGAAAAAGATTAAGAAGGGAAACAGTAAATTTTAAACAGAGTCTCTCTCTCTCTCTCTGAGAATTCCAAGTAATCTATGAGAGTTTTCAAGTGTTCAACAATGAAGAATCAGAAACAAGAAGCAGGTTCTTCATCAGGACACTCTCGTTTCGTCACAGCACACGTCACACGTTATAACCTCCTCAAGGATCGTTTGGTAACCTCTTGACTCCATTTTAGCTTTGTTTTAATAATATTCAAGAGTATAATACACTATTTGTGAGCGATGTGATTCACCATGTTTTCTTGATGATGTCTTTTTCAGGATCTTGCTAGAAAATTTACTAAGGTGTCGTTTGGTGAGCACAACAAGGCAAGTGAGATAGATCTCGTTAATGAGCAAGGAAGAAGATGGACTCTGGTTCTTGCGAAAAACATCTCAAGTGGTGTGTTTTACATCAGACGAGGCTGGTCAAACTTCTGCTCCGCTAATGGGTTACGTCTAGGAGACTCATGTGAGTTTGAACTTGTCGGAAATGGGGAAAGGCCTACGCTTTTGTTGTGTTCGCAGAAATCTGGCAATGACCATGAAGAAGAGTGTACTGAAGTAGTTGCAGTGAAGAAGACATATTCTTCAGGAGGAGGAAGCTGCAGCAAAGAGAGTCCTTCGTCATTTCTGCCACTAGAGTTGACACCCAATCGTTACAAGACCGGACAATTAGTAAGTTCAAGAACTTTGTTTTAGGGGGATTTTGACCTCTTGTTCTTATGAAAGTCTGTATCTTTGATTGGGTTGATAGATATAGCAATGACTTTGAGCTTTTGTAGTGTCTACGACGTTACTGATTATATCGTGTTTGCAGTATCTTTCATCGCGTTTCACTAGGGAGAATGGCATTGATAAGCCTGGGAAGATAACTTTGCTTAACAAAGATGGAAGAAAGTGGTCATCTGATCTACGTAAGACCGGAGACAATGGACATGGAAATGAATGGTTTTATTTGAGAAAGGGTTGGAGAGAGATGTGTGACGCGAATGGAGTGAAAGTACATGATTCGTTCGTGTTGGAATTGATATGGGAAGATGCAAATCCTATGTTTAAGTTCCACTCTAAGGTGAACCACCAACACAACTTTTTTGCTTTGCTTTGATAGACTTAGAGCTAAACATTAAGCTAAGAATGTCTCTTGAGTTTAATTTCAGATTGAAAACCATCAAAGCAACAGAAATGAAAACCGAAGAACTCGTAAGAAGAGAGCTTGTGAGGGTGATCTACTGGCAAGGACTGCGGAAAAGACTCCAAAAGTTGAAATAGAGGGACGCACTCGGGTTTCAAACAGACACACTGCTACTAACCCGAGAAAATTGCAGCGGACGCAACCAAAATCATGCTCAGTCTCTGATCAAGTGAGTAACGTGAAAGAGAGCCTTGTAGAGACTCTGAACGCTTTAACTCAGTGCCGATCAGTGCTCGAGACAAGGGAACGGAAACTGAAAGCTGCGCTACTGGAAATTGACGCCTTAGGTGTGTTTCTGAATCAAAGATCTACTTGCTTTCCTGGAAACCAGTGATGTTCTACTTGACGTTTATAACTTTTTTGATGGTAAAACAGGGGAGAGTATATTGGGGATCAACCATATCCTTAACAATAAACTGGTTTAAGGTAAAACCGAAGAGCGCGGAAAAGGAACAAACGACAATTCGCTGCATCTTGAAATCAAGCAGTTTCACAAGAAGTGCCAGATTCTTCGTCTTCCAACTAAATTAGGTTTCTCTTTCAGTATATTCTAGACTTGATCCATCAGTTCAATCGCTTGAAAAGTTTGTGACTTGTGTTCTTCAGCTGTATCAGTGTGCTACTTTGTTATATCGCTAAGGAACAAATACTATTAGAATGCATTATGAGTTACTATGAGTCAATGTCTTCTTCAGTGCTTGTACATTTCTTTCGAAGCGAGCACTGAAAGGAAACAAGCATTACGAAACCGAAAGAGCTCCATAAAGTGCTATCCTCTCCACATGAACAATTTGAGTTTTCTTGCATCTTAATTCTTCAGACGTGGCTCGTTAGAAGGTTAGGGTAAAAGGAAACAAGAAGGATAAAGTCGGTTTTTACTACTTACTAGTACAATAAGAAACAAAGCTCAGATCAACTACTGATCAACTCCAGGACATACAAAAAAGCGTTTTGTTGATCCTCGTCAAGTGAACTAATTTAGTCCCAGTGACTTTAGATTCACTCTAGACTTGATCATGAGTTGAGGATATTGTTGATTCCCATTATTTTCTCCCCTGTTTGATTCAATATCACATTATCAGAGACCATGGAACCAAAAACAAAAAAGACCACAAGATCTAGAGGAGTCAAGTGTTCATTAGCAACAAGATCACATACCTAAGGCGTCAACTTCTTGCAACGAAGCTTGTAGATTATTTACATCGACATCCGAATGCTTGAAGAGTTCAGGAGCGACTAATTAATGCTTTCATCGACGGAGAGAATGCATCCTTCAATGAGCTAGGAGGACCCTGTTCCACACCAAAATAACCAATCCAACTTCCTAAGATTCAGCCCTATATCCAATGATGTGAACACTACCAAATAAATCCATACGAAACACTTTTTTTTTTATAAATCACAGGCTTAATCTAGACTAATCTCGGAACATGCGAAAATCCGGGTTTTCTTGCCACTTAAGGCATCCGCAGTGGCCAACCATGAGTAAATTGCAGTTTGAGGATTCGAACCGTAAGGGCGGATCTATTAAGGTAACTATGGGTGCACGTGCCCCCATGAGTTTTTAATATTTATAATTTTGTCAAGTAGATTTCGGATTATTGCAAATATTAATTAAAACTTTCCTTAAAGTGCACCCATAATTTATTGTCAGATTTCAAAATGCCCCCATTAATATAAATTGTTTTCCATAAACTCCTTCGTTTCTTTTAAATATGTATTTCCATTTTTGTTTCTTCCATCCCAGAAATAACAACATTTAATTTGATTATATGTTACCTATTCTAAAAATATGCTGAATTTTCAAATTAATTTGATACGACAATATATTTTAAAATTTTTGTGCTCCCAATAAAATATTTGGCTAGACCCGCTCCTTACCCTAACCGAGTGGATTCTCAACCACTGGATTACCATGAATTGGTTACCATATCAAATACTAGCACACACTTAGCATATTGCACAAACACGAAACGGTGAAGGAGCTCACATCGAGAAGTTGAAGAAGCCTCTCAACCGAAGAAGGTGGAGGTTGGTCAAGGATATTTTTCCCAGCTTCGAGAAAACGTTTCTCTAGGGCTTTTTCAGAAACCGACATGACTCTTTTTACTCCTTGATTGTTTTCACTTGCTGGCTTAATGGCTTTATCCATAACTACGACGTATAGTGGAAAAAATCCCGTGTCGTGTAAAGAGATATTAGATTTAAGAATACTCTATGTTGTCATGATTTATGATATGACTAGCAACATTATATAACGATGGACATATTTCGACTCCAATTAGCACTACAAGAAAACAGCGCGATTCCTACGGAAATATCCGTCGGAAGTCTGTCGGAATAAGAGTTTTCCGATAGATTTCCGACGGATATGTCTGTCGTTTCTATTTTGTCGGAAATGAAAATTCTGTCGGAAAGCTGTCGGAAACAAAACCGACAGCTTTCCGATGGGTTCCGACTACTAGTAAACCGACAGACTTCCGTCGTCATTATTTCCGACAGACTTCCGACGTCATTATTTCCGACATATTTCCGACGGATTTATTTCCGACAGCTTTCCGACGGATAAATTTCCGACGGATTTCCGACGTATTCGTAGAAATAATTAAATATAATAATAAATTAAATAATAATTAATTTAATATAAATTTAAATTTTAAAATTTGAATTATTTAAATTAAAATAAAATTAAAAGTAGAAATTAAAATAAAATTAAAAGTAGAAATAAAAAGTAATATTGTTTTACAAAACGTTAATAATAAAAATCTAAGTGGTGGGCCCCGGCGGAAAATCCGGGTTGCGCCCCAAGTACGCCATCATCCGTTGCATCATCTCCCTGTCCTTGTCCCGCTCGGCTCTCTCCTTCACCCGCTCGGCTTCTAGGGCGGCTTGTGCATCTCGTATCTCTTGGACCGTCGTCTTCAAACCTTCAATTTCGACGTCCTTTTCCTTCATCTGGGCTCTCAGGTCGGATGTCTCGCTGTAGTAACAAGAAGACTCCGATGATCCCGCATCGTCGGGAAGACCATAAAGCCGCCCTTTGCTCTGCGGAGCAACCTGCGGAACAAATTAAATTGTAAATGAAAAAGACTTGAAAACTAATTTAAATTTTACATACCTTTAAGACGAATTGGTTGATGATGTCGTCCGGGGCTTGGGTGAGGGGAGGGGTTCCTTCGACGTCTGGCTGAGAGAGAATGTACTCCTCTTCCATTCTTTGGACGCTCTCCTGAATCTCCCGAGCTACCTGATCCTGGACAACACCATTCTTGTCGGTGTGTGTCGCTAGCAGAAGTTCCAAGTTGTTGGGATCCCGACCCAACTCCTTAGCCTGCAGTTGTTAGATATTTATTTGATAATATAAATGTATATAAAAAAAATTTAATAAAAATCAAGACGTTCAATGAAAAACTTACCATATCCCTAGCCTTTGTCTTCTTGCTGGTAGCTCCAAGGTTGTGGGTGGCAGGTCCCTTGCCGTTGCGCTGGCTGTTCCGGTTGCTAGAGTGATATGTAGAGCTCTCCTTGGTCGCCTCTAGTTGCCAATAGGCGATGAACCCGTTCCACAACTCTGCCTTTTCCACCATCTCCTTTGGCACCTGACCGTGTAACCACTTATCCTTCCACTCGAACACCTTCTTCGAGTAGTGCAGTGCTGCATAAGAGTCGAATTCTCTCCTAACTAGAGCTGTCATGTGTGGGTCCCACCTAAATTCTTGCTACAAATACAAAAATTAAATATAAATAATAATAATTTAAATGAAAGTAAAAATTGTGAAAAAGATGACTTACCGCAAATTGGCGAAACCACATATCTTGATCCTCTAGTGGCATGGCGGTGTACGTCGCATAAGGACGGCTGAGCATAGAGTTTTCCATCTTGTTCAGGGACTTCGAAATCCCGCTGCAAGAATCACCAAACCTACGGGAAAAAATGTAACATTGGTCGCAATTAAATTAAATTTGTTAAAAAAAACAGAAATGAAACAAAAAACTTACCATCTGTCTCTACCGAGCTGGTCTGGATGGAGTCTAGTCAACCTCTCTCGTCCAGGAAGACCCATGAAGTCCTCGACGCTAATCTGCGACGGTGCTGTGGTGGCTGCTGGTGTCACCGGCGTCTCTACAGGTATAGACGACGGTGTAGGTGTAGACGTCGAAGTCGAATGAGCTCTACTCACACGACGACGACGATGTTGGCCGCTGCCAGATGCAGTGGCGAAACCACCGTAATCCCTAGATTTATATGATAATATATTTTAAATATATGAAAAATCTATAATTATAAAAATATACTGGTTTAAAAAAACATTGCTTTAAATTTTCAAAATTCTAAAATTTAAATTTCCAAAATTGTAAAATTTAAAATTCTATGGTGGAATTTAAAATTTAAATTTGCAAAATTCTAAAATTTAAAATTTAAAGTTTTATAAGGTTTTTAAATAGTGTTATAAGGTTTTTGTAAAGTTTTATAAGGTTTTTAAATAGTTTTATAAGGTTTTTAAATATTTTTATAAGGTTTTGTAAACAATTTCATAAAATTAGTAACAATACTAACAATTTAATAACAATTTCATAAAATTAGTAACAATTTCCAAATTTCATAATATAACTTCCCAAACCCTAAATCTAACCCTAATCCTAAATTCACAAACCCTAAATTCACAAACTAATTTATATTAAATCTAACCAAAATCAACAAGAAATTTGAGGATACTTACAAATGGGATGGAATTTCCGCCATTTGTACGTAATCCGGCGAAGAAGAGGCGAATTCCGGCGAGGAGGAGGCGATTTCCGGCGAGGAGGAGGCGATTTCCGGCGAGGAGGAGGACGGTCGTGGGCGATTTCCGGCGAAGACAAGGCGAGAAGGAGGAGGCTCGTGGGAGATTAGGGCGTGGGCGATTTCCGGCGTGAATCGGCGGTTTTCCGGCGTGAATCGACAGATCGGAAGTGATTTCCGGCGAGGAGGCGATTTGAGAGTTTTTGAGAGAAGAGGAAGTGTTCGTCAGGGAAGAAGAAGGTGTTTTATTCCCAGAATTCCGACAGCTTTAAATCTGTCGGAATTCCGTCGGAAATCCA
>OY755210.1:26571953-26897152 GCA_963576765.1 Draba incana | reverse complement strand
CTTTGATTTCTTCTGGGAGTGGAATCGTGATGAGTGTTTGATTTGTTTCTTCTGAAATTTTTGATTGGAGGGCGAAAGCAACCGTATCGGTTCTGTTCCCTGGCACATAGTTGAAGATTTTCTGAAAATAATTTCCAATCACCTTAGCTATCTCATCCTCAGCGTAAACTGGTGTACCGTCTTCGTCTTTGATTACACAGAGTTTGTTTACTCGATGTTGATTCCTTGTGACTGCGTGAAAATATCCGGTGTTCCTGTCCCCAAGACAGAGCCATTGTAATATGCTCCTTTGTCGCCAATAGGCTTCTTCTGCTTTGTAAGATTCCTTTAGGTTGTTTTTTAGAGTAGAAACTAGGAGTTCATTGTGGGCAGGACTTACCATTGCCTCCTCTAGACTTTGCTTCAGTTCTTGTATTCTTTTTTTGTTGTTCCTATGCTTTATTTCGTTCCAATCAATCAAAGCACGCCGAACCATATTGATTCTATGTTTTATGGGTTTGTTCCATGTCTTTTTCCAAACCACTTTTACCATGTTGTAGACCTCTGGATTGCCCTTTAGACGTCTATCATAACGGAACAAGCCTTTTCTTTTCCTTTTATCTGGCTCGAAGTAAGAAACTACAGGTTTATGATCTGAACCTTCGAAGTTAAGATATGAGCAGCTAGCTTTGGGGAAAATCTCAAACCATAGATTATTTGCAACAGCCCTATTGAGTCTGCATCTAACCCAGTGGTCGTAGCGTTTTCCTTTCAATGATAGTGGATCGCCGGTATGTTGTAAGTCAAACAAATCATTTTCGAAAAGAAAATATCGAAACTCAGAGAAAGATCCTTCCGGTCTGATTATGCGACCTTCTTTCTCTAGATTGCTTGTGGTATCGTTGAAATCTCCTGTGAGATACCAAGCTTCGTTTCTAGCAAGAGCTTTATCCGTGAGTTGCTTCCACATTTCTTTTCTCTTATCTTTGTCCGTATTCGCATATAAAAAGGTTGCAAAGAAAGTTTTCATTTCAAACCTGATTTTACAATCAATAAAATTTTCACAGGACTCCAACACTTCTAAATCAGTATCTTCTTTCCAAAAGAGTGCAAGGCCCCCTGCTCCATGTCCATGAGGAGAGACAAGGAAACTATGAGCATAGCCCATCCATTCAAACTTTTCCAATACGAAATCATCAGGGTTTTTAGTTTCCGTAAGAAAGAAGATGTTTGGGAAAATCCCAATTCGAATCTCTTTCACTCTATTGACTATCAAGGGATTCCCTAAACCTTGACAGTTCCAAGCTGCCACCGCTAAGGAACTTGATCTAATGGGACCTGAAAATCCATTGATTTTTTAGCGAAGCGCGGTACGTTTGAAGCACTTGGTATTTGGTTGTGGAGAGGAGTTGATGAAGACACTTGTCTGGTTGTATGTCTTCTTTGAGAGTTACGCACTTGTGGGGAGATTTGGATCTGATTTGACCCTGGAAGCAGAGCATTACCCGTTGTTCTTTTTGCAAGTGGAGGCATGCCTCTTCTTTTCTTTGTCTTCTGTGTAGTTTCAAGGATGTCGGTATCAATGATTTGAGGGAGATCCGAGTTCATATCCTGGTCCAGCGAATTGTTTTCATGTATAATTGCATCGGTATATTGTTGTGGAGGTTTGCCCTTGCCGCTGCCACTATATTTGCCGCTGTTTCCGCCATGAGACCCCTTTCTTCACCACTTACTACTCTTTGTTGTCTCGCAGCTCTTTCAACGGGGTCTATTACATTTGTATAATTAATTGTAACTTCCTGTAGCTCATCCATGACTTCCTCAGTGGAGGGAATAAGCTGTTGTGGTTGGAAATTTGCATCTTCTTGGTTTCGTTCAAGAGGTGGGCGTCTACTTCGAGTAGACTCTGGGGTGACTTGTCCTAAAGTCATTGCATCATATCGTTCACGCCATTGGAGTGAGGGTGAATGGGGAATACCCGGAGCATGGGTATTCTTCGCAATATATTCTCTGAAGATTCGGCTGCTGTTTTGGGACGGAGAGTGTTGTTGGTTTCTATTCCTTTGGTATGAGTGAGAATCTGAATGGGTTCTTTCTTTGTTGTAAATTCCTGGGTGCTCTTTAGCTCTGTAGTTGATATATTAGTATTTTGGTCTCTTTTAGTTATCATTTCTTTAGTCTTTTTGGTTCTTTCTAGTTTATTTTGTGTCTTTGCAGGTTCTAGGAGGCTCTCATGCATGGATTAGAGTCTGTGGAGGTTATTGGAGCAAAAAGGACGAATCTGGAGAAAAGATGGCACTTTTCATAAACCGAGCACCTGCTCGGTTTGGAGCGAGCACCTGCTCGCCCGAAGACTCGAAGAAGCCAAACTCTCTGGATTCGAGACCGGCCGGTCTGGCCAGTGGACCGACCGGTCCCGTGTGAAGACCCAAGACCCAAGCGAAAGCAAGACCGATCGATCCTACCACTGGACCGACCGGTCCACACCCGAGTCCTGAAGCCAAGACTCTCTGGAATCCGGACCGACCGGTCCGGATGAGAAGACCGACCGGTCCACGACGTGAAGACTTGCCGATTCTGGATAAGGACCGACCGGTCCGGAACCAGACCGACCGGTCGGGCACCCAGAACCAAGTTGCCCTAATTTTCCCTATAAATAAGTTTCAGCCACTTTCCTAAACCTAAGTTCTATTTTTTTTTCTGAGATATTTTTCCCTGAGACGTTTTTTGAGAGCTGAGACTACTTGTTTCCATTGTTGAGATCCTTTCAAGGTGTTTTTCATTTCCAAAGATTTTGATTGTAAGAATTGAAGGATCATCCACAACTTTCCATTGAGAAGATTTCTAAAACCCTATTCTCTTATTTTATCATGATGCTTTCTTCTCATTTGATTGCTGTGATTTTGTCCTCCATGACTGAGTAGTCTCATTGCTAGATTAGGGAAATTCAATGGTGGATTAGGATGATAGTGACTGAGCCAAATAGGAAATGTTATCATTTGTCTTCATCAATCGGGATTCATACTGCTTAGGTTAATTTGATCACCTAGTCTATGATTTTAGGATTAACTTATTCACGAAAGTGCTCTAGGTTGCTAGATAAACCATTGATGAGCAATCGGTGTGTAACCAACGACAGTTGATTGTTACCATCGATTGTGAACAAATCGAACCAAATTGTTAATGCTTATCTTCATTTCTGAATTCGAACGACAGTTTATGCATTTAGGATGCTAGATAAAGTTATTGATGCATCACGACAGTGAGGCAATATTACATTCATGTTCGAGTTCTAGATTGCGCTAATTTGAATCCTGAATAAATTGCTCAGTCCATAATCCGAAACCACCGGCGAATGACTCTAATCTAGTGCCTTTATCTTATTGAATTTACATCATTTTTAGTTGCTATTTCGTTCATTAATTCGTCACAAAACAAATTCCCATTTTATCTTAGCTTTAAAAGATAATCCATATTTTCATAGTGTGACCATGGTCCCTGAGGATTCGATACCTAAAATACTACTGCTTTTGTCTGTGCACTTGTGGATACTATTTAGGTTTAAAACTTCACGTATCAAGTTTTTGGCGCCGTTGCCGGGGACCAATTATGTTGCCTTTGAATTTCGATTTAGTTTATAGTCTAAGAATTTCTTTTTGCTAATTTTGTTTTCTTTTATTTGTTTTTGTTATGTCTCAGGAAGCGATGAATACTCAGTTGCAGTTGTTGAGGGATCAGATTGCTCAGTTGCAAAGGAATCAACCACAAGCTCCACTAGTACAGCCGGGTATAGGGGATATGGATAATCCCCATGTTTTCTATCAGAACCGTTCAGCCATTGTGATCCCAACTATTCAGAGGCAGGATTATGAGATCAAGCCTCAGATGATCTCATTGGTGAAACAGCATCTATTCCACGGATTACCAGCTGAAATACCAATGGATCACATTGAGAATTTCGAGGAAATCTGCACTACTACGGGGTCTAATGGAGTGCCGAGTGAATTTATGAAGTGCAAGCTGTTTCCATTCTCAGTCTCGGATAAGGCTTCTAGATGGTTGAAGTCTTTACCGGCTAGTTCTTTAAAGACTTGGGACGAAGTTAGAGCTGCGTTTTTGGACCACTTCTACACCAAGTCCAAAACTGCGTCTTTGAGGAATAAGATCTCTTCGTTTCAACAACATTCCAGCGAAACTTTCTGTGAAGCTTGGGAGAGACTCAAGGAATACCGTAGGGAATGTCCTCATCACGGCTTCAAAGATGAGCAGATTCTTGGAATTTTCTACGATGGAGTTGAGTGGGACTATAGGAATGCTCTTAACGCTGCAAGTAACGGAGACTTCATGACCAAGACAAGGGATGGAGCCTTTGAGCTGATTGAGAACCTCGCTGCGAGCTCTAGCAACAAGGCTCTTGAGTATGATAGGTCCAGGAAAGTCTATAATATGGACACTCATAAGATTGATGATCTGACAGCAAAGGTGAATCTACTTTTACGCGAGAACCAGAGACCGGTAAAATCTGTGGAAGAGAATGGGGCTGCTCCTATTTCTCAAGAGTTTGAAGGTTATGAGGTCGCCGCATTACAAGAGGTCAACTTTGTGAACGGTCAAGGATTTCAGAGATTCTACTCCAACAACGCTCAAGGGAATCAGTTCATCCCTAACCAGAATCAGAGTCGTTTCCAAGGAGGGAACCAACAACAATTCGCTGCGCCACAACAAGCTACTTCCGCGCCTACATCTCTGGATGAGTTGAAGAGTCTCATGCAGCAACTGATGGTTAACAGCCAAAAGGCATCCACTGAGATTAATGGCAAGGTAGATCTCATGTACGATGATTTGAATGCAAAGTACGAGGCTGTTACCGCGCATGTGAAGAAATTGGATACACAAGTTGCTCAAACTGCTGAGACGATTAAGAGACCGGCTGGAATTCTTCCAGGGAAAGGGGAGATGAATCCTAAGAATGGGTATGCCAATGCTGTAGAAATCACGAGCGGAATCTCTAGCACCCACAGAAAAGGTAAGGAGCACGTAACCGAGCACCTGCTCGGTTTGGAGCGAGCACCTGCTCGCCAGGATGCTCCTACCGAATCTTCAGAAATTCCCCCAGAGAGAGTTTACGCACACAGGGTTCCTTACCCACGTGCCTATGTCAACTTTATCGAGGACCAAGGACCCAATCAGAGTAGAGAACATCAAGCACCGCACCTCCAATAGAATAGACTTGAGCTAATGATGCAACAGATTCTAGATGGGCAAGACAGGAGTGCACGGGAAGTGAATGAGAAAATAACCTCTCTTGACGACAAGATAAACGTCATGAACAACGAACTCAGCTATAAACTAGAGAGTTTAACTTGTCAGGTTGACTTTCTTGATTCACAAGTTGCTTCTATGTCCCAGAGTAAAGCGTCAGGTTCTGCGGAAAAGGTTGCATTGATTCCTGCGGACGAGCCAGATCGATCGATCCCACTTGAACCAGCTACGGATCCTCAGAGTCAAAGCATAGATGTCACTCCAGGTAACACTCAGAAACCTTTATTAAGGCAACTGCATAAGCTAGAGGATCCAGGTAAGTTTGTTGTTCCATGTCTTATCTTTGGAATTCATTTTGAGGATTCTTTATGCGATTGATGTGTGAAGTTTTAAACCCAAATAGTATCCGCAAGTGCACAGACAGTTGCAGTAGTATAAGGGGTATCGAATCCACAGGGACAAAGGTCACACTATGAAATTACGAGATTTTAATTTAAAGCTAAGATAAAGTATGAGTTGGTGAATTGTAGTGAAACAAGAAACAGAACAGCAAATTAAACGATATGAGACTCAATAAAGAAAGGCACTAGATCAAGGTCATTCGCCGGTGATTTCGAATTGAGGACTGAGCATCTATTCAGGATTCAATTTAAGTGCGGTCTAGAACTCAAACAAGAATGTAATATTGCCTCACTGTCGTGATGGATCAATATCTTTATCTAACATCCTAAATGCCTAAACTGTCGTTTGGATCCAGTGATGAAGACAAGCAGAAATGAATTGGTTCGAATTGTTCACAATCGATGGTAACAATCAACTGTCGTTGGTTACTCACCAATTGCTCACCAATGGGTTATCTAGCAACCTAGAGCACTTTCGTGAATAAGTTCAACTTGAAAACAGAGATTAGGTGTATAGGCTAACCTAAGCGTTATGAATCCCAATTGATGAAGATGAATGATAATCTATCCTATTTGGCTCAGTCGCTAATCAATCCTAAATCACCATTGAAATCCCTCAATCTAGCTAGAGGACTACCCGAACATAGAGAATGAAATCGCAACAATCAACGAGATAGAATTCATAATGATAAATGGAAAAGATAAGGAATTAGAATTCTTCTCAATGGGTGTTGTGAATTTATCCTCCAATTGTTACAAGCAAATCCAAAAGAAATCAATGAGGAATAGTTTCATGGGTTGAGGAACCCAGCAAATCTCCAAGAAAACGTAAAAAGAACTGTTTTAGAAAAATGTTTTCCGAACGATGGTTTCAGAGGTGGCTCCTCTTATTTATAGAGAAAAATAGGTTAAAATCGGATCAGGCATGGGACCGGTCGGTCTGAATCCAGACCGGTCGGTCTGTCTTCAGGTGGTTACGATCTTTGAACGTGGATCGGTCGGTCTCCTCACGTGGACCGGTCGGTCCGCTTTCCAGAGAGTTACGGCTTCTTTGATTCTTCGGGTGAGCAGGTGCTCGATCCAAACCGAGCAGGTGCTCGATTATGAAAATCACCATCTTTTCTCCAGATTCGTCCATTTAGCTCCAATGACCGCCACTGACTCCAATCCATGCTTGAAGGCCTCCTAGAACCTGAAAAGACACAAAAGGAACTAGAAAGAACCAAAAAGACTAAAGAAGCAATACGTAAAAGAGACCAAAATACTAATATATCAATTCCCCCGGACTTGCCTTTTGCTTGTCCGCAAGCAAACAAGAAAATATAAATCGAAAAAGAGGTTTGAAGGTGGGAACTCAAATCCAAAAGAGGCATAAAAGGGTTCGACAAGATGTCCTAAAAAGAACTAACTCGATGCACAACAAACTTTACTCAAGAAGCTTTCGCCATACTCATCACGTATGAAATATTACTCTAAATCCCAAGACTCAAACGACATATCGCAATCAACTAACATTCAACTCTTTGACATTCATTATTGTGTTTGGTGCGGTCTCGCAATTGGAAATTGAATCAATACCATTTGGCTAGGTAGAAGAAGGCTTGAAAATGATGTAAAGAGAAGGTTCAAATTCTTTTTGGTGGTTAACTCTCAAATGCAAGTGTCACATTTAGCAAAAGCAAGAAAGAAAAGAGACAATTGAAGCATACAAGGCAATGAATCCAAAGTTCTACCCAATACCCTCTTGTTGCATTCTCTCATCTCTCTTTTCTCACTATCTCACGTTTAACCACTAGCCCTTTTTGGCTAAATATTTCTTTAATACTCTCAAACTTCCTCTTTTCCTCTCTTTTTGATCAAAATCCTAGGGGGGTACTCTTTTCTTTGCACTAGCTCTTTCTATCTTAGCATTCTCTAACATATTTTCTTCTCTTTTGATTTATTCTAAGAGAATGCTAAGCCATCATTTTTCTTTTAAACACTTAGAGCTATATGGTTTCATCTTAATTCAATTCCCTAGAACTTATTCTTTCTTCTTCTTTCCTTTATTCTTTCTTTTCACACTCAACCACAAACCCAAAGATATTCAATAAAACACTTAACCATTTTGATTTCATTCCCCACCTAAGACTGGTCTTAGACACAAGAAACTAGTCTATTGGAAACTTTGCCTTGTCGTCTCTAATGCTTGCAAGATTTTACCAATGCAACACAAAGAAAAAGGCCTCACTCAGAGAACATATGCAAGGGTTTGAACAAAATGGTCCTGGGTTTAAAAGGTGCGGTACCATCCTCATCTAAAAAATGAACTTAGATCGGGATAGCCATTCAAATCAAGATAAGAGCGGTAAAAATAAGGCAAACATGATTTGAATGTCAAGTATTTATCCATAGTTATGATTCAAAATCCAAAAGCGAGAAAAATAAGTCAAATTTAAGTTCAAGTTGATAGAGTCAAATGTAGATCATGCAAGTTTCTAATGAGTAGGGATTTCCAAAGAAATAAGATCCAAGTATGGTTGAGCCTCTACTTCATGAATGTTAATGCATCGAAAGAGTTCTAACGAGGGCATAGTATCGAATCCTAAAATGAGACTTTACGAGGAAATTTCATTATTGCTCCCTATGCAATATGCAAATGCATCTCTAAGATGTTCTAGACTCAATCCTAGCATAAAAAAAATAAAAAATGCTACTGTTATATGAAACTACATGCATTTTTTTTTTTTTTTTTTTTTTTTTTTATATATGTACAATGCAAAAGCAGACTCAAGAACATCGAAAATAAAACGGATAACTAACCGCTCCCCCGGACTTAAATCACATCGTCTCCGGTGTGAAAAAGTTCAAGAGATTGGAGACTCAATAAAAAACAGAAACAAATATGGAATAATACAATGATGAAAGAAGGGTGAAAGAAAATATCACCGAGTAGAAATTCGTCATCAGAACTCTGGAGACTCCTCAGAATCCATTGGATCCTCGGAGTCAGCTGCGTCATCATCTGATCTCGGCTCAGTGGAAGGTCCAGCAGGCGAAGGCATGTGACTTCCAGCAAAGTCTGATCCTCGGACCGCATCTGTGCTCCGTGAACAAGAAATGGCACTCCAAATGTTAGACATCATGTTATGGAGTTTCTGAAAACTCCTGTACTGCCAATCAGTGCGCTCTGGTGCGGTCCAAGTCTCTCGAGGCGGAGAGATGGCGAACTGGTTCTCGTACGGTGGAAACTGGAACCTCGTCTCTGGGTTGGCGGGAATACTACTAGGACCTGCTAAGTCTGAATCTCGTCCGATGTGGCGGCGCTTCCTGTGCCGCATTGGAACAACTGGATCGGTAACCCGAGGTGCGATTGGTGGCAAGAATCGCACATTATCTATGGTGGTGAGAGGCACATGCTCACTAGGTAGCGCAATGGACTGCGGGTTTCTAGCCAAGTCAGTGTATTGCCATCTATCCGCAACTAGCCATCGGCTCTGAATGAGGTGTTGCACATCCAAGAGTACAGGTGCTGGGATTACCTCGGTGCCTACAAAATCAATCCCGTGGTGGATAAAAATTGGAGTTAAAAGACTTCCACAAACCTCTTGCTTCTTCTTTCCCGGTCCTCCGAGAGCCCTAAATTTCCTCTCCGTCAGGAAATGTGCAAATACCGCTCCAAAGTTAGTGCGCTGATCGCTAGGATACTCGTTGTAAATCTCTGATACTAAATCTGGCATCCCGAAATGCAGTAAGACTAACTCATCAAGACGCAGAGCTCCCGGTTCCTCCTTGCAGAACATAGTAGTGCTTAGAGCCTTGGCGACGATACGGATGATCGGGTTCCTGATCAGAGTGAGCTTCATGCTGCGCGATGTTGCAGGACCCGAACCGATCAAGGGCCACAGTCGATCGATCTCACGGAAACCATGACGATCAGGGAATTCCAGACGTTGAGAATAATCATCAAAACCATATAACCTACACAATCTTGTGAGCGAAATCTTGTATGAAGTCCCATTTATCTTATACTATAGGCGACCATGCTCGGCTCTTCTGTGATCATCCGATGGGTAATAAACCTCACAGGAGGCAAGGAACTGTCGTACTAATTCAGGATAGAGAGGATATTTGTGTGTAGCCATGGTTCCAAAACCCATACGATTGAGAAAGTCTATCACTTCATCCAACATACCATATTTCTGCAGCATCTCACGACATATAACCCTAGTTGGCAATATCTCAACATTGAGAAGACCATTGTAACAGATGCTGTTGTACTTAACCCAACCGTCTCCTTTTAGCTTGTTCACATACGATGGTTCTTTAACTAAACCTTTCCGTTCTAATCTAGGGTGTATATCTATTCCGGGGAAGGGAGTACCGTTTCTTCTTGGCCATTGAGCATTTGAATTGCGCGAACTGTGCGATCGACGCGGAGGGTCCGGTTGAGAAGAGGTCGCTTTTTCTTTAGCTTTTTCCGCTCTCGTCAAGCGTCTTTGTTTATCGTGAACGAGCTTAGTTCGTTGCTCGTCTTCTTCATTCGGGTCAATTTCGGGTGGTGGAGGTGTAGCACGCGGATCCATTACGCGAACCATGGCTGTAAAACGAACCACTTTAGAGTGAAAACAAATCGAATTGAACTTGAAAATCCAAGAGAACATAACCCAAACCCGGAATTTTCTCAAAATAACAACTTCATACCGTGGTAATCGAACGAATTGATGCAATAATCAGAATAAGCGTGTAAAATCGAGTGGATTAGAGCCAAAAATCGTCAAAAACGAATGAGAAATCAAAAACTTAAGGTTTGAAGAAGTTGTGAAGAAAATCTCCAAGAGCACAAAGAAGAAGGGGAGAATTCGGCGGTTTTGATCGGTGAAAGGGGTTGGGGTCATGGTTTTTCAGTTTATAGGGTTAAAAACCGGTTCAAAACAATTGAACCAAACCGGTTTTTACCGAAAATCAAAAGAATTTTTACTTACCTATGTGCGGGACCGACCGGTCCTGATACTAGATCGGTCGGTCTTGTCTACACGGATCGATTTGTTCAATGCGGATCGACCGATCGGTAAATAGGACCGACCGGTCCCATTTCCAGAGACATTTGGCTCTTCGAGTGAGACGACGGGATCGACCGGTCGGCATATGGGACCGACCGGTCTTGTTTCCAGAGACAATTCTGAGGAAAAATAAAGAGAAAACAAAAATGAAAGAAAGTATGTACACTTACCGGTGGGTTGCCTCCCACCAAGCGCTTGTTTAACGTCGTTTAGCTTGACGTGTGCTTCCGTTTTAGGCTCGAGACGAATCCATATGAGGATTAGAGACCTTCTTGTCCGGATCAGGGCTCGGTGGAGGTGGGTTGAGGTATGGTCCATTTGCTCCTTGACCACTCACATTCAGTTGTATAACTTTGCTCATCATACTAGCCATAGCTGCTTGACCTTTCTCTTTAAACTCCGGAGTGATGATGGCCTTAACCTTAGAGAAAGGCTTAGACATACTCTTACTCTGCACTTTATACTCGATCGTGTTCCCAACACATCTCTGTGGTGTCAAGGTTACAGGCAAACTTGTACCATTCTTCTCTTGATTTAATATGTCCCGCTTGTTAATCTTTTTGGGCTTCCATGTTACATTGTCTATGGCAACACAAGAGCCATACTTACCGCTATCTCTGTCCGATATGGCATTGTAGGAGACTTTCTTGTCGACGTTAGCGAAGACTATTTTTTGTTCGGTAAGTCCACAACCGCTCCTACTGTTGCTAGGAAAGGCCTTCCTAAGATCAAGGGCACGTGTGAACCATTTTTCATCTCCACAACTTGGAAATCAGTCGGGATCAAGCAATCCCCAATCTGGATATTCAAATCCTCAATGAACCCTTGTGAAGTTGTCACCGAGGCATTCGCCAACTTTATAGACATTGGAGAAGGCTTGATACCAACAATGCCCAACGATTTTGCAATAGCCCTTGACATGAGGTTAACGCTAGACCCGGAGTCACACAGAGAATCTTCAAAGTTGATTCCGAAGATGAGACATGGGACAACAAACTTTCCTGGATCTTCAACCTTTGGCAATCTCCTCAATGGTGGTCGTGCTGCATTACTCCTCGCCATTTTCTCAGGAATATCTAGTTTCTCCGAATTGATTGAATCTCTCTGATCTCTAGGTGAAACTGGGTAGGGGATTGGGGGTTCATAGATACGCGACTGAATCTTGTTAACAAGTTCGTTCGGTTGAAGCACCGTAGAAGAAGGTCCAGCAACCTCTTCACCCTTTTTCGGTGGGAATATCTTTTCCTTACCAAGCGTGATGGCATCCACAGGCTCCCTAGTATTTACAATCGGTTTGCTTGGGAGGATTCCTTGTATATTCTTGACTGCATCGGCGGTGTGAGCGACTATAATATCAAGCTCCTTTGCATGAGCGTATATAGCTTCAAACTTACTGTTGAGATCATTGTACATGCTAGCCACCTTGACATTGATCTCACTAGCGTATTTCTGCTGACCGAGTAAAAGCAAATGCATAAGAGATTTCAGCTCGTCTTGAGAATTAGATGCATAGGATTGAGAGCTCTGATTCTGCACATAGTCTTCGCCTGCGTAGTTCACCTCAGCATGCTGTTCATCTCCTTTGTCCTCACAAAGCTCAACACTTTTCTGATTTCTCTTCAGGAGCATGTTCACCTTTTCTGTAAGCTCGTCTATCCTTAGTGACTCAACTCTTCTTACAGGTGTAAGGTCGTCATGATTGTGGCAACGATTCCTGGAACTTGCAGCCAAGTTCTCTATCAATTGATATGCTCCTTCCCTGGTCTTGGTCATAAAATCACCATTACTCGCAGCATTCAAAGTGTTCCTACAATCCCGCTCAACACCATCGTAGAAGATACCCAGCAAATTTTCATCGGTAAACCCATGGTGTGGACATTCCCTCTTGTACTCCTTGAACCGTTCCCATGCCTCACAAAAGGACTCTCCTGAATGTTGCTGAAACGTGGAGATCTTGTTCCTTAGACTCGCGGTCATGGTTTTGGTGTAGAAGTGGTCCAAGAACGCTGCTCTACATTGCGGCCAGGTCGTGATGGATCCAGCTGGTAGCGACTTGAGCCAACGGGAAGCTTTGTCCGCGAGTGAGAAAGGGAAAAGCTTGCACTTCAGGAAATCCGGGTTCATCCCATTAGAGCTCGTCGTGGAGCAAATCTCCTCGAAGTTCTCTATATGGTCCAACAGAATTTCAGCAGGAAGTCCATGGAACAAGTGCAGCTTAACAAGCGATATCAACTGCGGTTTGATCTCATAATCATTCCGGTCAACAGGAGGGGGGACAATAGCAGCTCGGTTCCGGTAAAAAGCATGGGGATTGTCCATATCCCCAATGGTACGCTGCTGCTCACGCGCACACTGTTGCATTTGAGCCATTTGTTGTTAAAGCCTCTGAATAGCAGCGGCTACATGACCGTTTGCAGCTCGGTTGTCTGTTTCGTCGCCCATATTGGCTGAGTTAGACACCTGAAACACACGCAAAGGAAAACAAAAATTAAAATTAGCAAAATTCTTAGACTATAAATAAAATCAAATCTCAAAGGTAACGCAATTGGTCCCCGGCAACGGCGCCAAAAACTTGATGTGTGAAGTTTTAAACCCAAATAGTATCCGCAAGTGCACAGACAGTTGCAGTAGTATAAGGGGTATCGAATCCACAGGGACCAAGGTTACACTATGAAATTACGAGATTTTAATTTAAAGCTAAGATAAAGTATGAGTTGGTGAATTGTAGTGAAACAAGAAACGGAACAGCAAATTAAACGATATGAGACTCAATAAAGAAAGGCACTAGATCAAGGTCATTTGCCGGTGATTTCGAATTGAGGACTGAGCATCTATTCAGGATTCAATTTAAGTGCGGTCTAGAACTCAAACAAGAATGTAATATTGCCTCACTGTCGTGATGGATCAATATCTTTATCTAACATCCTAAATGCCTAAACTGTCGTTTGGATCCAGTGATGAAGACAAGCAGAAATGAATTGGTTCGAATTGTTCACAATCGATGGTAACAATCAACTGTCGTTGGTTACTCACCAATTGCTCACCAATGGGTTATCTAGCAACCTAGAGCACTTTCGTGAATAAGTTCAACTTGAAAACAGAGATTAGGTGTACAGGCTAACCTAAGCGTTATGAATCCCAATTGATGAAGATGAATGATAATCTATCCTATTTGGCTCAGTCGCTAATCAATCCTAAATCACCATTGAAATCCCTCAATCTAGCTAGAGGACTACCCGAACATAGAGAATGAAATCGCAGCAATCAACGAGATAGAATTCATAATGATAAATGGAAAAGATAAGGAATTAGAATTCTTCTCAATGGGTGTTGTGAATTTATCCTCCAATTGTTACAAGCAAATCCAAAAGGAATCAATGAGGAATAGTTTCATGGGTTGAGGAACCCAGCAAATCTCCAAGAAAACGTAAAAAGAACTGTTTTAGAAAAATGTTTTCCGAACGATGGTTTCAGAGGTGGCTCCTCTTATTTATAGAGAAAAATAGGTTAAAATCGGATCAGGCATGGGACCGGTCGGTCTGAATCCAGACCGGTCGGTCTGTCTTCAGGTGGTTACGATCTTTGAACGTGGATCAGTCGGTCTCCTCACGTGGACCGGTCGGTCCGCTTTCCAGAGAGTTACGGCTTCTTTGATTCTTCGGGTGAGCAGGTGCTCGATCCAAACCGAGCAGGTGCTCGATTATGAAAATCACCATCTTTTCTCCAGATTCGTCCATTTAGCTCCAATGACCGCCACTGACTCCAATCCATGCTTGAAGGCCTCCTAGAACCTGAAAAGACACAAAAGGAACTAGAAAGAACCAAAAAGACTAAAGAAGCAATACGTAAAAGAGCCAAAATACTAATATATCAGCGATTCTGGATCTAGTGTTAACCTCAAGTCAAGGGATATTGCAGAATCTTTAGGTATTGTTGATATCCAGACTTCTAAGATGTCTATTAGATTTGCGGATGCCTCGGTAACAACTTCGCAAGGATTCATTGGGAATTTAAATGTTAGGATTGGGGATTGTTTGATTCCAACTGATTTCCAAGTTGTGGAGATGAGCAATGGTTCATACATGCCTTTGATTTTGGGAAGACCTTTCCTTGCAACAGCAGGTGCAGTTGTTGACTTACCAAACAAACGGATTGTTTTCTCTAACATCGACAAGCGGATCTCTTACAACGCTATTTCGGATGGCGACAAGTATGGCTCTTGTGTTGCCATAGACGATGTAACGGGAAGGGTAAGTGTCCTGCCAGCTGCAGCACTCTGTAATAAGAATGAGGTTAATGAAGTCCTGGATGGAGACACTCGTTCTTATGAAAGGAAACCCAAGGAAGTCAACAAGCGGGACAAACCAAAGCGCGAGAAGAATGCTACAGGTTTGCACATAACCTTGACACCGCAGAGATGTGTTGGAGACACAATTGAGTACAAGCTAAAGAGTAAAGGCATGTCTAGGCCTTTCTCTAAGGTCAAAGCTATTGTTACTCCGGAATTTAAGGAAAAGGGTCAAGCGGCTATGGCTAGTATGCTGAGCAAGGTTCTGCAACTGAATATAAGTGATCAAAGAGCAAATCGACCACGCCTCAACCCACCTCCACCGAGCCCTGATCCGGACAAGAAAGCCTCTAATCCTTGAGCCTAGATGGCCAACAAAGTCGAGCTAACGACTTAAAACAAGCGCTTGGTGGGAGGCAACCCACCGGTACGTTTTCTAACTTTTTCAATTTGATTTCTTTTTCTACTAACTTTGGTTTAAAATTTTGAGTTTTAAGATTTTCTAAAAAAAAAAAAAAAAACGCCAGAAGCCCAGACCAGAAGGAGTCTCTGGAAATGGGACCGGTCGGTCCAGTTTTTGGGACCGGTCGATCCCCAGCCTAGTCCCAAGTCGAGCACCTGCTCGCATGGCATTGAGCACCTGCTCAATGACGACGCGGAGGCTTCTACGCGGTGATATCTCTTTCACCCTCTACCATCATTGTTTTATCCATCTTTGTTTTCCGTTTTTATTATTTTCTTGTGTCACCAATCTCTTGAACTTTTTCACACCGGAGACGGTGTGATTTAAGTTCGGGGGAGCGGTTTGTTATCGGTTTTATTTTGATTTTTATTGAGTCTGTTTTTGAATTTTATCGAGTGCTGGGAATTAGGATCTTGATCTATTGGAATTATGTTTGGATTAGGGATTACTTGCATGATTTGTTTGGCTAAAGCTCTGTATCGGAAAGGTTATGGGTGGATAAATTTTCCCCAAAGCCCATATTCATCGGGAATTAGGTGGATCCAATATCGTCTCAAGTCATTATATGGTTAATCTTGACTTTTAATTTCTTTTTCAAGGGTTTGACGTTCATTGGGCAAGACTTTTTTGAACCTTACAAGACACTGCAACTCTCCACCACGTAAGTTCTTTATTCTCTAACTCTCCTCTCTTTTATCAAAGCAACATGTCCAGGTGGCCCAAGGGACTACGCGAATAAGCCCGTGTATCTTTTGGGACTCGCGGAAGGCATGTTGTAAGGGAAACTAAAAAATTCGAAGTGAACCAGGGGATGATGCGTAAACCCGTATCTCCTTTGTGACCTCATGAGAATCGTCCCATAAAAAATATATAAATAAAAAAAAAGAGAAAAAAATTCTAGAGGGAAACTTCAAGTTTCTGGGTGAGCCAGGGGACGATGCGTAAACCCGTATGTCTTCGCGGTCTCATTCTGATCTGTTCCAAAAAAAAAAAAAAAAAAAACAAAAAAAAAAAAAAATCTATCAAACGTTTAACCATTTTTAAAGAGAGGATTTGAGTTGAGAAAAAGAGTATGCAGAAGAGGGTCTTGGTTCGGAAAAGTCGGCACCCCTTGAAACGATCCCCCTTGGGTAAGATCACTGTACTTCATTTTCATTAATCCTATTTAAGAGATGATATTGTGGATACCGACGTTTTGATGGGTTGTGGGTGATTAAGATAGGTTATGAGCCCCATGGTTGACTATGATACATGTTCTAAGGCCTAATGACGAAAGTATGAAATCTGAAATCTTTCCAACAAGCGAGTGAATTCCATCCGCGTTTTCAAACCTTTCTCCTTTACTTGTTTCTAAGTTTGTTTGAGGACAAACAAAGATCTAAGTCTGGGGGAATTGATATATTAGTATTTTGGTCTCTTTTAGTTATCATTTCTTTAGTCTTTTTGGTTCTTTCTAGTTTATTTTGTGTCTTTGTAGGTTCTAGGAGGCTCTCATGCATGGATTAGAGTCTGTGGAGGTTATTGGAGCAAAAAGGACGAATCTGGAGAAAAGATGGCACTTTTCATAAACCGAGCACCTGCTCGCCCGAAGACTCGAAGAAGCCAAACTCTCTGGATTCGAGACCGGCCGGTCTGGCCAGTGGACCGACCGGTCCCGTGTGAAGACCCAAGACCCAAGCGAAAGCAAGACCGATCGATCCTACCACTGGACCGACCGGTCCACACCCGAGTCCCGAAGCCAAAACTCTCTGGAATCCGGACCGACCGGTCTGGATGAGAAGACCGACCGGTCCACGACGTGAAGACTTGCCGATTCTGGATACGGACCGACCGGTCCGGAACCAGACCGACCGGTCGGGCACCCAGAACCAAGTTGCCCTAATTTTCCCTATAAATAAGTTTCAGCCACTTTCCTAAACCTAAGTTCTATTTTTTTTTCTGAGATATTTTTCCCTGAGACGTTTTTTGAGAGCTGAGACTACTTGTTTCCATTGTTGAGATCCTTTCAAGGTGTTTTTCATTTCCAAGGATTTTGATTGTAAGAATTGAAGGATCATCCACAACTTTCCATTGAGAAGATTTCTAAAACCCTATTCTCTTATTTTATCATGATGCTTTCTTCTCATTTGATTGCTGTGATTTTGTCCTCCATGACTGAGTAGTCTCATTGCTAGATTAGGGAAATTCAATGGTGGATTAGGATGATAGTGACTGAGCCAAATAGGAAATGTTATCATTTGTCTTCATCAATCGGGATTCATACTGCTTAGGCTAATTTGATCACCTAGTCTATGATTTTAGGATTAACTTATTCACGAAAGTGCTCTAGGTTGCTAGATAAACCATTGATGAGCAATCGGTGTGTAACCAACGACAGTTGATTGTTACCATCGATTGTGAACAAATCGAACCAAATTGTTAATGCTTATCTTCATTTCTGAATTCGAACGACAGTTTATGCATTTAGGATGCTAGATAAAGTTATTGATGCATCACGACAGTGAGGCAATATAACATTCATGTTCGAGTTCTAGATTGCGCTAATTTGAATCCTGAATAGATTGCTCAGTCCATAATCCGAAACCACCGGCGAATGACTCTAATCTAGTGCCTTTATCTTATTGAATTTACATCATTTTTAGTTGCTATTTCGTTCATTAATTCGTCACAAAACAAATTCCCATTTTATCTTAGCTTTAAACGATAATCCATATTTTCATAGTGTGACCGTGGTCCCTGAGGATTCGATACCTAAAATACTACTGCTTTTGTCTGTGCACTTGCGGATACTATTTAGGTTTAAAACTTCACGTATCAGTAGTCTCTGTTTGTTCCTGGGGGTTTATGGGGTTCTCACTCTCTCCATTGATACTCTTCGTTGTAAGTTGCTCTCCCTTCCCCTGCTTGATGGGAGTGAGGTACCGCTGCACGGGCCGATGAGGTTCGTGAATCTCGGGGGACATAGGATGTAGATCGTCTTTTAGAACCCGAAACTAGTTGGTTGTTATTGTTGTCCTCTCTGCCTTTGGAGTTGAAATCCTTTGTTTCTGAAGACTGCCTCTGCGTTCCCAAGCCTTTAGATGTCTCTTTGATTTCCGGACAGTCATTGCTCTCGTGAGTAAGCATAAAGCATCGAGAGCAATGGGAGGCCAGTCTTTCGTATTCAAGAGTTGCTAAGGCCTCTTCGCCCCCGGGGAAAATCAATTATCGTTTCCTGAATGAGTGGTTTGAGTCCATCTATTGTGACTCTCACTTTTGCGGTGGTTTTCGTGAGATCTTGTCCTTCGTAGACTCCTAACCCGCGTCTTATTTTAGTAAGCAGTTCATTTCTCCAGAAGTGTAGAGGAATACCTCTTATCCGGACCCAAAAAGGAATGCTTGATGGGAATGTCGGAGAAATAACTGGTTCCCAGCGTTGAATGATTACCATCCATCGGTTGAACTGATAGGTTTGGTTGTCCAAGACCTGTTGCAAGTCTTCTTCATTATGGAAGCGGAATTGGAAGCAGTTGTTTCCTAGGTCAGAGCCGTCGGCTCTGTTTCGTAGGTTCCATCGTCTTGAGAGATGGGGTATGAGAGACCAGAAGCATTGCTCTTTTGGGTTTGTTACTCTACCAATGAGAGTGAGAGAGTTCTCTATCAAGTCAGAGTTATCGGTTTCCGGTGCCCTGATTCGGATCCGAGTTTGGTGAGCTTCGTTGTTTGAGTTTGCAATTCCTTTGCCTTTTTCTTCTCTTGAGTATCGTCGTTCCATTGTTGATTGATGTTGTTTTCAAAAAAAGGTTGCGTATTGTTTTACTAAATAGAGGTTTCACGAGCCTTTGCTTTGTGGGTTTTAGTCTAGCCGTGGCGAGTAGAGTTTTATGGTCACCGTGAGTTGCGGGTTTGTTGGCGTCATCTTAAAGTGTGGGCGGCGAGGTTCCGGTCGACGCTAAGTCATCGTTGGCCTGCTGGAAGGGATCGGGATTTGCCGGAGAAGTTTTTGTGTCTAATCTGGGTTAATAAAAGTGGGTGAAAGTGGTGGTTGAAAAGGAGATTTCGAAAATATTGCCAAAACCAGAAATAACCTACGGATTTAGTTGACCGAACCGGGATAAAACCAGTGGACAATAGCTTTCTCGAACATTGTGTCTGGGAGAAAAATCTATAATAAACTTTGGAAATAAGGGAAACGTTTCGTACACCTTTGTGTCTGCGTGCGCGAAGCTATCAACGACGAAGTGGCCAAATACATACTACATCGATGTGATGATGAATTCTGTGATTTTTTTCCCATGATTTTTATAATTGATAACAATCAAAATGGTATTCGTTTTATAGCATAAACTGTTATTAGATCAAGGGGGGTTTTGAAAACTATCCCAAAATTTAATGAAAATTTGAAAACTACAATTAATCTTGTAGAAGGTGGAAAACTATACTTTTTTATTTAAAAGTATATAAATACCCTTATATATATTTAAAAATATTATATCATTCGAAAATAATTAAATATTATTGAAATTAAAATGAAAATTAAATTTCATATTTAGTTTTATTTTTTTAACAAATATTATGTTAATTAATAATTATATCAAAGCAAAAATTATAATTATAAAAAATCACTTTAGACTTATTTTACACAGTTGATTTATATTTTATTCGTTGATTTTTTACCCTTTCGATTTATTTAACATCTGACTTATTTTTTTTTAGCTCCGGCGACTTAATTTTCAGCTCTGTTGACTTATTTTTAATTGTTAACTTATATTTTGTTTGTTTGATTTGTTACCCTGTCGACTTATTGAACTCTTGACTTATTTTCTTATACCCGTCGACTTAATTTACAATTTCGTCGACTTATTTTCAACTATTGATTTATATTTTTTTATGTTAATTTTTTACTCTATCGACTTATTTAACCATCGATTTGTTTTCAATTTTTGTCGACTTAATTTTATACTTCGTTGACTTATTATAAATTGTCGACTTATATTTCATTGGCTTGATTTTTTATATTGTTGACTTATTTAAAATGTTAACTTAATTTGCTGAGTTCGTCGACTTAAACTTGTTTGTTGAATGATTTATTTTAAAAAGTAGATTTATAAATTCGTTGGTTGATTTTTTACTTTGTTGACTTGTCTAAACCACTGACTTAATTTTTTATGTTCATCGATTTGATTTATTATTATTATTATTAAATTAATGAAAAATGTAAATTACATAATTAATTACAATTAAAAAATCGTAATTGTACAATGAAATATAAATTCGTAATTATAATTTAGCATAAAAATATGTATTTTTAATTTATAATGACTTTTAATATTTTTCATCAAAATTAATTAATCATTATCTAAAATATTTTTTAAATCAAATATATTATTTGTTGTGAAAAACTTGATATTTTGTTATGAAAAAAATACTAGGGCACACAATATATTATTTTAACGTGATATAGATTTACTTCATTCTTTAGATATATTTGATTAATTCATACAAAATTATAATTTAACTTTGTATTTAATTAAAAAAAGACTATTTCATTTAAAACAAATATAATTAATTTGTAAAGAGTAGTTAGGGGTATAATTATCTTTTAAGTATACAAAAGAGAGTAGTTTTCAAATGTTGCAAAATTTAGTATAGATTACAAATTTCTAACAAGTTTCAAGGTATAGAAGCCAATTTTCTCTTAGATCAATTATTCTTCTACCTCTCTAACCACCATCAATTATACTCGCTCGAACTACCATGGTTCTTTGTTTATTTTTATTTGGCGATCAAAAGTGGTCCTGCATTGCATTATTAACTGTGACGCAATTACTCTAAACAGTTCTGATAATATTCTTAATAGCTAGTTAGCTGTTATAGTGGTTCGCTCACAATTTAGCTTTTGAGTAGATCTTGTTAAGGGCCAAATATATGATTTTTTAAGTCGCTGTTCGTTCAAATCAATTGCTTTCTAACTTTCTAATTGTAAAGTTACTGAGACTGATGTTAGAAATGAAAAAAAAAAAAAAAACGCAGCCACATTGCTATGATGTTAAACCATATGCTTGCATCCCCAAATCCATGTTCTCGAGTGGCGCCTTAGCAGATTTGAAACCGAACGAGTATGATGTGACTGAATTTAGTACTTTTTGAGCATAAAGCATTGATTTGGGGATACATGTAGTAAAAAAAACACGGATGGTGTAGTCAAAAAAATAAAAATAAATAACATTGATAATGTTGATGCATTTTTGTTGATTTAGGCAGTCTTTTGAGGATGAAATGGAGGAGCGGAGAAAGCGGGAGAAGGATTTATGGCGGATTTTGAGGTTGACTACATCATCCGTGTTCGCGAAGCCATCAACGCAAGGACCGAAGACTGTTGCACCCTAGATTTGCCTTGGGCCAAATCTTGCTCACAGCCCATCAAGCAAGAAGGCCAAACTCACCATTTCATTAAATAAGTGTAGTTACTTTATGCTTATTAAAGGTTACTTTATGAATATATGGTTAAAATCTAACCATATGTATCAAAAGCCCTAATCCCAATGTAATATATATAGTTGTACCATCATTTGTGTACAACTAAGGTGAAATACACTACACTTTTTGCTAAAAACGCATTATTCCTTTGCCTAGTACAATTAATCTCCCTAAAGTCCAAAACCTCCCGCTCGGTTACTTTTCACCCGAGCAGGCTCCCACATTCTCATCAAAGTTTCCTCTTTCCATTTATCAAAGTATCCCCGAACCTATTATAAATTTAGTGTCGATCTCGATCCGAGTTCAACATTTGGCGCGCCAGGTAGGGGGGGCTAACATCTACACAAGAGGATACCTTTTCACGCTACCATGGATCTCAACAAGGAAGCGAACATGAGAACGCACTCGTCGGGAACAAGCGCTCAGGGTACTAACACTCCGGTGGCCCAAGGAGCGGCCCTTGTTTCCGAGCAGAATGCCCCTGACCCGACGAGCACGCACGGTCTCGCCTTCACCCCTGAAAGACAGGACCAGCTCACCGACCCATCCCTCTCCCCGAGGCGAGCATGCCCCACGAGAGGCCAGGTCGACAAGATCAGCCCCGGAAATATGGTTCAAATGATCATGGGAGGGTTCGATACAACCCACGACTCGGTCAGATCCCTCAAGCAGCACGGAAAAAAGGCAAAAGCCAAGAAGGCATATCTCCAAAGAGCCGAGGTGGACATGCCCATTATTTTTAGCGAGGACGACACCGAACACCTCGTCATGCCCCACAACGACCCACTAGTAGTTACGCTGAAATTTGATGATTGCGAGGTAAGGAGGGTACTAGTCGATACCGGAAGCTCGGTCATCCTAATCTTCAAGGAAACCCAGGAGAAAATGGAGATCCCGAACGACCAGGTCAAGCCAGGCGCTCAGCCCCTAACGAGCTTTGACGGCATAACCACGATGACCATCGGATCAATCAAGCTAACGATACACGCGGGCGACACTTCTCGAAGTGTAAAATTCATGGTTGTAGACAAACCAGCGGTGTATAATGCGATCCTAGGAACCCCCTGGTTATTTTCCCTACGCGCGATCGCTTCAGTCTACCATTAGTGCGTCAAATTCCCAACACCGCTTGCAGTTTCCACGATCCGAGGGAGTCAAAAGCTGGCCCAAACGTGTCTTGTTGCCGAGAAGCACCTACGAATGACAAGCTATCGCATTGACTCTACTGATGAAGCTAGTTCTGCCGAGCCTAGGCAGGAATCCACAATCCAAGTGAACATCGACCTAGCTGATCCCGCTTGACGAGTAACCATTGGGGCCGAACTCGCCGATCCAATCCGGGCCGGGCTGATAAACTTCCTAGGCCGGAACGTCAACACGTTTGCTTGGACAATCGACGATATGAAAGGCATCAGCCCAAACCTCACGAGCCATGAACTCAATGTCGACCTAACCTACAAGCCGATCAAGCAAAAAAGAAGGAAGCTCGGACCCGAGCGGTCTAAGGCCGTCAACGACCAGGTAGCCAAACTCTTGGAAGCAGGATCCATAACGGAAGTCCAATACCCCGAATGGTTGGCCAACCCAGCCGTCGTCAAGAAAAAGAACGGCAAATGGAGAGTCTGCGTAGACTTTACCGACCTAAACAAAGCTTGCCCCAAGGACAGCTTCCCGCTCCCCCATATCGACCGAGTGGTCGAAGCCACCGCGGGTAACGAGCTGCTCTCATTTATGGACGCATTTTCGGGATACAACTAGATTGCAATGCACCCCGACGACCGGGAGAAGACCGTCTTCATCACCAACCGCGGGACGTATTGCTATCGGGTCATGCCCTTCGGCCTGAAGAATGCGGGAGCGACCTACCAGCGTCTAGTAAACAAGATGTTCACCGATCAGCTAGGCAACACTATGGAAGTCTACATCGACGACATGATGGTGAAATCCTCAAAACTAGCCGACCATGTCGATCATCTAGAAGATTGTTTTAAAATCTTGAACCTATACGGTATGAAACTAAATCCAGCGAAGTGCACATTCGGAGTTACCTCCGGGGAATTCCTCGGATATATAGTGATTCGGCGAGGAATCGAGGCAAACCCTAAGCAGATCTCAGCAATACGAGACCTTCCTTCCCTGAAGAACAAAAGGGAAGTCCAGCGCCTGACTAGTCGGATCGCCGCACTGAACCGATTTATCTCGTGTACAACCGATCCGAGCCTGCCATTCTACCAGCTCCTAAGAGGAAACAAGGATTTCATCTGGGATGACAATTGCGAAAAGGCGTTCAAGGATTTGAAGGCATACCTGACGACCCCTCCGGTCCTGGCTAAACCCGAACAAGGAGAAATTCTATATCTCTACGTGTCTGTAACGGATGCAGAGGTAAGTGGCGTCCTAGTTCGAGAAGATCGGGGGGACCAAAAGTCCATCTTCTACGTTAGCAAATCCTTTGACGGAGCGGAGTCACGATACCCCATCTTGGAGAAGTTGGCGCTGACCGTCATTATGTCGGCCCGGAAACTATGTCCGTACTTCCAGTCCCACACCATCGCAGTCATGTCCGCCCTACCACTCCGCACCATCCTCCACAGTCCGAGCAAGTCCAGATGAATGGCAAAATAGGCGATCGAACATAGCGAGTACGATATCGAATTCCAGAATCGGACATGCGCAAAGTCACAGGTTTTAGCGGACTTCATCACCGAGTTGCCTCCAGACAAGGGAATAGTCGAGCCGTGGGAAACTGAATGGACTCTCTATATCCATGGTTCCGTATCCCGGGAAGGCGTGGGAATAGGCATCCGCCTCACATCCCCGTCTGGGGAGATCCTCGAGCAATCATTCCGGCTGGATTTCCTTGCCACCAACAACGAAGCTGAGTGGGAAGTCCTTATCACTGGGATACGACTTGGCAAAGCCGTCAGAGCACGAAGGATCCACGCTTACACCGACTCTCAGCTCGTCACCAATCAGCTTAATGGCGATTATGACACCCGGAGTGAGCGGATGGAAGCATACAAGAAGCTGGCCAAGGATCTCATCCTCTGGAACTTGGGCAGTTTCCGGATCACTCAAATCCCTCGGTCAGAAAATGCCGACGCCGACGCCGACGCACTCGCAACCTTTGCTTCAAGCTCAAAATCTGAAACCAGTCGGACAATCCCGAATGAAGTCATCTCAGATCCGAGCATATCCCTCCTAAGCGGAAATAGCAGAATTATGATCATCACCGACGACGACGAAGACAGGGCTCAACCCCCAGAGGAGATCTCGCCCGCAGCTCCAAAGCCCACTCTTGACAGGAGGAAAGAGATCATCGAATACATCAAAAACGGTGAAGCTCCAGCTAACAAATGGGCTGCCCGCAGACTCTGAACCAAAGCGCCCACTACGTGCTAATCGAAAATTAGTTGTACCGATGGAGCGAGGCCGGAGCTCTGTTAAGCTGTATTTCAAACGAGGAGATCGAAGCCGTGGTTGTCGAGTCCCAGGAAGGATAGGGGGAAACCACTCGGGATCTCGCATGCTTGCACTTAAGATCAAAAAACTGGGTTACTTCTGGCCTACCATGCTGCGGGACTGCGTCGATCACGTTCGCTGCTGCGAGAAATGTCAGCACCATGGGCCTATGATTAAGTCACCGACCGAACCACTCATGACTGCCACCATGGCCTACCTGTTTATGCGATGGGCAATGGACATCATCGAACCCTTCCCAAAATTAAGGCAAAAGCGGTACGTGATCATAATCACCAATTTCTTCACAAAGTGGGTCGAGGCCGAGGCATACGCGATGATCCAAGCGAACGATGTCCAAAACTTAGTCTGGAAATTCCTTATATGTACACACGGACTTCCCCATGAAATCATCGCAGATAACGGGTCTAATTTTATCTCCAAAACATTCAAAGACTTCTGCTCGAAGTGAAATATCCGCCTCAACAAATCCACGCCAAGGTACCCGCAGGGAAATAGGCAGGCCAAAGCCACGAATAAGGCAATCCTTTTCGAACTCAAAAAACGCCTTGACGATTAGAAAGGGTTATGGGCAGACAAGCTCGACGAAGTCCTATGGTCCTTTTGGACAACCCCCTGCGAGTCGACGCGTAGGACACCCTTCTCGCTCGCATACGGACTCGAGGCAATGGCCCCAGCCGAAGCATGCGTGTATAGCTGGCGCAGGGAAATCATGTCGGGCAACCCCGACCATAATGACAAAATGCTCCTAGACAATCTGGATTACATCGAGGAGGAACGCGATGCCACACTCCTTCGAATCCAGAATTACCAACAGCTAGCGGCCCGATACTATAACAAGCGGGTCCAGAGTCGTAGTTTCGACGTCGGCGATCTCATACTACGAAAAGTGTACGAAAATATAAAGAAGCAAAATGCCGGAAAGCTTGGGGCTAACTGGGAAGGTCCGTACCAGGTACATGAGATCATCCGACCAGGCGTGTACAGACTCATGACGATGGAAGGAGTAACCCTCGAACGAGCCTGGAATTCAATAACGCTCAAACGCTACCACTACCGCCTTGACGTCCTAGCAGGTTCCAAACCTCCTCGGCACATCAACTAGCGGACGTCAAAGAAGGAATCGCCTTCTCGCTCATCGCCACCTTCCCACTTAAAACTTGAACTACGATCGACTTGATCCTTGTCCCAACAGCGAGGTACGTAGGCAGCCTCCCTAGGGGTCCAGTTTCAAAAAAAAAAAAAAAACTAAGTACCATGTACTTCTACTCGTTTCCGAACGATCTACTCTCGCTTGTTCCCGGATAACATTCAATTTTCGGTTTGTAATTTGAACTACGCTCGGCTTGATCCCTATTTAACGGGTACATAGGCAGCTTCCTCGGAAGTCCAGCTATGATAAATAAAAACAAAACTTGCGTTCATCACCATCAACCCACCCAATTTCCACACTGAGAAGCTCCGAGCTCATTTACATCAGTACTCTGGCCAAGTACTCGATCAACAGGTCGTACTCGGGAAGCCCACCATAGCTAAACTCGAGTATGATCGAAACGCGCGTCTCTCACAGATGCAGTAGTGAAAAAATGTACAAGCCAAACTCGGGAAGTCCACCTTAACTTTCCCAAATAGGATAAAATCCAGGCCCCATCCTGCATGAGTTCCCAAGAACGTGTAAGAATTTTAAGCCGAACACTCCTCGCACGCTTAACCACGAGACGAACTCTAGTCGTAAGCCAGGCCCCGACCTGCAGACAGCTCGATCCGACCAATCCATCAAGCGAGCCTGGTCGGATCAAAAATTTATATAACCCGAGAATACCCTTCCCGGACACATTACGCCTAAGCTCTAAAACTTAGCCGCGTCGAAACATACGTGAAATGCTTAAGCTAGAAAACTTAACCACATAAAAAGGAATCCAAGGATTTTGATTAAAGAAGTAAAATAAGGTCAACAATTACATCAGAAAACATCAAGCGCCACATGCGGCTAAAATACAACGAAAGGGAAAAAGGGAAACGAAGAACACTCGAAATTCCTAAAAGCTAGAAAAACATGAAGCCATATCTGCAGTGCCGAGGAGGATCAAGGGCTTTCACCAGCCACCAACTCAAGATCTCCCGACCTGGTCGGAGCCCGCCTGGAAGAAGACGGCCTCGCCGTAGAAACACTTGGCGAAACAGACAGCCTTGGTATGCCTTGAGCTGGATCTCCCGACCTGGTTGGAGCCCGCCCGGAAGAAGACGGCCTCACCTCGAGTCGAACCCAAGACGTGGCCCGGAGAAGAACCATTCCCGACCGCCCTGCCAATATCCTCGGACGCTTCAGACGGACAGCTGTCAAAGGCGTCGATTGCCCAAGATTCCTTTACCCCGTATTCCTCAGATCCGAATGGGTAAAGGGGACCGTCGATCTCGTAGCCGTTCGGGAGAATGCAGGACCCCGGAGCAAACGTGTACTCCCGATCAGGAAAATCCATCAATTCCTTCGCCTCGATTTCCCTCACGAGCCTGTCGTATTTGGCCTGAACCTAAACCCTGTCCTCTGGAAGAATCATCACGCCGTCATTGTCATCAGGTCCATGTCATCGAGCTGAGTTTTGACCTGGCTGGCCCGGCTAACAAGACTGAGATAGTCCCTCTGCTCGAGAAAGTGTGCCCGGGCCATGGAAAGCGCAGCCTGTGCCAAACCAACGAGCTTAGTCTGGGTTTGCTCAACGGGAGACCTGGCACATGCGCGCCCATAGTCTCTCCTAGACGTGCGAAGTCGGGACATCTGAAAATGAACATGCCCGACGAGCTCAACGTTAGCATGCTCGACAGCCCTAAGGTGCGACTTAAGGTCGTCGTACTTCTGCTCAGCAAGACGCCTCAGATCAACCTCTTGCCCTACCATTTGATCAAGCTCCCCTATCGCGGCGTCCCGCTCTGCCGAGTATCTCCTCAATCTCTTCAACTCCACCGATGAACTGCCATGAGCCCGCAGCGACTCATTCTCTCTCGCCAAGGAGGCCTTATCCTTTTTCAAGGATATATTCTCCTTTACGAGCTGTTCGATCCAGCTCGGAAGGCCATCTCCCATCGCTTCCGGTTCCCGGCTAGTCGACGCCATAAGCCGAACCGACGATTACCGGCTGCCCGAACGGCTGGAGCGCTCTCGTCCCTTGACCGCTTCTTTGAAACAGTCCCAGCCGCTCTCAACGACCCGCCTGGGGCGTCACCCCAGCGATCAGGAACGGGAATTTCTCCCATTCCAAGAACAGAGGACCCCCTCGGTTCACCGAACGGTCTGTGTACGCCCGTTGTGGCAATTCGGCCGGGATGGCTAAGTCGAAGGGGTGAGGGCAGGTCAAGCGTCATCGTAACCACCCTCTTCCCGCGGGCCTGAGACTCTGCTCCCTCGGAAAGACGCCTAGTCTCCCCAGAACGTGGCTGAGACATACTGATATTGCCGCGTAATTCGCTGGAGCAAAAGACAGGGCCAGCCACGCCGGGAGAAGAAACCAAAACACCCAACAGATCTGTCCCATGCTGGCCCCTTCGAACTAACAAGACGGTCTCAAAACTAGAGGAAGAGTCACTCGAAGACATGATTTTGAGAGGGCACAAAGGCAGTCAAAAAAAGGGGGTAGGGGGGATAGAAGAAAAGGAAGGAGAAAACCATTTTTCTCTTTTGAGGGAAAGTTAAAGATGCTGAGGAATATGAAGAAGTGATATAGCGTATATATAGAAAATAGACGTGGAGACACGAAACGACGCAATAAATGAGAGTGAAGTTCGAAGGGGCGGCATGTCGAAGGGTTAAGTCAAGCGTTGGAACCCTAAAGAAGGCCCAACTCACCATTTCATTAAATAAGTGTAGTTACTTTATGCTTATTAAGGGTTACTTTATGAACATATGGTTAAAATCTAATCATATGTATCAAAAGCCCTAATCTCAATGTACTATATATAGTTGTACCATCATTTGTGTACAACTAAGGTGAAATACACTACACTTTTTGCTAAAAACGCATTATTCCTTTGCCTAGTACAATTAATCTCCCTAAAGTCCAAAACCTCCCGTCGGTTACTGTTCACCCAAGCAGCCTCCCACATTCTCATCAAAGTTTTCTCTTTCCATTTATCAAAGTATCCCCGAACCTATTATAAATTTAGTGTCGATCTCGATCCGAGTTCAACAAAGACTACATTGATAATCTCAATTGCGAGATCTTGATAGTCGCGGTGAAGATGTGGAGACATTACACTTAGCATTTTACTTGTTTTGTAACTGACCTAGTAGTACCTAAATGTGATTTTTTTTCATATGCCTTATCTTTGTGTGATTTAACATTTTCAATATATACTGATTTACTGAAACCAAAACTAGGATTAAATTTTGAAAAGTAAATCATAAAATCAACAAAAGTCTAATTTGTTTGAGGGAAGTGAGTATCAGCTTTGTAAACTAAGAATGAACAAGTTCCAAAATAATTGGATCCAAAAGCTCTTCCCATGGAGCTTGGTTGTGAAAATGCAACCTGAGATTTCTCCAAAACGCATCCATTGTTGTTAAAGCTTTCCCTGCGGTTTAATACAAACAAACAAACAAAAATGTTCACCATTGATGTATGAATATATATTTAATGAAGTAACTAAGAGTTCTTTTACCTTGCGGTATCGAGTAACCGTGTAGCGAAGCCTTTTCTTCTGTTAGAAGGTGAGACCCAAATCGCTCGTATTCCACAAACAGCTGGTTTAGCTTCTTCTTCACATACGATTGCTCCATTATCTAATCTATCCTCTGATGCGCGACATCTTTTCGATACTTGTCTTTGCAAAACAATATTTCCAAACTGAATGGAGGTGGAAGGCGAGGAGGAGTTCTCTTTCTTTAACGGTCTTTCATTATCTATGACCTTAAATGCTTCCTTGATTGGTTCTGCAACTAAACATCCGCTGATTCGCTGAGAGGAAACAGATAGATAAACCTACACATAACAAGGTAGCTCTTGAAGACGCAGTGAAAGTAAAGAGGCATATCAAAGAAAATTTTATATTTCTGCACAATCAACGTTCTTGTTTGATTTCAATGCTACTCATAGACATGGTATCGTGTATGAGCAATGGAATTTATCCGCAAATGTCTGTTAAGAACTGGATACAGGCTCATACCTTGCAATGTTTGTGAAGAATCCAATCCTCTCCTAGCTCAACCTCCATCATTTTCACAACTTCTTGCACCTGAAATTTACAAAAGATACCCCGTTAGATCCTCGAATTGAAGAACCAGTACCGTAAAGGCGTAAACAGCACAACTTGAATTGTGAGAGAGAAAATAAGATGAACCTACCTTGTTTCTGTGTGCAGGAGAATCATTTTCCGATACCATAACAATGCGGTTCTTGTCGAACGATGGCGATGTGAACGCTCTCTCGTTCTGCCAACCCTGAAACCAGTTCAAAAACCGAAACTTTTATCAAATAACCTCTACACAAGAATCAAACAAACCATTAAGGGATTCCATGTATCCTAACCTTAAAAGGGATTCCATTCATATAGTTCTTGTGAAAACTTTGATGACTCTTCTCATCTAATTCATCTCCAGGAGCATACTTAACTCCACATTCAGCACAAAGTCTTAGAAGAAAATCAGATTGACCCAATTCTAAGTGGAATTGAGTATAATTACGCTTCTTTTTGAGATTTTTAGGTGCAAAATTCTTCACTGGCTTCCCAATGCATTCCTTAACCACTTCGCTTCTGAAATACCCAGGAAATTAAGAGAAAAACGATAAACACAAATTGCTACAAGATAAATTCCAATTCCCCCAGAATCGCTCATTTTTCCCAATTGATGAAGAAAAAAAAAGAAGGAAATCGCAAAAGATGGATTCATGTACTTATCGGATATGGTAGATCGACGCTCGTAGGTGTTGACGATGGTGTTCCGACTATTTTCCCAGACGGCTAAACCATCGTCTGTCTCCGATGTTGTTGATGCAGTGATAGGAGACGAAGAGGGCTTGAAGAAATTATTGATTTTTGCTTGCATAATTATTGAGTATTGAAAGAATTGGAAATTTGGATTTCTTCTTCTTAGGTTTGTTTTGCCTTTCCTCTGTTTCTGGCAATTTTGGCGCCACGGATATTTTCATTTTGTTTGATAAATAAATTTTGCCGCCACGAGAAAATATTTATCATCGAAAATGATCATATATACTTGAATTAAATTAAATTTTCTATTCGAGCCAAACTACACTTAAATACACATTTTGTAAAAGAATTGAATCTTGCTAAAGTTTGATTATTTGATGTCCCCTTAAGAGCTTAATAAACTCAAAAAATCATATAATTGCATATTTCAGGGGCCATTTGGTATTGGAGAGTTGAGTCACAAGACATGCTACAATGGGTCCAATTATTTCGAGTCTAGATCGTGAATTAAGTGTTGTCCAAAACACTAGAACTTTTGATTAGATGACGTCGATTAATGTTAAGTGTACATAATATCCAACTACATTAGACCAACGTCAAAGACATATGAGTGTGTGCTTTTATATAATTACATGTATGTATTATGTTACTTTTGTAATATGTATGCACCGAAGATTAATTAAACTGTATTAATCTTACGTCTTTCTCCAATCTACTCCCCCAAATTTACCTCTTTTCCTCTTCAGTAGAGCCCCAAAAAAAGGTGAAAAAAGCCGATTCATCATCTATCCGATAAAACCGAGTTGCTCCATGACAGCATGAAATCCCGAAAAACATTCGGTAAATCTGCATTCAAATTTAAAAGGAACCAGAGATTTTCAGAATCATACAAGTGCTACATCAATTTCCCAATATGATACTAGTCGATGGGAATGTCTTACCTTGCACGACATTCATAGCAAGTGTGGGAATATCTACTTCTTCTTCGACCAATCTGTATACATCCACAAGCTGAAATAACAAAAGTAGAGTCATTGTTTTAGCTCAAGAGGTTCACAAGAGTCAATGGGAACGAACGATGCATGCTGAAATCTGATGTGATGTTTAATGTATGAACCTCTTCTACATGAAGCTTTGAGTCCTCTGTGAGCGCAAGGATAAGTTTCCTGCGAATGCCTTCGTCAAGGAGGAAAAGACGAGCTCCGTCCTTAATGGTATCTGTCAAGTCAAGCTTATTCTCCCTGAAAAATATCATGGGTAAAACATGGACTCAGATTTTAGGCTTCACAGCCGAACGATTGAGATTTGGGAACAATGCTTATATAAAAGTCGGTTACTTACACTTGCTTAACTCGTAGAGCAGGGTTGCTACTCATTTGTCCAACGTTTTCCTTTGCAAGTGATATAAGATTTTCCAGCCTTTTCCATTGGAAAACACCATCTTTGAATAGGACCTGATATTATCAACAAAACATTCAATGGCGACAAGAGCTTTGAGTTCAGCTACGCGGATAACAATTCGACATTGCATATATATAAGGAAATCAGAATTATCAATTAACCTGTATCAAGCGTTCCCGAAGTGCAGGATTCGGATCTGTTAGGAGGCGTTTTGCTACATATGGGTAAGCAACCTAGACAAAAGCTAGCTTTTAGTGTGGGAAGGGAAATGACAGCGTACAACGCATCACTAGTATCCAAAGTTTGAAAAGAAGAATCAAAAGAATAAACGTGAGTTCACCTCAAGAAATTTAAAATCAGGCTTCAGCGTGAAACATATACCCTCTTGCGTAAGCAGAGAACGAATAACAAGAGAGAACCGCTCTGGGATACGGATGGGAAAGTCGTACACTAGCTTGTTAAATTGGCCTGCAGCAAAACACATGACAATACTCTCTCAGATGTGCAAGAAAAGCAATTTAACCTTGTAAAGAAATGCACAAAACAGTACATACCTGTAACACTTCGGAAATTGAAATCTGCAAGCCCTTTCCCAGAAGAATTCTGCCAGATGGCTTCTAAAGCTGGAACTATGGGAGAAACATCTGTACCCTTGGCCAAGAATCCGAGCCTAGTGAAATCATTTGCCATCTCCACATAGTCTTCATTAACCGCATGGACAACAGCATCAATCAAAATTTGCTTGTTTTGCTGAGAATGAAAGAATTTAGTTAATTTATGACTGAAAAATTCTCTAATATAAAGATATAGAAACGACAATACGGAGGAGACAGTAGTAACTAAGGTATTTACTAGATATCTTCGAACCATTACACTCAAATTACCTGACTCAGTACAGCAACATTACCAAAGTCCACATAAGCAATACGCCCATCATGCATTGCAAAGATATTTCCAGGATGTGGATCTCCATGAAATAATCCGAATTCCAACAGTTGCCTCAGAGCAGCACTCACGCCAACAGTCAAGAATCCATTTAAATCAATTCCCGCATCCTTGACGGCCTGAGTATAATTAGTAAGAGTCAGTACTAAGAGCATAAAGGATTTTCTAGATGGAAAAAAGGAATTTATATTGGGTTGGCCCCTATTTGAAAGTCATACCTGCGGATCAGTGCACCGAATACCATCAATCCACTCCATTACCAGAACCCGCGGCCCACAATAATTCTTGTACACTCGAGGAATTTTGACAGTCGGGTCATCTTTGAAGTTCTCCAGAAAGTCTTCAATGTTCCTGGCTTCCTGTAGGCAAGTTTTTAAGGTTAACCAAGACTAAAGAAAGGCTCATACTTCAGCTTCTGTAATAAAAAAGCATCGAGTCAATCGACAATTAAATGAGGTACCAAGGTGTAATCGAGCTCCTCCAAAAGCTTTTCTCCAAATTCATCGACTATTAGCTCTGCATTGCAACCAAGTTTCTGTAGACTGAAGTCATTTAAGAATGAGGCAAGGGTTCGGAAAAGAAAGAGATCCCGGTAAATTATGGGCTCTATCTGCGGTCTCTGCACCTGTATATACAAATAAACAAATGTTAATCCCAAACTTTAAAACAACTTCAGTTGAACAAGCCCATATGAAATATCACAATTTTAAAACAGGATAAGTTCTGTATCTACAGTAAAATTTCTATTTAGAAGAACCTTGATAGCAACATCTTCTCCGGTGGCACGTAGAGTAGCTCGATAAACTTGGCCCAAACTTGCAGCCGCTATTGTCTGTGACGAAATCTTGCTAAACAGGGCCTCAAGAGGCTGGCCTAACTCTTCCTCAATGATATTAAAAGCAACCTACAAAGCCCTCCACCATTTATTAGCTTCACCACATGATGGCACATGCTACCAAGAAAAAAATATCTTGCTTCAAAATTTCTCCAAAAAGATAAGATTTTTACCTCGTTAGGGAATGGAGGAACATCATCTTGAAGTATGCAGAGCTCGTTCATGTAGTCTTCACGGATAATATCAGGTCTATTCGCCAGAACCTGTCCCCCCATGTAATATATATTAGAGAAGATAACTCCGAGATCCCGGCTAATGCCATTATTAACAAATTCCAAGCAATACCATGGATCCACATACCTGTCCAGCTTTGATAAATGAAGGCCCCAAGTTGCACAAGAGGTTCCTAAGCTGCCTAGCACGGAACGGGACAACTTCCTCGTCCCTTCCAACCATAAAATCATACATTAAGTTAGACCAATACAAACCCAAAGTCCAAACAATCTCCACACCCCTTGAAACAAGAGAGACTACTGCTCCTCTTGATTCCAACACTTTACTCCTCACCTGAGAAGAACAAAAAATCACCACTAAGCTCCAATTCAAACTATCTACAAGAAAACTCTGAAAGTAATCACACAAAAAGGAGAAAGAATCCATCTAGGCGCCTACTAGAATTCCTTTGATTCAATGGCAACAAATTCAATGAAATTTTCACCTGAATACAACCATATCAATTCATTCTAAGACACTACCCAGCAAATCAACGAAGACGAACAATTTTAGCCAAATGAATCAACAAAATGCAACAGTGATAGGATAAACAATGAAATTGACAGAGAAACTTGAAACAAATCAAAATCACAGAAGCAAATCATACAGTTTCCGGAGAATACTTTCGGAACGGCACGCAAACGCCTCTCTCGATATCCAGCTGCTCCAACGCGGTGCTCGATTTCTCAACTCTCACACCTCTCTCAACTCCGGTCATCGCCGAAGTTTCTGCACTCATCGCCGAAGTCATAATCGCAGCGTCTTTCGAATTCCGGCCACTAATAGGGGTGTTTCTCGTCGAAACATCCGTCGCCACCGCGGTAATCGAAAAGTTAGAAGTCCGTACAGCTGAGAACGTCCTTCCCCGCCGCAAAAGAGCATCTCTCCGATCAAAAACAGCGCGGTTTCTTCTCCGAAGACGGTGGTTAAGTGAGAAATTAGGGTTTATAAGACAGTTACAGTGGATTGACTCCATGGATCAGCCGGAGATGTACCGGAGGGACGATCGGAAGAAGAAAGAAAAGTGGATACGTTTCCGTTGGACGAAAACTAAAATAAAAATATTAATCAATATAATTAACGAAAATGGAATAATCGACTGCCAACCACAAAAGACAACTATTTATTTTCCGAAAATTAAAACTTTATCACCTCACGTTTCAAAAAGCCCACAACAAATGTAATTTGTAGCAAAACGGCCCCGAATCTTATTTTTGTTTATTTTTACATCCACACAATTTTCTTTCTTCTTGGTCGGGTGAGAGAATTCCGTGTATAAACATCACGACGGAGGTTTTATCCGATCTTCATAGTGAACATTGAGAAGACGGATTGCTCCTAGATGTAGTGATGCGGCCGTTAAGTGGATTAAAAACGTGTGTATTAATTGTATTTTATTTTGGCTACTTTTCTCAATAAATTCAATATACGGGGTGTATTTGTAAAATATATTATTAACTGATAAATACAACAATATCTAGAAATACAGATGGATGTAAGAGTACGTAGAGAGTAGAGATAGAATTTGACGTCAAGTAGAGAAGAGGCACTCTTGTGTGGCCATGAAAGGTGCGACGTTTAGGCAACTAATTCGTATTTGTATGAAATGAATGGAATATCTCTAGATAAAAAACAATACTATCGACATTCGTTTATGGTTTTAGGTCTATATCACAAAATTTGATAATTTGTTTAGTTGATTCAATAAAACGTACCCGTTATAAAAAAAACGGTTTTGCATCCCACTTATTGATTGCAAGAAATGATCTAAGATACTTAACTTGGCAGGACTAAAGCAAACAAAACTGTCCCCTCTACAAACATAACATCATAACAAACTAGGATAAGTTTAATTCCACTAATAATAATAACATGGAAATTGATGGCTTTGAAATAATAATAATATATTTTGAATCCTAAAGAAGGTAACTAGTGTTCACCCAAAAATAGTAAAATACTAGACACAGGTCATAGCTAACATGATAGTAAACTACATGTTTTACCTCTCGCATAGTAAGTTTTGATCTATGCCCATCTCATCACAATAAAGCGGGAGTTATCTTCTACTTTTGCTATTAAAATGATGAAAAGCACGTGCTTAGGTTAGAGTTGGGTATAGTCAATAACATGTTTCATTTTGTAAGCCATTTGCATCCGATAAAATTAGAGATGTTAATTATGGGTTAAAACCTGATGGGTACCCGAAACCCGGTGGAATGTTTGAGGTAAAAAAACCCACATTTTCCTATTAGACCATCTCCGGTAGGAAGGCAAATTTCTCATCATATATTCCCTCCACATCATTTTATTCTCCTTCCACATCATCTCAATTTTTTAATTCACACTCAACACTACAATAGGAAGGCAAATTGTTTTCTCTTTCCTCGAACTCACTTTCTCTTTCCTCCAACTCATTTTATTATTTAATATATATGATACATCTTATAAATACTTAATATATTTATAATCACACAAAATAATCTTAAAAATATATTAAAATCTTACAACAAAAAACACCAAACATTAATAAACTTAGAAATATATTTTGATATTTCTAATCGAGAGTTTCTCCGAATTTTTGCCAAATATGCTCGACAAAACACCAAAGAGAAAGACAATGTAGGAGAAGAAATGAAAAGAGAGTGTTAAAAATTTAGTTTTTTTTTTGTGTCCAAATAATACAAACCTAGTCTCTATTTATAGAAGATAAGAAATAAAAAATAATGGTGAAATTTTAAAAAAATTTTGATTAATTATTTGATATAAATTTCATTTATTAGAAACATTGGAAAAAAAAAAAAATGGACCAATCACAAGCCACCACAACACAAAGGTGTGGGGCCCTATATGAATTTGGTCCGAAGGCAATATTTGCCTTTCTCTTTCCTTTGATAAATTTGTCTTCCTATTGCACTTAAAAACACCCTATTTGCCTACCCATTGGACTTGGTCTTAGAAATAATATAGGTTTAGGGGGGTTATTGATTGATAGATTTTTAAAGATTTTTAGAATTTGTATAATCCATTGTTATTGGTTTATGGATTATGAGATTCTTAATGAAATATCTTGTTATTGGTTTGATGATTTTTAAATTCTATTTAAAATCCATTGTTATTCAAAAAGTTTAGTATTTATTGATTCTATAAATCTATTAGAATCTAGTGTTATTGGTTGATGGATTTCGTGTAATTTTACTCCTAATACAAGATTTTGACAACACCTCATAAAACCATTGGATTCTTAGAATTATAAATAACTAAAATTTTTAAATATACAAAACTCTCTACAAATTTAACATATCTATGGATTTTAAAAATTCTAAAACTTTTTAAGAATCTATCAACCAATAATCCCTCCCTAAATCGGGTAGCTTCTCTTATAATATCAACTCATTCGGGTTTAACCTAATGGATTTTGGGACCCAAATGGATTTTTTTTAAAAAAAATCTTTGATATTGTTGGATGTTGAAACGATAGATGTGTGATTATATTCTTGATGTCGGAGTTTATTTACTTATATTTTAGACTTTTGGTTTTATTTTGGATTTGAATATTTTTATATTCATGTTGAATCTTATTCATGGATGAGATTTGTATAGACTAGGCTTTTGATTTGTTTTCTTCTACTCGTAAATTTCATCTTCACGATTTTGCATTTTAAAAAAAAAAAATTATTATTGAAAAAATGAAAAGCATTTAAGAATGAAAAAGAAAAAAAAAAGTTATATAATATTTAATGCTAGTCATTATATAATACAAAAGCACTACAAGAGTGAAAAAAAACTTACTTAACACAACCGGGTACCCACGGGTAGACCCGAAATACAGTGGGTTTTGGGGGGCTCAATTTTCAGGTTCTTTAATTTTGGGCTCATTTCGGGTTTTGGATATTTGATGGACGGGTTCAGTTCGGGTCCAGGCTGGGCTGGGATATTATACTCAATTTAACATCCCTAGATAAAATTGAAATGATGCATGAAAAGTACATTGCCTATGTACAAGGATGAAATGCTCAAATTGGATAATACCCAAAATCCCTAAAACCAAAAGCTTATCTTTTTTTTTCTTTAAATGATACACTTAATCACTTCGTCCATGGTAAAAGCTTAGATACATTACCATCTTATTGCATAGTAAAACAGTAGATATCTCCTAATCTACTAAAAATATATAATGTATAAATTAGCATATAATCAGAAAATTAGTTTGCTGCCATAAATACATATGTTTTTTTTATGTCATTGTACACTTTTAGTTTGTTCCATTGGTATATGATATACTTGCATATTAATTCTTTCTATGCTCATATTTGCATCCACATTCATGCATCTTGGTTGCATGCTTAGGCTCATATTAGTCTAGTTTAGCTTAGAATTCCATTTTAGATTTTAGGATTAGGACTTTGCACATACTGCATGCTTTTACCTTGTTTTCAAGATATTTAGTAACATTTGGATTTGTCCTAGTTTGGAGGAGCTAAGAGGATAGAGAAGTGGAGCATGAAGCCAAAAAGAGGATAAAAATGGTCGATTTGAGCTAAGGCGCCAAATATCGGGCTCTGCTTACCGGTGAAACATCCAACACTTTTTTTTTTTAATAAATAATTAACCCAAGTTAATGTTCCCATAAATACTAACCCTCAACGGTTAACTAACAATTACTATAAGCGGAAATTCTCATAAAAATACTCCTTTAGAATAAATCAACCAAATCAATTCCAATATTCAGCTAAACAATTTCAATAAGGACTCTAACAACCTAAACCAGGTTCCACTAGACACAACAATAAAACTAATCCTATCATCCTCTTCTCAGGCCATGATTCCGCGATTACTCATTTCTGTTAATTGCAACAAATGAGAAAAAGAGTTGCGTGAGTATTATCACAAATACTCAGTGAACCGGTCATCCCATCTACCAGTTACATAATAATGACAATGCATGCCAAAAACTACGCGATCAACACCATTTACACAATGTTCGAAATATTAAACAAGCATTTTAAACAAAATCCACAAATCAACAAATAGTTTCAATCAACACTCCACCTAGTGTTGATCGAAACACACACAACCCAGCCAAAGAAAATCATGACAGGGTGTCGATCGACGCTACCACTAGGTGTCGATCGACGCTCCTTCACAAACCGCAAACTACACGAGAATAAAAAGGGGTGTCGATCGACACTTCCTCTAGGTGTCGATTGACACTCCTCGCAGAAACCTGAATCGAGCCATATCTTCACGCGGCTCAATTCCGTTTCATCGAGCAATACATTCTCATCGATCAACAATAGAATCACACACAACAATCATGCACAAACCGCAAAATAAGCAATAATCATTAGCAATTCCATCAAACTCACTCATCGATACCCTAACATACATATCCATAACTACGATCACGCACTCACCTCGATTAACGAATTGAACACACGGATACACGAAAATCTGATCCTCTTACTCGACCCAAAGCTACTAATTCTCCTTCTCTATCACCTAAAACTTACCATTAGGGTTTTCTCCTAAAACAAATTAAGATTTTATGAAAACAGAATCAACGCGCTGTTTTAAAATCAACGTTGTGGACAGATCATACCTCATAATAACAATCCGAAATAAGATTCAGAATTTAGACCCGAAGAGATTTCCAACGACCTATAGATCGTCACCTAATTCTTTCTTGAGCTTTGGCAAAACGCCTTCGAAGTGGTCTGATCACATACCCGATTCTGCACAGACCTCCCTCACGAAAACAGAGATATCCCTTAGCATACACATTCGATTGAAAAAACGATTCACCTAATGGCTAGATAAGAGAAAGGAAAACTTACCCATAAAATTTCACGATGATCAGAACTGATTTGATCATATGTTCCTCTTCTCCAACACTAAGCAACATAACTGCATGATTCTCAAAAACAATTCTCTTCCTCGAGAACTCTCTCGAATCTCTTTATCTCTTCTCTCAATTCTGATTTCGCTTTGATTTTTGCCTCTTTGCTCTGAAAAACACGGCCAAAACTCAGTCTCGCGCTTAAATACTACGACCTAGGGCTTTCTCTAAACCATCGCAGCAAACCGACTGATTTAACATTAAACCAAACAAATCAAAAACATTAGTGTCGATCGACACCCAGCCTTGGTGTCGATCAACACCCCTTACCAAATTTCACAATTCGGTTTTGGGATGTTACAACTGTCCCCCACTAATTTCACAATTCGAATCCCGCAAACCGTCTATTAAAAGACCAAAAAAACTTAACCCTCACTTGGTCAAAATCCCTAGAGATCCTCACCCGATCCCTGAACTCGTATCTAGTCCTATATTTATATACACGTTTTTAGACATTAACTACTCTTGACACATTATCACACTACCTTGCTCTCAGGACGCATCCTTTAGCAACAAACGTACCATCTACCCATGGTATACAATGAAAAAAATTTTCCTCTAGGCTTACACTGAGACCCACCCGTCCCACATAAGTCTCCAGAGACTATTCTCTCCAAAATAAATGCAGGGGAAACACATTCCCCTCAAGAGACCCACCCGTCTCTTCATACTTATACTGAGACCCATGCGTCACAGATAAGTAAGCATTTCACCATACTACACTAAGACCCACCCGTCATCAGTAAGTATCTCATTCATACTACACTAAGACCCACACGTCACAGGTAAGTATGACCTCTACACTACACCAAGACCTACCCGTCATCGGTAAGTATAACCTCGACACTACACTGGGACCCACCCGTCATAGGTAGATACATCGGAGACCGACGCGTCTCCCCAAAATGGTAATGAGTTATTCAGAAATGCTATTGTCCCTAGAGTAATAAATTCTAAAATGTTTATAAACATCTCTGACTAGATTTGCCCCACGTGGCTATACTCGATATTCCCCACCCAAAATATTATCCAAAACACGATCTACACTGGTCAACCAATACATAACACTGTATAACCTCGACACTACATTGGGATCCACCCGTCACAGGTAGATACATCGGAGACCCACGCGTCTCTCCAAAATGGTAATGAGTTATTCGAGAACGTTATTGTCCCTAAAGTAAAAAATTCTAAAATGTCTATAAACATCTCTGACTAGATCTGCCCCACGTGGCTATACTCGATATTCCCCACCTGAAATATCGTCCAAAACACGACCCACACTGGTCAACCAGTACATAACACTTATAAGAATCACACATCTTACAATAACACAGGAAAATAAATAAGGAAATCCATCTTATAAATTTCCCAGAAATGTATATCGTTACAACGAAACAAAAAATACATGAAACAAACCACAATAGCAATATGCTAATACGAAAATCTGGAACCACAAAGATAAAAGTAAGCTCAAGCTGCGACCTGCTTGTCAAACCACTTCATGAACTCTAACTTCATCTTTGCCTCTGGCTCCCAAGTCTCATCCTCTGTACCGCTACAGTCCTACGAGACCCTTAGCAACGATATCCTCTTCTGGCGCAAGACCTTCTCTCTCCACTCGAGAACCCTAACAAGAACTACCGGAACTGTCAAATTAGGCCTAACATCCTCCGAAATCTTAGCCACCAACTCCTCTAACTCATACAAGCACTTCCTCAACATCGACACATGGAAAACCTTAACGAATGCCTTCATGATCGGAGGTAACTCTAACCAGTACGCCACTGGTCTAACTCGCTCCACTACCGGGAATGGACCCATAAACCGCAGAATCAGCTTATTCTCTGCTATGGATCTATTAGGACCCCTCAACATAGCCATCTTGAGATACACACAATCTCCAACTGCAAACTCAAGCTCTCTCTGCTGCTTATCGGCATAACTCCTTTGTCGATCTTGAGCCTCTTTCATGTTCAACTTAAAACATGGATATTTTCCGTCGTTTCCTGAACAAAACTCGCACAAAAAATGCTCTTTTCCCCCTCTTGGATCTAGCATATAGGTGTCATGCATGGCCTCCCATACCACATCTCATATGGAGCCATCTCAATACTCGGCTGAAAGCTGTTGTTATTCGCAAACTCAGCCAGGCATAAATAATCCACCCAATGACCACTCCAATCCAGCATACACATCATTAGTAGATCCTCTAAGGTCTGAATAGTACTCTCTGACTGATCATCAGTCTGTGGATAATAAGTTGTACTAATATGCACCTTAGTGCCCATCTCAACCTAAAAGGCTCTATAAAACTTAAAAGTGAACTTGGGATCCCGATCTAACACTATAGTAGTTAGCACTCCATGCAACCTCACGATCTCTCTCACATACTATTTAGTCAATATCGCAACTCCATTGGTCTTTTAAATGGCCAAAAAAATGTTTTTACTTGGTCAGATGGTCCACAATAACCCAAATAGCATCATAGGTCCTCGAGTTAGGCAATCCGACCACAAAATCCATGGTGATCATATCCTACTTCCACTCCAGAATAGACAAACTTTGCAACTTATCACTCTAAACCTGATACTTCACTTCCACAAGCTGACATTTATCGCACGCTACGATCCACTCGCCGGTATAACACAGAATTACACCCGCACTCAGAGGTCCATATCCCATCTCATACTTATGCACGATCAGACATTGATTACTCATACTCATACTGACTTCATCACATTCTCATGACGTTTCCTTCGAGGTAACGATGTTGATGCCACTCCACTCTCGGGACGTGTCCCTCAAGGCCCGAAGGCAAAGACAAATGGTAAGTGCCCACGGCCAATGCAGTAACCTTTGCTCCATTCCCGACTCGCAGCTCCACTTGTCCCTTTTTCAGCGTCCTACTGTTGCTTAGTGCCTGCACATTAGTACAAATATGAGCACCACAACCGGTATCCAATACCCATGAGTTAGAACCTGAAGAAGTAACATTTACTTTAATAACATAAATACCTGGAGAAGTCGTCTCATACGTCTTTTTCTTGTTCTTTAGACCATCCAGGAATTTCTTGCAATTTCTCTTCCAATGCCAAGGCTCATTGCAGAAGTGGCACTTATCAGCATTAGAAGGGCCAGACTTGGGCTTAGGAGGAGGCGCAGGTCTATCCTGGTACACAACCTGGACGGCCCTGCCCTTTCCTTTGCCTCTTCTGGGTTTCTTAAACTTTTTATCCCCTTGTACCATGAGCACATTTGGGGTACCCTTCTTGATGTTTGGCTCAGCTGTCTTGAGCATGCCATGTAACTCAGTCAACGTCTTCGTCAAGCTGTTCATATTATAGTTCATAATGAACGTATCATAGCTTGGCGGCAGTGACTGCAGTATGATGTCGGTAGCCAACTCTTGGCTAATGGGACAGTCCAGTTTCCCCAAGTTATCAATATAACCCATCATATTTATGACGTGGGGACTTACTGGAGCATCACTTGGTAGCTTACACTCAACTAGAGATTTAACCGTCTGGTATCTCTCAGTTCGAGCCTCCTCCTGAAACATCGCTTTCAGGCTAGTGATTATCTCGATGGGCGACGCCACGTTCTCATATTGCTTCTACAAATCTGAGTTCACGGTAGCCAGCATCAGACAAGTCACATCGACCACATCATTTGAATGCTTATCCCAAGCATTCTTTTCTGCCTGCGGGGCATTGGCACGGTACTTCTTGGGGAGAACTTTATCAAGGACATAGTCCCTTTTCTCCTGCATGAGAACAATTCTCAGGTTCCGATACCATTCCAGAAAATTAGATCCATTTAGCTTGTCCTTCTCAAGGACGGATCTCAAGGAGAATGTGTTATTTGAGCTAGACATTGCTGAAACAAAAGAGATAGAGGTAAGTTACGATGTTCAATAAAAGAGTAAGCTTAACAATTAAGAAAACTCGCATTATATTCAAAAGTATGTTTCCTCAAAAGAATATAATGATCCAAGATCCATGTTTCACTAAAATCCAAGCAAGCCACTGGCTGTTACTCAAATCTCAGCTATGTAGGTAAGCAACACTTTGCTAATCATATCCAATATGACTCTTGGTTGTGGATAAAACATCTTATGTTTAGTCCACCTAATGTCTATGAGCCCAGAACTTCTGATAGCCCATTCAAGTTAACCAATCTCTTCAGTCATGTAATAGTTGATGCCATGCACTGCAAGCCCATCAACACAATTACCTACTCCCTTACTCATGTAACCGCAGATACCTTTCACTGCAAGCCTATCACGCAATTAAACGAGCCTTGACAGCTGACAAGATCGGGAAGACATCCTAAACACTTGATATTTAGTCGAGGAACTCAACATTTAATCCTTAACACATATCACATATGCATTCAGGAACCCAATCTAATTAAATATGGTTCGGTTGTTTAATTTCAGGTTCACTAAACTTTAATCTTTAGAGGCTGTCGATCGACACTACATTAGTGTCGATCGACACTCACCTCTCTGGAACAGTTCTTCGACAACCGATCAATCCAATTGAACCGGTTTCGATAACCGACCAAACCAATTTTAATAACCGGTCAATCCAATCGAACCGGGTTGATAATTGCACTCTGTCGATCGACATAACAGTTGTGTCGATCGACACGAGTCAAACCAAATCAATTTTGCGATAATCGGTCAATCCAATCGAACCGAGTCAATAACCGGTCCGTGTCGATCGACACAACATTTGTGTCGATCGACACCAACCAATTCGCAGTAAACCGAAATCAGCCGGTTTAATTGATTTGTTAACCAAACACGATAACCGATTTAATCCAATTAAACCGGTTCATTAAACGCAATGGCAGAGACCATCGTGTCGATCGACACAACCATTGTGTCGATCGACACGACTAGGTTTTGCAACGAAACAATTGATCAAATTCGATAACTATCAGGTAGATTGTTAAACCCTAACGCTCTCTATTAATCAACCTAGTCATAATTCCTTTCCTAGGATCTAGGGTTTGTAAACGATAAATCTGATAGAACAAATCTCGAATATACCTGGAGTTTTGCAGCGGAGTTATGATCAGGGATTCGAGATTCTGAGCACTTCAATCGCAGTACCTCTACTGGTAGTCCATACGCACACAAACTGGAATCCGCCGGGATGCTAGTACCGGTAGATTGGATCTCTCGGGAGTTTCTGCGTTTTAAAGTGGCTGCCAAAAAATTTTCTCTAAAACCCTTATCCCCAAGTCGTGCCTTTATAACTCCTTATATAGGCCCTGGAGAAAACCTAATTGATCTTGAACCGATTCAGAATCAATTAAGTCATTGAACCGAAATCTTTATTTCGGTCAGCAGCACGTGTCGATCGACACAACATGCTTATGTCGATCGACACACCTTTTAAAACATGAAAATAATGTGCATCAAATACACATTATTTGGATCATTACATTAATGATCTTTCCCACGTAAAGTGAATCCAATTTGCTTAGGTGTGTGACCCTGTAGGATCATATAATACTAGCAATGAGTTCATAACTCATAGATCATCATTGGTTTCTAGCAAAACGTTATGACCACCTAGTATCATATGAATGTCTAATCTCGACAGTACAACTATCTCTAGAGTGAATACAAGTGTGATTTCAGGACATTCCCAACAATCTCCCACTTGTACTGGAATCAACTATTCCAATAATCCCTTCATCTCTATATCTCGATATGGCATAAGGCAAGATCCGTGTCATCCTTATTCAACCAAAATCATGTTCATCGAACTCCGATTTATACTGACAATACAAACAACTGACATTCAGTTCGTTCGAGTGCGGCCACACATTCCTCCGTATCAAATCTTCGATGGGCCCTGAGATATTTATCTCCTGCTTTATAGGAGGGACAAATCCCATCTTGTTCCATCCCTGTTCCTTCACACACTTCATGATACGCCCAATCAATGCCTTTATAGTCACCTGTTACGGATAATGTTTGACAGAGTCAAAGCGGACTAATTCATATGTAAGAAATCATGATGAACTCAGGTATAAGGACTATACTCTATAGTCGTAATGAGAACTTCTTATGACACTTAATTATCCTGTAGAGTTCTCATTAGCGGGTCATGTCCGATCATATGTTCTCTAACATATATCTATGTGATTGACTTTAATACTCTTATTAATGACTCCATGAAACTTAGTCATCAGTCACCTCACATGCTAGTCTCACGCGGTTGTTAGTGTCCCACTTTAACAACCTTGACCAGGGACAAATATAATCTATGTCATTTAATTCTCATAGGGTTTCATGATCAAGTCCTCAACTTGATGACCTATAGAATGTCATAAATTATTTTGGGACTATCATTTAAACACATTTAAATAATACTGAAATCAAGTTTCATTAAAATAATCAAAGTATGATTACATGAACATCAAAACATAACTTAAAATAAGACAACTCCCACTAAAATCAAGATCATATCTTAATTTCCTTAAGTCCTATAGCAGCAGTATGACTCTCATGCTTAGGTCGTGGGAGGGGCTTGGTCAGAGGATCAACGACATTCTCATCCGTTGGAATTCTGCTGATCTTCACGTCTCCTCTATCAATTATATCACGAATAAAGTGATATCTCCTCTCTATGTGTTTGGATTTCTGGTGTGACCTTGGTTCCTTCGCCTGAGCAATTGCTCCATTTTTATCACAATACAATGCTACAGGCTCTAAGATACTAGGAACCACACCAAGTTCAGACATGAACTTCTTGATCCAAACAGCTTCCTTCGCTGCTTCCGAAGCAGAAATGTATTCAGCCTCAGTAGTGGAATCAGCTACGATGCTCTGCTTGGAACTTTTCCAACTGACTGCACCGCCATTTAGACAAAAGACATAACCAGACTGAGACCGGAAATCTTCTTTGTCCGTCTGAAAACTTGCATCAGTGAATCCACTTATGACCAGCTCATCATCTCCTCCATACACCAAGAACTTATCCTTAGTATTTCTCAAATATTTTAGGATATTCTTGACTGCTGTCCAGTGACACTCACCTGGATCAGATTGGTATCTACTCGTCATGCTTAAGGCACAAGCAACATCTGGACGAGTACAGAGCATGGCATACATAATAGATCCTACTGCCGAAGCATAAGGAATTCTATTCGTTCGCTCCCGCTCAGCTTGTGTCGAGGGACACTCCTTCTTGCTAAGAGTAACGCCATGTAACATAGGTGTGAAACCTTTCTTGGAATCCTGCATACTGAATCTGTGCAAGACCTTATCTATATAAGTGTCTTGACACAATCCAATAAGCCTATTTAATCTATCTATATAGATTCTTATTCCAAGAATATACGCGGCTTCACCCATGTCTTTCATGGAAAAACAACTTCCAAGCCAAGTCTTTACAGACTGAAGCAATGGAACGTCATTTCCAAGAAAGAGTATGTCGTCTACATACAGTACGAGAAATGCAACTCCGCTCCCACTAGTCTTCTTGTATACACATGGTTCCTCTTCGTTCTTGATAAAGTCAAACTTTTTGACCGCTTCATCAAAACGAAGATTCCAACTTCGTGATGCTTACTTCAATCCATAAATGGATCGATGAAGCTTGCATACTTTCCCACCATTCTTAGGATCTGTGAAACCTTCAGGTTGTGTCATGTACACATCCTCTTCCAGAATTCCGTTAAGGAAAGCTGTTTTCACATCCATCTGCCAGATCTCATAATCATAATAAGCGGCAGTTGCTAGGAGTATCCGAATGGATTTAAGCATAGCGACTGGGGAATAGGTCTCATCATAGTCAATACCATGAATTTGTTTAAAACCTTTAGCCACTAATCTAGCTTTGAATATCTGGATATTCCCATCCACGTCAATCTTCTTCTTGAAGATCCATTTACACTCAATGGGTCTTACACCATCGGGTAAATCTACCAAGGACCATACTTGGTTTTCTGACATAGATCCCATTTCGGATCTAGCGGCTCTCAGCCACTTTTCGGAGTCTGGGCCCAACATTGCTTCTTCGAAATTCGTAGGTTCGTCACTGTCAATGATCAACAGGTCATGACAGTCATTCACGAGAAATCCATAGTATCTCTTGGGTACGTGACGAGTCCTTCCAGATCTGCGAACTTCAGGCATCACAGGTGCAGGTTCCACAACTCCTTGTGGTTCCACAGGTTCCATAACTCCTTGTGGTTCCACCTGCTGCTCTTCCTCATGAGGTTGAGCAGGCTCCTGTGATTCTCGAACTTCTTCGAGTAGTACTTTACTCCCACTATTATTCTTATGAAGAAACTCTCTTTCAAGGAAAGTACAATCCCGAGCAACAAACACTTTATTCTCAGAACGGTTGTAGAAGTAGTACGCCTTGGTTTCTTTAGGATAACCAACGAAAAAGCACTTATCAGATTTGGGTGCGAGCTTATCGGATATTAAACGTTTTACATAAGCCTCACAACCCCAAATTTTCAGAAAAGACAGACTTGGAACATTTCCAGTCCACATCTCATGTGGTGTCTTTGCAACTGATTTTGATGGGACTCTGTTTAGTGTAAATGCAGACGTTTCTAGAGCATATCCCCAAAAGGATAATGGAAGGTCTGTGTGACTCATCATAGATCGAACCATATCTAATAGGGTTCGATTCCTCCTCTCGGAAACTCCATTCCATTGGGGTGTTCCAGGAGGAGTGAGCTGTGAAACAATTCCACACTCTCTCAGATGATCACTGAACTCTTGACTTAAGTATTCTCCACCACGATCAGATCGAAGAGCTTTAATACTTTTGCCAAGTTGGTTCTGTACTTCATTCTGGAATTCCTTAAATTTCTCAAAGGATTCCGACTTGTGTCTCATTAGATAGACATAGCCATACCTACTGAAATCATCAGTAAAGGTAATGAAGTAGTTATAGTTTCCTCTAGCACTTGTGCTCATTGGGCCGCAGACATCTATATGTATTAGGCCCAATAAGTCATTGGCCCGTTCATTTGGTTTATTGAAAGGAGCCTTTGCCATTTTGCCCATCAAACAAGATTCACATTTCTCACATGATTCATAATCAAATGAGCCCAAAAGTCCATCACTATGGAGCTTCTGTATGCGTTTCTCGTTTATGTGACCCAAACGACAGTGCCAGAGAAAAGTTGGGTTTTCATCATTTGACTTAAACCGCTTAGTATTTATGTTATAAACGGGCATAGATTGGTTTAAAACGTAAAACCCATTCTCTAATGGGCCGTTACCATAAAACATACCATCGCGATTAAAAGAACAACATTTATTCTTAATAGAAAAATCAAATCCTTCCAAATCCAAACAGGAAACTGAAATGATGTTTCTGCTTATCGCAGGTACATAATAGCAATTGTTTAATTCTAAAACCAGGCCCGAAGGCAAAGACAAATGGTAAGTGCCCACGGCCAACGCAGCAACCTTTGCTCCATTCCCGACTCGCAGCTCCACTTGTCCCTTTTTCAGCGTCCTACTGTTGCTTAGTGCCTGCACATTAGTACAAATATGAGCACCACAACCGGTATCCAATACCCATGAGTTAGAACCTGAAGAAGTAACATTTACTTCAATAACATAAATACCTGGAGAAGTCGTCTCATACGTCTTCTTCTTGTTCTTTAGACCATCCAGGAATTTCTTGCAAGTTCTCTTCCAATGCCCAGAATCATTGCAGAAGTGGCACTTATCAGCATCAGAAGGGCCAGACTTGGGCTTAGGAGGAGGCGCAGGTCTAACCTGGTTCACAACCTGGACGACCCTGCCCTTTCCTTTGCCTCTTTTGGGTTTCTTAAACTTTTTATCCCCTTGTACCATGAGCACATTTGGGGTACCCTTCTTGATGTTTGGCTCAGCTGTCTTGAGCATGCCATGTAACTCAGTCAACGTCTTCGTCAAGCTGTTCATATTATAGTTCATAATGAACGTATCATAACTTGGCGGCAGTGACTGCAGTATGATGTCGGTAGCCAACTCTTGGCTAATGGGACAGTCCAGTTTCCCCAAGTTATCAATATAACCCATCATCTTTATGACGTGGGGACTTACTGGAGCATCACTTGGTAGCTTACACTCAACTAGAGATTTAACCGTCTGGTATCTCTCAGTTCGAGCCTCCTCCTGAAACATCGCTTTCAGGCTAGTGATTATCTCGATGGGCGACGCCACGTTCTCATATTGCTTCTACAAATCTGAGTTCACGGTAGCCAGCATCAGACAAGTCACATCAACCACATCATTTGAATGCTTATCCCAAGCATTCTTTTCTGCCTGCAGGGCATTGGCACGGTACTTCTTGGGGAGAACTTTATCAAGGACATAGTCCCTTTTCTCCTGCCTGAGAACAATTCTCAGGTTCCGATACCATTCCAAAAAATTAGATCCATTTAGCTTGTCCTTCTCAAGGACGGATCTCAAGGAGAATGTGTTGTTTGAGCTAGACATTGCTGAAACAAAAGAGGTAGAGGTAAGTTACGATGTTCACTAAAAGAGTAAGCTTAACAATTAAGAAAACTCGCATTATATTCAAAACTATGTTTCCTCAAAAGAATATAATGATCCAAGATCCATGTTTCACTAAAATCCAAGCAAGCCACTGGCTGTTACTCAAATCTCAGCTATGTAGGTAAGCAACACTTTGCTAATCATATCCAATATGACTCTTGGTTGTGGATAAAACATCTTATGTTTAGTCCACCTGATGTCTATGAGCCCAGAACTTCTGATAGCCCATTCAAGTTAACCAATCTCTTCAGTCATGTAATAGTTGATGCCATGCACTGCAAGCCCATCAACACAATTACCTACTCCCTTACTCATGTAACCGCAGATACCTTTCACTGCAAGCCTATCACGCAATTAAACGAGCCTTGACAGCTGACAATCCAGAACACTTGATATTTAGTCGAGGAACTCAACATTTAATCCTTAACACATATCACATATGCATTCAGGAACCCAATCTAATTAAATCTGGTTCGGTTGTTTGATTTCAGGTTCACTAACCTTTAATCTTTAGAGGCTGTCGATCGACACTACATTAGTGTCGATCGACACTCACCTCTCTGGAACAGTTCTTCGACAATCGATCAATCCAATTGAACCGGTTTCGATAACCGACCAAACCAATTTTAATAACCGGTCAATCCAATCAAACTGGGTTGATAATTGCACTCTGTCGATCGACATAACATTTGTGTCGATCGACACGAGTCAAACCAAATCAATTTTGCGATAACCGGTCAATCCAATCGAACCGAGTCAATAACCGGTCCGTGTCGATCGACACAACATTTGTGTCGATCGACACCAACCAATTCGCAGTAAACCGAAATCAGCCGGTTTAATTGATTTGTTAACCAAACACGATAACCGATTTAATCCCATTAAACCGGTTCATTAAACGCAATGGCAGAGAACATCGTGTCGATCGACACAACCATTGTGTCGATCGACACGACTAGGTTTTTCATGCCGATTTGAACAATTCAACAACAAAACGATTTTGCAACGAAACAATTGATCAAATTCGATTACTATCAGGTAGATTGTTAAACCCTAACGCTCTGATACCACTGTAGGAATTTACTCAGGTTTTACCGGATTAGTCTCTATTAATCAACATAGTCATAATTCCTTTCCTAGGATCTAGGGTTTGTAAACGATAAATCTGATATAACAAATCTAGAATATACCTGGAGTTTTGCAGCGGAGTTACTATCAGGGATTTGAGATTCTGAGCACTTCAATCGCAGTGCCTCTACTGGTAGTCCACACGCACACAAACTGGAATCCGCCGGGATGCTAGTACCGGTAGATCGGATCTCTCGGGAGTTTCTGCGTTTTAAAGTGGCTGCCAAAAAAATTTCTCTAAAACCCTTATCCCCAGGTCGTGCCTTTATAACTCCTTATATAGGCCCTGGAGAAAACCTAATTGATCCTGAACCGATTTAGAATCAATTAAGTCATTGAATCGAAATCTTTATTTCGGTCAGCAGCACGTGTCGATCGACACAACATGCTTATGTCGATCGACACACCTTTTAAAACATGAAAATAATGTGCATCAAATACACATTATTTGGATCATTACATTAATGATCATTCCCACGTAAAGTGAATCCAATTTGCTTAGGTGTGTGACCCTGTAGGATCATATAATACAAGCAATGAGTTCATAACTCATAGATCATCATTGGTTTCTAGCAAAACGTTATGACCACCTAGTATCATATGAATGTCTAATCTCGACAGTACAACTATCTCTAGAGTGAATACAAGTGTGATTTCAGGACATTCCCAACAATCATATCCTACTTCCACTCCAGAATAGACAAACTTTGCAACTTATCACTCTAAACCTGATACTTCACTTCCACAAGCTGACATTTATCGCACGCTACGATCCACTCGCCGGTATAACACAAAATTATACCCGCACTCAGAGGTCCATATCCCATCTCATACTTATGCACGATCAGACATTGATTACTCATACTCATACTGACTTCATCACATTCTCATGACGTTTCCTTCGAGATAACGATGTTGATGCCACTCCACTCTCGGGACGTGTCCCTCAAGCTTTGGATATAAATATGAAAAACGCTTCCTATAGAGTAATCAATTCCTATGTGTACAAGCACCTGAAACTATAATTACCTCCCGATATTAACATGGCATCTCATACTCCAGCATAACCTTCTGCCCCTACTGCACCCTTGACCAACAGAACTGATCCACTTGAAAATCCAATCATGACCACCAAAGCCCATCACTAATCCTATGTTTAAGCACACGTTACAAGTATTTATTATTCTTAACTTATTTTCATACCCCTCGCACTCAAACGAGCAAATCCATTGAGCCATCAGTAACACAAGGACCACATCCCCAATGCTCATACTGGGACCTCACTCCCGAGCAGCAAATAAGAGACAAAAATATCCAACGGTAAATGAGTTATTCGAGACCGCAGCCCCTAGAAACAACACTCCTCGACGCATCAATCAAAACCTGATTACTCTCTCTTGAGACCAAATAAAACAAGACATCATTCTTGTCCACTTCGTTCTAGACTACACCATACACGCAAATCTCTTGATGAATCTCTGATAATAACTCGCTAAACCAAGAAACTCCTGGTCTCGGTAGCATTAGACGTTCTAGGCCAATCTTTAATAGCCTCAATCTGAGCCGGATCTACAGGAACTCCCTCTGTAAAAATAACACACAACCTCGATGGCAATCCAGATGAACTCGATATCGCTCCAACCAGTCCATCCCCAAAATCTCATCTGATAACTCTTCCGGACTAATTAGGAAGCCCGCCACAAGCCAAAGATAAACGAAAACTCATCTTATAAATCCTCGAACTAATCCCTCAGATCCTTCTTGCTTGACGTCACTGCCTTCCGCAGCAACTTGGGCACTCGAACCGGCCATGCCCTGGTTTCCCTTAATGAAAACAAATTCGCGCCTCCTGAGACTCCGCTCCTCTAGGACAGCTCGCAACCCGGTGCTTCATGCTCCCGCACCCAAAGCAGCCACGATCACCCAAACTCGGCTTGGAAGTGTCATTTATCTTCCTCTTCTAACCTTGCGAAAGCTTACCGCCCTTGCCAGAATTAGAACCAACCTTTGGTGCCTCAAACACTGCACCGCTGGATACTCAACATAACCTCAGGTTCCGTGGAGGATACGGTCCTCCCTCATCCACCACTCATCGATTCTCTCAGGTCCAACTCCGCTTGAAAAGAACACAGAACTCGAAACTGCATATGTCCCTTCAACCCCATATACGACATACACGGGTCAACAACTGCAACCCTCGACCGCTCGAATAATGTAGCCCTCTGATTCTCAAACACTGCAGCCCACCGCTGTTCAAACGCTGCAGCCCACTGCTGCTCAAAAACTGCAACCCTCTGCTGCCCAAACACTGCTGGAGTCTGCACAGGAACTGCCGTCGGAAACCGCTCGAACAACTACGTCAGCAAGCTCACAATACGATCATCACGACCCTGAGCTGCAGCGGTACCCCCACTTGGGCCCCAGCATCGCCAACCAACCCGGTACCCCTCCTGGCACCACCCGTACTCTCTCCAGTACTCAAACTGGTCGCACCCTGCATCGCTCTGTCGATGGACTCGCTCACTCGTCCTCGACCACATTCTTGACCAATTCTGCCACGACCTTGGGCAATACCGCCATGAGCTCTGCTATGGCCTCTAGCACCACAAAAACATCTCTCTGTATTTCCCCAAAACACAGATAAATAAGGAACTAAAAGCCACACACAAACACAATAAAACTTACCGCAAAATCTCTTTAAAGCCCGAGGAGGATGATCTAAGACTACTAATTGTCTAACCACCAATAAACAATTAAACCACATGATCTCAATTCATCCAATCTACAGTTCTAAAACCGTAAAGACTCTGATACCAAAATGAAACATCCAACACTTTTTTTTTAATAAATAAATAACTCAAGTTAATGTTCCCATAAACACTAACCCTTAACGGTTAACTAACAATTACTAAGCGGAAATTCTCATAAAAATACTCCTTTAGAATAAATCAACCAAATCAATCCCAATATTCAGCTAAACAATTTCAATAAGGGACTCTAGCAACCTAAACCAGGTTCCACTAGAAACAACAATAAAACTAATCCTACCACCCTCTTCTCAGGCAATGATTCCGCGATTACTCATTTCTTTTACCTGCAAAAAATTGGAAAAAGAGTTGCGTGAGTATCATCACAAATTCTCAGTGAAGCGGTCATCCCGCCTACCGGTAACTTAATAATGACAATGCATGCCAAAAACTACGCGATCAACAGCATTTACACAATGCTCGAAATATTAAACAAGCATTTTAACCAAAATCCACAAATCAACAAACAGTGTTGATCGACACTCCACCCAGTGTTGATCGACACACACATAACCAAGCCAAAGAAAATCATGACAGGGTGTCGATCGACGCTACCACTAGGTGTCGATCGATGCTCCCTCAGAAACCGCAAATAACACGAGAATAAAAGGGGTTTCGATCAACACTTCCACTAGGTGTCGATCGACACTCCTCGGAGAAACCTGAATCGAGCCAAATCCTCATGCGGCTCGATTCCGTTTCATCGAGCGATACATTCTCATCGATCAACAATAGAATCACATACAACAATCATGCACAAACCGCAAAATAAGCAATAATCATTAGCAATTTCATCAAACTCACTCATCGATACCCTAACATACATATCCATAACCACGATCACATACTCACCTCGATTAACGAATTGAACACACGGATACACAAAAATCAGAGCCTCTTACTCGACCCAAAGCTACTAATTCTCCTTCTCTATCGCCTAAAACTTACTATTAGGTTTTTCCCCTAAAACGAATTAGGATTTTCTGAAAACAGAATCGACGCGCTGTATTAAAATCAACGTTGTGGACATATCATACCTCATAATAACAATCTGAAATAAGATTCGGAATTTAGACCCGAAGAGATTCCCAACGACCTATAGATCGTCGCCTAATTCCTTCTTGAGCTTTGGCAAAACGCCCTCGAAGTGGTCTGATCACATACCCAATTCTGCACAGACCTCCCTCACAAAAACATAGATATCTCTTAGCATACATATTCGATTAACAAACCAATTGACAAACCGATTTGCCTAACGACTAGATAAGAGAAAGGAAAACTTACCCATAAAATTTCACGATGATCAGAACTGATTTGATCATCTGTTCCTCTTCTCCAACACTAGGCAACAGAACTGCATGATTCTCACAAAACAATCTCACGCCTGTTCATTATATTAGGACAGGTGGGAAAAAAAACCCTAAAGATTTCTGAAGAATGTTATGAAATGAAATGGTTTTGTAATGGAATATGATTATAAATCTTGCAGATAGAGAATGAATATAGCGCGGTACAACGCGCAGATAAACAAGACGGATTAAACTACATTAAATGGGCATCTAAATTGGTCGACTCAATGAATCTTGGAATCCCATGGGTTATGTGCAAGCAGAACGATGCTCCTGATCTTATGGTAAAGTTTCTAATGTCAAGATTATGTGTTTTGTCTTTAAAAGGGAAGAAAATGTTCAAAATCATTAAGATGTTTTTATGTTAGAAACAGATCAATGCTTGTAATGGAAGACATTGCGGTGATACTTTCCCCGGTCCAAACAGAGAAAACAAACCATCTCTATGGACTGAGAACTGGACTACTCAGTGAGTTTTAAATTTTTGATTACTCTTAACTTTTAAAAATGTAGAAATTAACTTGAGATTCATTCATATTAAGTGTTAATGATCTTGCAAAATTTAATTTAATAGATTCCGCGTGTTCGGTGATCCACCAACTCATAGATTAGTAGAAGATATCGCCTTTTCAGTTGCTCGATGCTCTGAAAAACATGACCCAAACTCAGTCTCGCGCTTAAATACTACGACCTAGGGCTTCCCTTAAAACATCGCAGCAAACCAACTGATTTAACTTTAAACCGAACAAATAAAAAAAATTGGTGTCGATCGACACCCAGCCTTGGTGTTGATCGACAATGGGTGTCGATCGACACCCCTTACCAAATTTCACAATTTAGTTTTGGGATGTTACAACCGGGTTGGAGAACAATATCCTGAGCATGAACCTTGAGATTGAGTTGCATCGAGGGAAGGAGACAAAGATGGATCTGCGGGTCGGGAACCAGTCTATTGGTAGAAACTTATATTGTGAAACTGATAGACTGAGATTTCCTCGCGGTTCGACGAAGCAGCAAGGCGATACAAAGACTGTGCATCTGCGGGTCGAGGAGCAGCGTATCAGCCACGTTCGATAAGATGTTAACCGATAGCCCGCGTTATTGGTTCTAGCTCTGGTTGGGCTTAATCTTCGGATCCGATGACCCGAATCCGAACCCGAACCGAAAAATCAAGTTCGGTATGGGTATGGATAAGGGTAATTATCCGATCGATTATTGATTTCATTTGGTTCGGTTACCCGATCGGGTACGGGTATTACCCGAAACCCGAAACAAAACCCGATTGAGTTTATTATCAACAAAAAGATTGAGTTTGATAACCGATTCTGTGTCTTCCAGATCCTAAGATGCTAAATCGGCTGTTTCGTCTTCCGAGACTAGTCGATGCTCTTGCTCTTCGCCGATTGTTCTCCCTGAGCAGCAAGACACTTTTGCTTCAGCTCCCACTAAAGAAGAGACTAAGACTACTACTGTTAGTACGTGGTGTTGATTCGAGCAAGGAAGTGTTGTTCGATTTCAATTTTTCGGATTTGCAAATCCCTGATTTTGGTTTCTTTGAGGAAGGACCAATGGCGGTTGGAGGAAACGGTGTTCTAGACTTGGATTGTTTCTTTACGGATGATTCGCTTGATGATTTCGGTTTGCTTAATGATATGAACGAGTTTGAAGATAGCGGTCCGAGTGAGCTACCAGATTTCGACTTTGTTGATGGGCTTGAGCTAGGTGGTGACTCTAATTTTGCGTTCCTCGATCAGCACGCGCCGCTCAATATCCCTTCTTGCCCCATGAAAAGTTTTGCAGCTTAATAGGATTTTTTTTTTCAAGTGAGAGTTTTTTCGTTTTTGGTAGAATGAGTTTTATGTTAGTAGTATTAAGACATACATAAAGTGTGTGTTCCAGAGTGACTTTAGTTCTTAAGACATATAGCCAGGTGTTTGCACTTGGTAATTTAAACTGAAGTTGTCTTTCATCATTTTAAGTTTTTTTTGTGTTGACTAAATTGCTAATTCAGGTACAATTCAGGTTTACCCGAACTGAATCCGATCCATACCCGATCCGTATATATATAATACATGTTAGGCTATTATATCTCTAAAAATAAATACCCAAAAATCCAAAATATCTGACCCGAACCCGATCGGGTATCTGAACGGCCAAGCCTAGTTCTTGCCAATACAAAGAGATTCCTACTACTAATCTTAAAAGATAATTTTGCCCTATCGGTCATCAAACCAATATGGGCTCCACTGATACCTGAGAACTTTGACTTTTGGTTATGTTTTAGTTGACTATTAACGGGTCACCCAGTGTTGACCAGGTTGACTTGGGTACTATATATTCAGATAGGCTATAAATAGGATTTTAGCCTTTGTGTAACCTAAGTTTTCTTTATGCATATTTTCATTTTGCCTCTTAAAGCATTAATCGTTTGATGTTCTAAGTTTCCATAGAGTTTTAATCTATTTGAGTTTTAATCTTTCTTTAATTTTCTTCACATTATGCTTACCTTTGATTCTTTTATGTCATTTCATACATTCACGAGTGAGTAGTAATCTCATTGGATTATGAGTCAGCAGATTATGGGTGTTCAATGGTTGATTAATGTTTTTTAGGTTTCACATTTAGTGTCCTCAATATGGGTAATACTTAATGCTAGAAATTGACTTGACAAATCAAATCTTGACCTGAGTATTTTCCGCCCGAAAGTTGTTTGTGGAAACGCTTGAATTATTTAATATTGACTTTTGTTCCCTAGTCAATGAAAATTGATGTTATGGGGAATTGTGAAGTTAATGGACTTAGTCTTTCATATTTGGAGATTATCTAATTTGCAAATGAAAATTTAGCTAAATTAGATGATTAACAAAGTAATTAGTGTCACAAAAGTGGGCTAATTTGTATTAGTTATTCTATGGTCGGGCTTCAATTAGGAGCAATTCATTATTATTTAAATTATATAACACCCTTATTAGTTGCTAGTCCCATGATCCAATATTCTCATCATATTATCAAAACCATCATCTTTATTAAATCGTTTGCTGCATTTTGAGTTTAAATTTGTGAACCAACCATCTCTTTATGATTTTGCTTAGCTTAGGATTGAATTTAAATAGTTTAGTACTCTAGGTCCTTGTTTCCTTGTGTTCGGTCTCTATCCTATGCTACAAACAAATTATGTCGTTTGTTGGTGTGACTTAGGTTTATTTGGTTAGCACATTAAGTAAATTGCTACATCAAATTGGCTTATGTTTTAGTTTGTATTATGGTTTGTCTCATCTACATTTCAAGGTTCACCAATGCTCATATTCCCAAACATAATCTTAATTTACCGTGCTATTGAAAATAATGATTCGTTATCCAAATTAAATAAGATGCTTTATTGTAAACAAATTTGAATCACAAGCATCAATGTCTTTTATGTGTAAGAAAATGTTTATGTATTTTTCTGGAAGAATCAAGCATTTCTCTATTTTCTTAGTTGGCTCTAACCCTTGTGAACTCGACCAATACTATCTGGCATCGAGTTTAGCCCAAGCCTTTACTAATATTGAATGCTTATGTTGAACACAAGTTACACGACCTAGAAAGATATGGTAAAAGAGAAAAAGGGTTTGAGTTATGCAAACGTCTTAAATGGTATACGCTAAATTATTGTAGATTTTGGTTAAGGATTAGTGAATTTCTGGAAAATATATATAGTCCTTGATTATACCATTTATAGGTCACTATGAAATACTTGTTCGAAAGAACACAAAACGCTATTCCAAAAACTTAAACTATAACGGTTAATCTCTCCTATGGATATCAAATCCAACTTATACATTCATTGACTATATAGTACAACAAGCGGCCTAAATATTTTGTGGAGTTGCAAACCAAAAGAATTCAATTTAATTTTCTCTTTCATTGTATCATATCACTGAGAAACAAACTGTGTTAGTAACAAAAACTTATATTGGATGAATTGTGTTAGTGTAGTGTAGATCGATGTGTATAGAAATTTTATTATTAGTCACGTTGGCCCATTCGGTTTTTAACCGAGTGTTGGTGGACTAATGAAGGTATATACAACTCTCTCTTTTTGCTAAATATAGGTACAATTTCTTTCAAAATAGTGGCACCGTATCCTAATTCGGATTGTCTTGGGCCGAAATTTGTCAATCTCTAATGGTTTTTTTCAGTTGAAAGTCTTCATTCTCTAATAGTTGTTTCGGATATGTGAACACTATGGTAAAACCGAATTTTCTCAATTAAAAAAAAAAGTATGTTCTTGGACTATTCAATTGCTCTTTTTTGGGGGACATTATTTGGTAAATTAGGTCACGTTGAATTATATTATGTCCCAATACACTTTTACTAGCTCAATTTTGTCCCATTAGGAATTAAAGAGAAATCTGTTTTACCCTTACATTTTTTAAAAATAATTTGTTGTTAATTTAGAAAACCATTTGAAACAAATTAAGAAACACATATTAATATACCGAGTACATGACATGACTGTTTGGAATGCTTATCGGAGATACATTGATGAAAATGTATGGGACTGTGTTGCAAATGGAAACGGCAAAGGGTCTCAAGTGACATATTGGTGAGCTAATATGTAGTAATAACGTTTTAAGTTAATCTTTGATATAATTGTTAGTGATTTTGCTTTTAAAATTCAGTGGGGACACGGGAATATATACTTCAACTACTCGCAAGCGCACAATGCTTTCCTCACTCGAAAAAACATAAGGAGACAAGGATGGTAAGCCACTGTTCTTTTTTTTGTGTGTGCATTGTGTGTACATTATATGTGTTGTGGTAGATTGAAAGCTTGTTTTTTATTTAGATGAAGCTGAAGATAAGTTTCATGTGGAAGAGTTTCTAGTAGGAATGAAGTTGTATTACGACCCTTATATTTTTGGCTAAGAGTTACGAGCAAGAACAAACTCCTATCTTCAGTTATTTAGATATGCAACACATTAAACAAGAAAAAGAACATATATGAGAAAAAAATCAAAGAAACAAAAGAAGAAAACGTACAAGAAGAAAATAGCCTCTAAATATTAGTTTTAGGAAACTAGATATGATAGAATATTCACTATTTGTTGATCCTATATTTAAGAAATTTTAAAGCTAACTTTGCTGAATACACACATTCTACAGATAATGTGATATAATTTATATTTAGGATATGGTAGAAGATATGGAAAATGGTAGAATATGGATTTTGGATTTAGTAGTGTTTAGAGCAAATAGTGGAAATACCATTCTATGAAAAGGTAGAACAATGCAGCGCATGTAGTAGAATTAGAATTGTATAATTGGTAGATATAACTTGAAAAGCAGAACAGAGAATATACCGATCTGTAAAAGCAATGTAGACGTAAAACTTGAATTTTGGATGGCGTAAATGAAAACAATGAAATTATTTTTAACATTGTTTTTTATTAAAATAATATTTTAATATATGCAAATGACTATCCTTTACGTTTTTGTAATTTTATATTTTTAAAAAATTTTAAACGGTTTATTTTAAATTATTTAAATTACTTTTGGGTAGTGTAGACAAAAATATGACAAAAAATAGGAAAGATATATTGGGACATACTATACTATAGTTTAATGTGTTCTAATTTACCCAAAAGAATGTGAGAAATTTAAGAGAAAAGACTATTCAGCTGCTGAAAAATCTTACTCAATGAGGAATTAAGTGCTCCCGAATCTTAGGCCCATAATGTATACCAAAATCATACAAACTATGAATTCTCAATTAAAGAAAAAGGTCCCGACTATAGCCGTGTGGGAAGAAAAGGATATGTTCCAATTAATTTGTTCGACACGTGCTAAGATTCCGTGCAAAGACTCCATATCACGTGCGCCCATCATATTTATCTGTGACGAAGTGGGTAAATATGCAATGGAGATTCGACACGTTTATAGGTTCCGTAGAAAAGTATGAATAGTCACGTGCGCCCATCATTTTATCCATGGTTTTCCAAACCTTTGGGGGCCCTTCTCTTATTGGACAGGTTTTGACTTTTCCCTCTTTAGCTTTGTCGTACCTGAAATTATCATTGTACTATTATATAAATGTTGAAAAAATATAATATAAATAAACCACAATAACAAAAAAATGACGGGCTAAAATGTGGCAGAATTTTTTTTTTCTTTTCTTTTTATCCACCAATAATATTCAGTCAGACTATAGATCTGTTCTGACTCTTCATACTAGATTTTCTAGACATAAAACTATTTATAAATGTGTTGGATATCATTTTTTTTGTTTGTTTAACAGATCAAATTTGTTAACATATTAGGTCGTTTGTTTGCATTTCTCATGAGTATATTTGATTTATTTACTTATATTCCACACATCATACTATTTGAATGTTACTCATGTACCAAATCAAAACATTAAACTTTGATATACTTTTTTTTTTTTTTTTTTTGAAAATTCTTTGATATACTTTTACCAATTCATTTTTTAGAACTTGACATTATGACACAAATTCATTGAGAAATCAGAATTGATACAAGTTACTAAATGGCTCTAGCTTGAGACCACCCCAAATCGACCAACACAAAACACATAAAATGCATACAAAATAAAACAAACCAAAAACAAACCCCCAACAACAAATTAAAGCAAACCAAAAACGTGCATCTATATACATGATAGATATATGAGCGACCATGGTCCATGATTGGACAATCAAACTGAACCAGTTTTGACCATGATCGACTACTACATGTCTCGGACATGGAAGACGTTAGGGTTCTTGACAACAATATCATACATATGAATAGAGTTAAACTTATTAAAGTCGCGAGGGAGAGAGATGAGATCGATCGATGTTTTCTTGTGGAATTGGAGAAGATGATCAACGTTGTCTCCACAGTAATACCTCTCCCATCCAAGACCCTTCAAGATCCTCTCAAGCGATCCGTACGAAGAGACAACTTCGCTTGTCGGAAGATGGACAAGAATCTTCCTCCTCATCCTTTGTTGCTGGCTACCACCGGGGGTGGAAGATTCCGACGAATCTCCGGCGTAAGGATTCTCTACCAGCCTCATCACTCCGTTCTTGTTGAACATCCACACACCAGACATTGTGATGATTGTATATTGTTAGGATTTTTTAGGGTTTAGTTTTTTTGGGGGGGAGGTATGATTTGTGTTTGTTAGTTTTTGTGAGGAGAAGGAGAGTGTGTAGAGGGGTTATATATATATATATGTGTGTGTGTTAGTAAAGGTGTGTGTGTGTGTGTACATGCTGACAAATACGCTATGGTTATATTATACAGTATTTATTATATGTATTAAATATAGATTTCTAGAAATCTCGGAAAGGAAGAATCTTATCTATCAATCTTCCACCAATTTATTTATCATATTTGGACACATAAGAATAACTCAAATTCTATAAATTCAAAGCTATTGTTCTTATTCGAAACTGATGTAATTAAGTAATAAAACATTTGTTTGATCCTCATATTTACGACGTAATAAGAAGCCGTATCTAAATTAACTGATGAAAATAGGGACATTTATATGGTATAAAAGAAGATAAATTAGGTTGGGAAGATTATTTAATTTGCGTGTTAGAATATTATTAAATAAATCAGTTTTCATTTTGGAACCTCTTCGTCTTTTGCCCATTTCTTATTATTTTGTGTGTGTGTTTGGTTTCTTTATTTTCCTTATGTAGAAGAATATTTGGTAGGATTTCACAAAATTTAGATTCTTGTCATAAAATTAATTAATATATGTAAATATGGAATTTATATACGGCAAGATTTCTTCTAGTTTGCATGAGCTCAAACTGACGTAACATCAGTTAGTTAAGATCCAACTTAATAGTATTACGTAATCAAATGGTCGTGGCACTTACAAGTTATAATTAATTTTAAAATTTTAAGACTATAAGAAAATATTTTTTATCAAAAAAGAATAGATTATATGAAAAAAAATTAAACAACATTCGGATATTCACAAGTTTCATCATGTTGGTTTCAGAGATGAGAGATCAACATATATAGGTTTGCATATTAAACTAAAATCATTATTATTATGATTGATAGTTTTGAAAATAATAAAGTTATAGTATTATATATAATTAAATTGAAACGAACTGAACCTTTTTTTTGTATATGAAATCTCAGGGATAATTACAGTTTTCCAAAGGAAAAAATATGTACAGAAAAATAATTGATGTATTTATATGTGAGAAATAAAAACATTTAAATGATTCATTTTAAATATTTTTTTTGTGGCCTTACATTTTGGATATGTGTATCGGGTCCATGCAGACACAAATACAATCTGTTTTACGTACAGAATAAATGATTTTTATTTTTAAGTTTGATTCAGGTAAATTTTAAGTTTAAAGTTTTGATTATACCACTCTCTTTTTGTCTTGTAAAGTAAATAATGCTTCTAAAATTGTATTTTTGTTCTGTTACTTCTGTAGACATACAGCTGAAGGCGTGGCGTCACGTGGATATTAATACCTAATGGTCCTTACTCTCTTTTAGTCGTTACAATTAATTAAGGCCATGTTTGTAGAAAATCTTTTACCTTGCTTCTCGATTTATGTCTTTTTTTTTTTTTGTTGCTCTTCCTTTTATATTTTTACTTATACAATGAAAATATATTACATAACTCACGTTGGAATATGTGGTGGAGATTAAAAAAAGAAAATAAGAAAAAAAATATATGGTAGAGATATTGATTTGTGGTAGATTAGTTCTAAGAATACATATTGCATAATGGGTTGGGGACGATGCATTCAGACGAGCACTTCAACCTTAATTAAGAGATTTGATAACTTTTGTAAAGTAATATTATTCTTTCCCTATTCAATTAGGAAAGAGTTCCTCTATTATAGATCATTTGATCTTCGTTCACATATGCAATGCGATAATGACTAGCTTCAACATCACCATATTCTGTTTTCTAGGGGGGTCTATATCGTATATATCCAATAACTTTTATGATAATGAAATATTCCGTTTTATTTTAGAAATTTGTGGGAAAATGGACAAAAAGTGGCCGTGAAAGCAAAATGAATGAGAAAAGAGAGACATTGAGGGAAATGGGAGCGAAGGCCCTCGTGGGAGATGATGCGAAGCCACGCTCACTTACTCCTCATTCTCTAGAGCACTCAACACAAACCACAAGCTTTTAGTCCTTTTAAATTGTTCCTCCTTTTTGCTTACCGTCTTTGGTCCATTCTAAGTTGACATATCTATATTATACTACATCATTTGTTCGTGCAAGTTACAATTATATAGGTATTTTAAATACATATGTATACAGGCCTAAAAAACATTGAACTTGATGCCCATAATATATATATATATATAAAATATGTTGTCTAATGTCTTTGTTTTTTGGGTTTCACCTCAAGGCCGGCCATGTATATATATATAACTTAATAAGGAAAATAGACAATGCTTAACTATTATAGATTTTGAAAATTGTTGTCCATAATTTTGGATTGCTAATCCTAGGGGTGGGCAAAATATCCGGAACCGAAAAACCGAACCGAATCCGACCGAAATTACCCGAGCCGAATCCGAACAGATTTTTTAAAATATTCGAACGGATCCTCCATACTTAAAACCAAAAACTCGAAACCGAACCCGAACCGAATCGATAACCGAATGGTACCCGAAATATACAAAACATAAACAATAGAGTTAAGGTCGGGTGTGTTCATATAGTCACTACAAGAAAACATCTCAGTTTCTGACGGAAAAATCCGTCATAAATCCGTCAGAATCAGGGGTTTTCTGACGGATTTCTGACGGATTTGATCCGTCAGTTCTATCTCGTCAGAATTTCAAATCTTTCAGAATTCCGTCAGGGTGTCCTGACGGAATTCTGACGGATTTGGCATTATTTAAAAAAAAAATTTATTTTTAATAAAATAAATGCAAAAAAATAAATTAGTAAGAAAAAATTAAATTAAAAAAAAGGAAATTATAATTAAATAGAAATTATTTTAAAAAGAAATTAAAGTTTTACATTAAATTTAAATTACAATATAAATTTAAAGTCCTTGACGACGTAAGAAGTCGTTCATCTTCTGCTCCATCTGATTGTATCGTTCGTCCGCCTCTGCCTTCTCTCTCAGACGCCGTGTCTCCACCTCCTCCATATCCCTCTTGCGTCGTTCGTCAGTTCTATCTAGTTTATGTAATTTTTATAATTTTTCTTTGTTTTTTTTTATCAATTCGGATATTGTATATACATTTCGGTAAAACTAACCAATTTATGTTATATTATTTGTAATATTACAAAAAAAAATTTGTTATTTTTTTTAGAGTATTTTTGGATAATTCGAATACCAAATAATTAAATTGAACCAAATGAAAAAATAAAGCAAACTAATTATAAACTTGGAGTAGTTTTTAAATATTTTGACAATTTTTTAGTATTATGGATAATCCGAACCCGAGCCAAAATTTTTAACCGAAACCGAACCGAACCCTACCCAAAGTTTTCTAATACCCGAATGGGTATTATATCTCTAAACCGAAATATCCGAAAATCCGAAATACCCGATCTGAATCCGAACGGGTACCCGAATGCCCACCCCTAGCTAATCCAATGATCAATTGACCAGTAGAAAGGCAATGAAATATAATACTTTCTTTTTTTCACATACTACGAAATAAGTGTTATAAGGATTCTACCAAACTATTCCAATAATACAATATTAACTTAAAATAATTCTGAATTAATGTTGTTTTACATACTACGAAATAAGTGTTATAAGGATTCTACCAAACTATTCCAATGATATAATATTAACTTAAAATAATTCTGAACGAATGTTGTGTGCGGTGGAATATTCATCACACTTGTTTATTTGTGATGGTTGGATATCATTTCTTCAGCCTCTTAAAACGTTCTACACAACTTGAGATACACTTCAATATATAAAAGTTTCTGGATAAACAACACGAGAAAATATGTTCATGAAGTACTAACGATGGGATAGCAATTTATTTTTCAGCAGCCTTTGGTTATTATTTCTAAAATCCTTTGTACGTATGTGGTTTAAGTTTTTCTTTCGTTCTTTAAGTCAAAAGGGTTACAACCCATCTCAGCCTAACCCAAACACTATGTTAATTAGTGTTTTGCGGTATGGAATAATAAACGAAACCTCAAAAACTACATCCATGACCCATTCCACGCAAAAAAAAGCTCACGTTCATGGTCATTTCAAAGTTATCAGCATCTATCCACTCATTTTTTTTTCGTTTAAAACATTGATTTATCCATTCATTGCTTGCTTTGTTAATTTGTTCTGTGTTCATGTAATGTCAACATCGTAAAGGCAACATCTACAAAAACCAAAATAGAAATAACTGAAGTTTTTGAAATTATTCTCTTTGATTAATTATATCCATTCATGTGTTCACATGAGCTCTAACCCACGTTGATTTGCATCACATAATTTTGATATGTATAGTGTTTAATTACTATTACTATTCATCTGGAATTGGCAAATTGTTTAGTGTGTTTAGCGTTAACTAATTGTATTTTTGCAATTTAGTTAATTGTAAGTGTTATGATGAATTTACCAAAAAAAAAAAAAAGTGTTATGATGATAATATATGAAACATTCTAACCCATTTTTTTTTTTTTTTTTTGTTAACATGGTCCACGTACTGAACTATTTTCATAAGTTTTGCGTGAAGGTCGAGTCGATTTCCAGATTAAAGAGCTGCATAAATAGTTTTTTATCCACTTAACTAAAGACATATCCTCATCACATTCCATTCATCTTTTCCAGTAAAAAGAGCTGAGTAGTTTTCAATCGCTCTCATAACTATGTTTCAACTCAAGCGTCTTCTCTATTCTCTTATTTTTAACCGCCTTCTTTTTAACGACTTTCCTCATAACCGTTCAATACTCTTTAAACAAAACTAAAAGTAACGTGGAATCCAATCGGAGCCACAGTCAATTACATATTTCTTTGCAAATTATTTAATTTTAGATTTTTTTTTTTCTTTCTCATACTTGCTATTATTTTTTCTCTTCACATTGGTGGAGTCTTTCAAATGGATATCTAATGTGTTTAGATACTATATCTGTGTATAAGACTTGCGACAGGGTTGGTCTTAGTACACTTTAATATACAGATTTAATATAATTGTAATCCATGTAAAACAAACGTTTAAAAATTTTACTTCACAGAGGCACATATATAGTGTGGTACATATATACATGAACTGCATGATACATATATGGATATATAACTTTACTCGTATTCTTATTACGAAATATGCTCGAGTATTGGTGCCAGGTCACCATTATGTTCCACAATTTAGAATAATTCTCTCAAGAAAATGACTTCTCGTTCTAATTAAAATCCCTAACATTACTAGTATTGGTATCTAATATTAATTATTTGTTATTAGGCTATATACATCGAATTTGATTCGAAAGTAGTGAATCACCCTATCTAATTTTCTCTTCATAGTGATAATAATTAGTGTATTCGTACACCAATTTTTGGAGTTAATTTTGTATTACATTATTTAACTTTTACTTTTTTCTTTTTATTATCAATCACACGTTTATATTAAATTAAACATTTTTTCATTGGCAATCCAATTCGGAAAAAGAGTTTACAAATCCTGTCGACTAATTTAGAGGAACTTTGTTCTTTCATAGCATCATTCTTCCTTTAAAATAGGCTCGATATATGGTTGGGCATATGAACATCATAGATCAAACGGTAAATCTGATTTTCGGAGGAATAACAACAACTAGTCTCGTTTTATTTATGTTGATTCTCGATCAAATTAACTTGGTTCATTGTAACCGTTTTTTTCTCTCATGGTAGAGCGTTTATTCTCCGGCGACGATATCGTCTCCGATGTGATAGTTTAAAATCGTCAATCGAAAGCATAGTTTATATATATCGGTTGTGGTGGAATTCGACAAATCATCTTTGAAGGGGAATCCCAACAGTTTATCGATCTCCCATGGCCGAACAAGGAACATAGCTCTAAATAATCTAATTAATGTCATACATTATTGGATTACTCGTCTTGCAAGTGTTCATATAGTCCATATCGGACGTCGTTCAAATGCCAGAGCCGATAACCTTGCGCATATCGGTCTTTCACAATTTATTTCTTGTTGTATTTCTAATAACTCTCTGTATTGTATACAACATTTACTCTTTGAGTATGTAATGCTTTCAAGATCAATAAAATAGACGTTCAAAAAAAAAGTAGACTTTGAGTCTATAACATTACAATTTCAAATTAAAAAAAAAAACATTACAATTTCATATTTTTCATTGGTTTGGAAAGGGTAACTAACTCAAACTTAAATCGCAAACGCGGGATTGAACAAAAAAATATAAAATGCACATTCAGATAAATAGGTAAATTCTCAAACCTAAATATTTATAATGCTGTAAGAAAAATAAATGTGGCATTTTAACAATAATAAAATAAATAAAGGTGGGCGCCATTTTTAATTATTCATACTTGAACGGACTACTAAATAGATTTCATATATACATATCAAAATTTTATTTATTTATATCTATATGTCAAGAGAATTGATTTCTTATACCAGTTGTATAGTTTGTTGTATGTTACGTATACATGTGTATACGATATAAGTTACACTTAAAGTATACAAAAATAATAATGATAGTTCAACGGGTCATATCTTACGAAGTAAAAACATATAAACCACATCTGAGTTCGAATTCCATTGCCACTATAATAAACATGACGCATAACGTTGAAATTAAGGTAAAATGAGCCCAAATTTCTTAATTATTAAAAAAACGTATACGCTAATGAGATGTTCTATTCGTAAGTTAACAAAGAGAATCTGAACTCCGAGTTGCCAATTCGAATAATTGGTACAAAGTCATAACTTTTAAATATTCGTGTGTATATAAATATTATATATGCTCGTGTGTAAAAGACCATCTAGTTAGAACATAGCTTCGACAAATAAAACGTGTTATACAAATATACAATGTTAGATTGACTAAGAAGTAAGAATATAATTATAGAAAAGATTCTACTTTTTTTTGGATGAAATATATTGACCAATATCTTTTGACAATTTGACGTTCATTCACTACTTGGATTTTTCACCGTTTTTAGCTAGTTTGTGAGCGTTAAATTCATAGTTTAGATTTTCATAATGAATCTAAGATAAAGAGAAAAGTGAAATCAACGAATTGGATTTGTATTGATAAGATCGAATGATCAAAGTTTACAATAGAAATCTAGAGTGAGATATAAAATGTAACAAAATGACATGTTATTGTAAAATAGTGTGTACTGATTTTTGTATAGAATGTGGAAAGCTTTTGAAAATGGGACTGAAGCCTACCTTTTATCATGATCCATCATGCTCAATCATAGGCGATCAATTTTTTTTTATTTGGTGCAAATGATCTAATATACATAAATCAATCACTAAAAACAACAATAAATAAATAAAATCAGATATGGTGCATCGAACCCTTTGTTCTTTTTTTTAATCGTCTAGATATACATCATCATTAGATTATATTTGATCTAATCCTATTATGATGATATTCAACTACATGTTTGCTTGTCTATGCGAGATAAAGGTGAGCAGCTTCCACATATGCTTCCATGATGCAGCTCTCCATATACGACATCTTCCTTGATAGACAAGCTATCCTCGACGAACGGCTCTGCATGTACGACATGTTCCATGATGGACACTCTCTCGACGATCGGTTTAGCATGTACGAAATCTCCAATGATGGTCATTGTGACATCCCTATCCTAAGCCCACAAAAAAAAAGACCAAATCTATCAGGAAAAAGCTCATTTAAGTGTAGTCCAAGAAGAATGAGACCTAGGGTTACTCCCATCTCTCTATATAAAGGAGAAGAAAACACCTTAAAGGTTTAGAGAGAGAGACTTTTGGCGAAGCCCTGCCATAATTGAAAGAGAGCCAGTCGTCGCAGCCACCGTGTGAGAGAAGTCACTGTCATCACCTCAAAAGGAGGAGAAGAAAATTCTTACTTGTTTTGGTGGAGAAGATAAACGGACAAGCAAACTAGATTAGATTCGAGTGAAACTTTGTAGGTAAGTTCTTCACTCTCTGATCTAGTTATAAGAGAAATAATTTCTTCATTCGGATTTGTGGTTTATGAGTTGTATTTGTTTTTCCGATACCCATCTATGCAGATCCGATTAGCGGCCAGTCCTCCTGAGAAGGGTTTTCCCAACGATCTAGAAGGAACAAGAGAGGATCTACATATCACCAGAAACCTCTTTCTGTCTAGTTTCGAGAACCGTTTGCCGATTCAGAATCCAATATCCGTAGCTCCGGCTGTCGCGTTTCAAGTGTTGTGTGTCAAGGTAACTCTCAAACCCTAATGGTTCGGTTTGGGTAAACCGACTAGTCCGGTTTGAATTAACCGGATGGGTTGGTTCGGTTTAGGAAATCCAATTTTCCCAAAGTAGGAAATTTTCAGAAATGGAATCTTTCCGGAGAAGGAAAGTTTCCTGAATTAGTAAGTTTCCTAAAATAGAAAGGTTAGTCGGAACCCAACTCCATTTCGTGCTTATGCAAATTCATAGCTGCTCTTCCGTTCTTTGCTTATCTCTTTTATAAGGCTAAGGTGAGGTGGTGATTTGTGGATACATATCATTCGTAAACCTTCTTGTATATGCTTGTATTAGGAGTAGTTATATAATGTGATGGCTTGTGTCACAGCTAGGTTGTTAGAGAAATGATTTGAACGAATGATGTTATGCTTTACCTGGTTGTGTGCTATGTTCAGTTGACCTGTCACGGGTTAGGAGACTGTGACAGTTGGTTGTCGGGCCGTACGGATAGGGTGTCGTATGTCTTGTAGTATATATAATGTATATCTATTGGGTGTCTGATCCAACGCTATCTATTGGGTGTCTGATCCCACGCTTATATATTGTTATGCTATGTTGTGCTATGCTATGCGAGTACGTTATTGGGCAAGTAGCTCTGCTAGTGTTGCTGGTATGAGTTGTTTATGCTAGACCATTGTATATCTATTTCTAGACTTGGTATGTGTATATACCGGTTCGTTTGTGTGTGATGTGTCATGTGGGCAGGGATGACCCTCCCTCACTGAGTAACTTGTTACTCACCCCTCCATTCCCTTTTTCTCAGGTAATGAGTAGGAGCTTGGACTTGGAGCCGGTGGGGTGCTTATTTGGAAAATGCCATGTTTTCATTTTGTTAAAGACTTCGGTATTTCAGCTTGGTTCGGTTTAATACTTGATTTTCGGTTATTATGTTAAAGTCTTGCGTATTTTGGTTTAAATTCAATAAAGGCATTTCAGACTTATTCGGTTATTTACGCACATTTATAGTTTACCCAATGATGTTCCTACCCGGGCCCGCTGGCCCGGGATAGGGATGTTACAGTCATGGTCTCTCTGGACGATGAACAGCTTAACCGATTGCTCTAGAACCTCCGAGAAGCGTTTCCTCCATCAATCTGCAATAAGTTGTACTATCTAGAATTCGAACCCCAGTCTGGTGTAGAATCCTTTAAACCCTTGACCACTGGGCCAAGGAGCTTCCACTCAAACCCTTTGTTCATGAAAAATAAAAGATGCAACATAGCCAAATTTGACATATAAGTATTTTAGTGGATGCACTTACACCCACACCCATTGAAATGGATCCGCCTATGTGCTCAATTGTTTTTTATTTTATTTTGTGGAACACGTTACGTTACGACCTCGGATTGTGGCTCCAGCTCCGCAATACTCGCTTGACTAATTCAGCTAAATGTTGTCGAACCATAGCTCGATATCCTTAAGCTCCAACTCGCATATTATAGTGCAATCTGAAGCTCGCATATGGACCTTGGCCTGATGCTATATGTCAACATTGTTGTCTTGATTAACTCTGATTTGTTAACCGATCAAACTACGAATTCGATTCAATCCCTAAGCTAATCGGATGCAAAAAATTTGAGAACAAGAAAAGAAAGAACACCAAGGAATTAATGAGCTTGAGGTTTAACACCGCACCCTACTTTTCGGCGAAAATAATTATCTTCGGAATCCACTAACTTCAGCGGTATAAATTTTACAAACCTAACAGAATCTCGACTCTCTCTAACTTTTCTCTCTCCTTTTAACAATAAAAAACGATAAGGAAGAGGAAACAAAGTTACAAGCTTATGAACAATCATCAGCTTATGTGGCACACACACATAATATCATGGCCAATAGAGAATGACATTTGTTATCTGATGGATCTGTTTTTTGTCATGTGATGGATTACATAAACCGATAAAAAGCATATCGTTTCAAAGTTGTTGGTCGAGGAAAAACGAGCACAGCATCCCGAAAACAAACAGTTACTCGATTGACATACAAGAGTAGAACAACACTAAGTCCCACTAAAAAACATCACACAGAGGAGGGATCTTTCTCACTGTCAAAGATATGTTCCAGCCATTGCGAAGGCCCCTTGGCCACGTATGATTGGCTACACCTCCCTTTAATGACACTTTGAGCGATGAGAAAAGCTCCTCTATTCAATGGTCTTGTTTCGAACTCAAATCTCCAAAAAAGTATCTTCTGCAATCTAATCATTATCTCATCAAGACGGAAATGGAAAAAAGGCCATGCTTGAGGTTGGTTGATGACTCAAAGCTATGATCATTCTGTTGATTCGGTGACTGGCCAAACTTTCCATAGCCCAGAAACATTGGTGGACATTATATGAAAGACATTGTTTGGTGTAAAGTCTTTCCCACACTTTTAGCTTTTCACCAAGCGTAAGTGTAACCTTTTCTTGAACCCTTTAAACTCGAGCCTCTCCTTCTTCTTAGCTAATTCCTAAGCTTTTACTTCACTTGATAGTTGTCTATATTCTTCTATATTTTGTTAACTAATTGGGTTTTCGAGTGGATCGTTTTTGGTATCAAACCTAGCACCAACGTTGGTGCTAGGTTAACATATGTTAACATAGTTCAAATTATGAATTTACCTTTTACTTTTATTCCAAGTATTTTTAGCTTTTCTAGAATGTATAAATCTTTTATTCGTGGACCTTGTCTAACTTAAAATTTATTTTTTAACTTTAGTTTCAAGACTTTTATTGGGGAACCACGAAAATCAATGTCCACATATTTGGACATTATTCTATTTCATTTTACAATTAAACTTTAGTTCTGCATTCTAACTCCATGTTTTTTTTTTTTAACTTGAACAACTTATAAACTGAAACGAAAGTCGTATAGTGTACCAAGAGGATCTGTTCATTGAGTTGTAACTTGTAAACTTCAGTATTTAAGCATGGAGACATCTTATTAAATTATCTGAGTTACAATACTCACAAAGCACGATTCAACATAAAATTTCACATATTCTTATATAATAAAGACTAAAACCAAAATATAAAAAGGACAAAAAGAGTAACAAGAACCAAAATCATCCCAAGCCTCAAGATGCCACAACATAAAACCTCAAAATTGCACAGCTTAAAAAGGTAAAATCAACATAAAACAAATCACATGATAAAAGCCTAAATTAACTACAAATTAGCCGTCAAATAATTAAATTATCTAATGGCCAAGTCTTATTACACTCTAAAAATAGAAGAGTAGACTTAGCTAACCAAAAAGACTAGTTCAGATTTAGTACCAAAAACAGAGATAATCACTCCTTTTAACCATTCTTCTACAACTTCCTCACTTCTTTTGCATAAATACTAAAACCACTGAAGCCATTGAGCTTTAGCTTTTTACACTACATGGCAAAGAGAACACACAAGATGGGTCTCAATGCCTCCTTTCCTCTCTTCTTTCTTACCGTCTTACTCGCCTTCTCCACCGTTATCAAGGCCGATAACATCACACGAGCGTTTGAGAAATACTCCAATTTCAGCACCATGAGCTACCTCTTGACCAAGACCAAACTCACTGTACCCATCAGCAAATACCATACCATAACCGTGCTCGCTGTTGCTAACGACGCCATCAACTCAATCACTAACAAATCTGACATTGAGCTCAAGAACATCCTCATGACTCATGTTATTCTTGACTACTACGACGAGCTCAAGCTTAATGGTATGAAGGAAAAGAGCATAATGCTCACTACCTTATACCAAACAACCGGTTTAGGTGAAGAAATGAATGGTTTCCTCAACTGCACCAAATCAAAAGGAAGAGTTTACTTTGGATCAGGAGTGAAGAACTCACCTTTAACCGCTGAGTATGTCACGACGGTTTACCACAATCCATATAACCTCTCTATAATCCAGATTAGCATGCCCATTGTAGCTCCTGGACTCAGCTTAGCAATTTTCCCACCTCCACCACCACCTGCTCCTTTAGCTCCGGCTCCATCTCCCATTGATGCTGCAATGGCTCCGGGACCAGCTCCCATGAATACTGCAACAGCTCCAGCTTTAGCTCCTGGACCAGCTGAAACAAACAATGCCTCAGATACTATTATCCCAAAAACTACACCTGCAACAGAAACACCGGAGGACAATACTCCTTCTCCTGCTCCAAGCACCGATAATGAGAAGATTGAAGCTGCTGATAAAGCTGGACACACTTCTTCTGCTTGTAAGGCTGGTTTGAGTTTTGATGTTGTTCTCTTGCTTGCATTTTTAGCTAGCTTTGTTAGGTTTTAAGATGGATTTAGGCGATTCAGGTTAAAAACAATAATGGTAGGTGAGATTCAAAAATGGTAGTTTTTTCAACCAAGAAGAGAGACGATTGTTGGAAGTGAAACCTACATGTAGTGAGCTTACTTATCAAGCATTGTATTTAGTAGCCATCCTGAATGAAAATGTGACGTTTTGTCCTACGGACTTCGGGGCACAGTTCCAACAACAGAACACGCTTCTGCATCGGTTTGTTTCAAGCAACAAGATGAATCAAACTAGCATTCCGAATACAAGTTAATTTCAAACTAAAAAGAAGCATATTCTATCAGCCAAGCCAATCATGCGTTGCAAAATGATGAGACTGCACTTATAAGGGCTCATACCGAAACAATAAGAGTGAACCAAACAATTTAGAAATTGCTCTAGAGAGTCTTTTATGGAATCCTACTTGATTAAACCGAGGGCGGGATAGAAACAAACAAAAGATTTGGCACAGGAAGAGCCTCTTGTTCGACTGTTGTAGCTGTCTCATTTAATTTTCTTGATGATGTCCTCAATGACTTCTTCCATATCAAGTGCCTTCATTGGAGCAAATGGACGCTTCATGGCCTACATAATGAGATAAACATAATCTACAATTAAAACTAAGAACAAGGAAAGGCAAACATACTCTCAGTCACTATCATAGGAAGCACATTGAAATCCAATTCGAGTAAGCTTTTACTGTATTGACCTCTTATGGTATATTTTCTTGTAGCAAATAAAGCATTCAACTTGCTCCTAATGAATGTAAATGGCCAAAATCCAGCTAATGATTCTCACAAATTTTATTCCTAATGACTTGCTTCACTAGATATAATATAAATTTCGCGATGAATTCAGTTCTACAATTGATTTTATTTCTTCTATGTATACCATGAGAATTAGTAGTGACGATAAAAGTTACTCAAACAGAACAAACTATACACAGAAGTGAGACAAATTTAGAATTATTTTAGAAGGTTTACCAAAAGACTGATGAATGTTTCGCCACCTTCCTTCCGGATCTCAAAGCAGCCCCGCCTTGGCTGTTCGAGCACATCAAGCAAAAGAATTAGAGGTGGAGAAGATTTCTTATTAAGCATTATGTGAAAAAAAACATGCTTTAACAAAATAATCTTGTGCAGTAAAAGAGTTACCTTTTCAGGATTCAAAGTCACCATGACGCCAGGAACAGCTTCCTCCAGTCCTTCCTTCACCTGAATGGCCCTTGTCTTGAAAGCATTACATTGTTTACTTCAAAAACACAAGAAACAAACAAAAACTTGTGTGAGAAAAGTACCAAAAGCAAATCCTATTTCTCTACCATTTTACATTGAACACATTGCAAATCAGACTAGAAACAAAACAGAAAGCAGATAGTCATCAAATCCTCTGCGAAACCATTAATTACTGACAAGAAAAAAACTATGCAGAACCAAGACGAAACCCTAAACACTAAGGAAACCCTAGCTTGCAACAAAATTCTTAACAGAAATTTCAGCAATTAACACCAAGCAAGGCTTTTAGCTTCAATTTCGAAGAGAAAAACCTAAATTTCCCCACTAACGAATCTCTCCATTTTCTCATGAAATCTCTAAAAGATAATACACAAATCAAAAACATATATTTTACCAGTGCTCGATAACAATCTTCGATTTCGTTGAATCCTCAACCTCCGCCTCTTCCTCTTCCTCTTCTTTCTCAACTTCCTCAACTGCTTCTTCCTTCTTTAGCTTCTTCGCTTTCCCACTCTCAACCGCTGTCTTCTTCCTCTTCGGAGACTCAAGCTTAGTGACGGATCCAGCCACTTTAACACCATTTTGCTGAGTCTCACTCCGAGTTCGACGATCCATGCTCCGAGTCACTCTGGACGAAACCGTAGTCACAGGTTTCGCCTTCTCTTCTCCATCTGCTTTCGTCTTCCTCGGCGCCATTTGTACGGAACACAAACCAAACAAAGAGAATCAGGGTTTTTGTCTCCAAAGATTCCTGAAGAAGAAGATGATGGGTCTCTTTCTCTCTCTCTCTTACCGCTCTTTCTTGCTTTTTGTTTATTGATTTAAACGGACGGTGCAGATTTAATCTCTTCTGCATTTATTTCACCTTGGAAACCTAAAAACAAAAAGTAATTTCAATCAACGGTAAAGATTATTAACCTATAAGGATTAAAAACATTTTGACCGTTCGATTGACTGAAGCGAGTCGGATCGACGTTGTTGCGATCTCGATTCTCAAAGGCGGTGTACGACTACTCCATGGCGTTTTGCTTCTAAAGGTTACGACTACTTGCCGTTTTTTTTATTGAAAAGAGATTTCTTCTGTATGGAATATTGGATTTAATGATTTTATCTTCATTCCAGTTCATTTGGACTTTTCTTTTAACTTATTGGAATATTTTACAGGATTGAAAAGCAAAGTTAAACCAAGCAAACTTTAAAACAATGGTACAAAATGGCACCGGTCTTTTTATAAACTTTTAAGTTATTATACTAACTTTTTGTTAAGGAAAAGTCTGCAAGTTTCTTTAGTCTTATAGAACTTTTTTGTCACTAAAAACTTTTACACATGTTTTCTTTATCTTATCCTAATTGAAATATTCTCCAATCCTTTTGTAGTTTTTATTAACAGAGCCATGAATCTGAATTTGCAAAAGAATAATGTGTTTGATTGTTGAACATATAACAAAGTAGAAATGGTAAACCATCTTAAAGAGACCTTACTGATGAATCGCAATACCAATACTACAAAGTTGTTAACAAGTAATAGTGTTCTAGCAACTTCTCCAAGCTAATGTTTGTAGTTTGTTATCCATAAACAAAATCGAAACCACCAAAGCTATTCTTGTTCTTGTTTGTGCCAGGCTCAGACCCAACTTTGAATCACATCAATATGAATGGTTCTAACATGTATCACAAGGCGGATGCTATGGTAAATAAGCCTTTCAAACCAGTGAGGTGTAGTTAGGGAAGAGATACATCAACCGGTCCAGAGTTTCAGGATTAAACTTCCGAGCAAATAGATAACATGGACGTTGCTCTCCTTTCCATAGACACGGCTTTACTGTTGTCACTTTCTGTATAGAGAATGGTTATGGATCAGTGACAGGAAAATCCAAGAATCATGGTAACAACAAGAAGAAGAAAAGGCCTCGTGTTTTTACCTTTAAATCGCTTGTGACATGGTAAGCAAGTTGGATGGACTGTATATCAGATTAAAACCACAAACTTAGATCATGGAATTAGAAAAAATCAAACCGAGCATTGGGAAAGAGAAAAACAAGAGGAACCTTGATTTTCCGGAGGAGGTAAGGAGTGATGTCTCTTGCGTTGTATAATTTCGGATGCCATTTTCCTTCTGACCAGTCAACATGTGTCACCGACCAGTTTGCTATTCCACCTGGATCAATCATCTGAAATAAAGAGATCATTAGCAAAGAGATTTTATGATGAGAGTAAAGCCAAATGGCCAGTTCAAGGGTCAGAAGAAGGTGTAAGCAAGTAGTACACTGACATTGAAAAGAGTTGGGAAATAATGCTCGTCTGCATAGCAGTTGCGTCCTTCCATATTCGGCTGTGAGAAAAACGTAAGCCGTCAGGGGAAAAGTTGTGTAATTCACACAATCGCTTACATTATGACATCCATAGTGAATATATATATATCACATCTATACACATGTCCCAGCGTCCCACCCGTATCAACTATATGTTATAAAGAGAAGAAAATAGATAGGTTTTGGTCGAACGTCACACACACAGCATTACAACTATACTGATAAGCTGCAATCTCAACAGGTTGTCTGACTTGTCTAGATGGCTAACTTTTAAATGATCACCAAATATGCAGAACATAAGAGATTATGAAAGACTGGGAGAAAGAACAGTCACAAGATATGGTATAGCAAGTTATTATCAATGAACATGTGAATATGAGAACCATGAAAAAATTGAAAACGAAGCCTTGCTTACCCTACAGAATAGCTTGAATTTGGTGTAGTAAAGGCTGTCCGCCATGACGACTATAGCATGTCTCCTCTTCATTGAAAACCACTGGCAAAGATGATTAAAGAAACGCACAAGAAAATATTAAGCTTAAATAGAATTAACTGGAATATAAATGCAACCAGCATTATCATAAATGAGAAGCAAACGGAGGGATGATAAAGATGATAGCATGGAGAGACAAAAGAACACATCCATGACTACAATTAAAAGCATGATCTTTTTTTTGTTTCGACTCTCAACTGTTAGATTCCTCCTACAAACTTCTGATATAAACATTTTGCTATGGTATTACATAAGCCATACCTGTGAACCCTTCCGAAAATCCTTCTTTTCAACTTCAGGCAGCATATGTTGTGAATACCGACCACTTCCATGTGGTCCAGGATCCTCAAAACTTGAAAAACAACACGCAAGATGAGAATACATACCACCAGAGTGACGGGATGATAGCAAGACATAAAAAGAGGTTCAACCGCATGAGTAAGTAAACTGTAGACACATTAATACAACTTACCAATCAATGAAGCTAAGGTTTGCGAAGATCAAATGATTATAGATATAGTTAAAGTCGAATAGCGGGACACAACTGCAGTTAACAACAAAGAAGATGGTAAAGCATGATTAATTAAGCATTTCATGATGATGACCTTAAGATACACTATATCAAAGAAACAATGATTCAATCACCTATCTGAAAGCAAGACAAAGTGTTGATTATCAGGATCAATAAGAGCATGAGCTAATAGCCTCCTTTCTGCATCAACCATCGATATCTGACCCCAAGCAACCTGCTTATTATCACTACTAGTCAACGTTCTGCATAAAACCGATTGGAAGGCGTAATCATTTCTCATTTACCTTGTGACTGTGAATATCTCTACCAACAAAATAGCTGCTTGTATGTACAGGAATTTTCTTCGATGCGTGCACATAAATCGAATATTTGTTCTCATGACCCTGAATCAACAAAAAAAAAGAAATAACCATTATTTAGCCAATTGGGATAAGAATCTAAGTGCACTTTCAACGGAAATAGGAAAATCTTACGCGGAGGAATATTTCCCACAGAGGCTCAAAAGGCAGAGTCCCTGGTGTTAAGAACATGAAGGCAATCTTCGGATTCACTCGCTTAGACTCAGGAAGATTCATTATCTCATTCGTCACAACTTGAGCTGCAGCTTCAGTGTCAGTCAATTCCCTCGAAGGTACAAACAAAAACTTTTGGTATAATGGACATCCAGGACCCGAAAACATATAGCATGCCACAGAATTCCGCGGAGGATATACGAGTGCCGTGATGACAACAACAGTAACCAGAACAACCAAAGTGATAATCCATCTCGGGCCTTTAAAAGGAGGCCTTTGGCGAGACTCTGACATAACCACAATTATCTCTTAAGCTACCAGTATATGCATCAAAAATTCATCTTATTCTCTATTCCCTGAACAAAAGTAAAGTCCTTTAATCAATGAGAGCTCATAATATACTGTGAAACAATGTGTAAATATGCACAACTCCACAAACCCATAACTCAAAATCGATTTGCTTATATAATTCCACATCTAAAGATTCCGTCTTTAAACCGGAAAGAATCAGATTAGATAAAGAAATTCAAATTTTGGATGCGTGTATCAAAGATCATCACTTTCGTTGTCAAAACTACTGTAGATAAGGATTTGAAACTGGCAAAACGCAATACGAAAAAAGGGGAAATAACACAGAAAATGGATTCAGAGCGTATGTTAGAAGACGAACATCTAAAGATCGAACCGTGAAAAATCACCGGTGGCGCAAAGCCGCCGCAACCGCCGCCACGGCCTTCGGCGGAAGAAGCGGGGGATACAAACAAGTGCAGGAGAGCGATTAAGCTGAATCGGAAAGATAATCTCACAAGGAGAATTTGGAGATCGGAGAATCGTAGAAAGATTCACTCAGTGGGATGGGCTAAAGCGAAATTCTCTATCCCTAATCTCTCTCTCCCTCTCTCTCTCTCCACTAGAAACGGTCACTGTAGCTCCAAATGAGGAACGAACGGTCTTTTCTTTTTTGAGATTTTTAATAATAATCCATGAATTTTAATTGCTTGTTTTGGTAACAAATTTCCATAGTATTTGTTGGCAAAAAGAGAGGGTTTAGATTTCACATATAAGGAGATAACTAATCCGAAATTGATATGTTTAGGAACAAAAAGAGAATAAAATTACGATAGTTTATTTGAGAGTTAAATAGATCTATATCATTTTCACTAATTCGGAAATAAATCTAAAGAAAATAAAGTTAGATTTTTTTGTTCGGTGTAAAACTAGATTTTGACCCATGCAAAGCGTGGGAATATAAATTTCATTTCATTATATAGTAAAAATATATTGTTTTGAATTATACATACCAAAAAAATAAATTAGATAAATAATTGTGTCCACTAAAAAAATTAATCGATCAGTTTTTTGAATCTTGAATATCTTAATATGATAGATCTTACGTTTTAAGTGTATACAAAATATTAAAATAAAAGAAATTGATTTACAATAACAAAACCAAAAAGCGAAACATTATCTTATAATGTATGACAAAAAAATATAATTGAGTGATATATATCTTATATTTACAAAAACAAATGTTTTTAACCTGACTTTATCACTGATCAAAATACTACTACATAAATTAGTTAAAACGGTTTAAGTTTCTCAGTATGGTAATGAATTTGGTAAGTATATATTTTTGTCATCAATACTCCGTATATATTAAAGATATTGAAAATATGTAAATAAATTCCACTATTACAAATTGAAATGTTTTGATTTGTTAATTTAATTAATATGTTCCTTAAATTCTTCTTTAAATGACATATATAATTAATGTTACTTAAGAATCTCACACATAGGATTTTTAACTTTTAGTGTCTCCTCAATTAATATATATATGATAATATATATCCAATTCATTTCGAAATATCTATACAATTGAAATTCCTCCAAAATACAGAAGTGCAGAATGGTAAGAACGACGTCGTATCATTCACACATCATTCTGTTTACATTAACCTCCCTGGAGAGATAAACGGCAAGGAGTTTGTCTTGGCAAGGAGCGGATATCCAGAAAAATGTAAATATCCGTAATCCATTCTGTTTTAAATGGATATTTGATTTTTTTGATCTGATCCGATCCGTGAATTTTTGAATATCCAAAAATTTGGATATCCAATTTTTTTTTTTTTGATATCCGCGGATGTCCGATTTGATCCATTAGAAATCAAATATCCGAATTTTTTAAAAATATTCGCGATTATTTTATCTGATCTGTTAATATTTTTAATATTATTTTTATAATTTATTCATTTTTGTAATTTAATCATCATAAAAATTAAGTATTTAGTGAAAATAAGGGTTAAACAAAAAAACTAACATACATATTAGATATACATGTTACTTTATATAAATGATATATGTATTTATATAAATATACGAATTATATCGGATAATGGTTTTTTTTAAAACACTATTTATGGTTTGGTTTGTTTTTCATGGATCGTTTAATATTTGTTTTGCTTTGAAACTTTACGGATATTCAAATTTTTCGGTTCGAATCAAACGAACCGCGAAGCAAATCCATTTTAACTGATTTTTTTGCCTGATTAGTGATTGGACAGAATTAGGAAACGTTTGAATTAATAATGAGTGGCTCAAGACACGTGGCTTTTTCTTATTGCTCCCAATATTACCATATTTGTCTTTTCCAATGATCATTTAAATAATTAGTTTGATTTTAATTAAATTTCTAGCTAAACTCGAAAAGACATTCCGATATTGGGAGTAGAATCAGCAAGACAGTAACTCCGTTTTCCCACGCCACCAAAACACCAATAAAACAGCCACGTGTTTTTGACCCATTATCTCTGCATTATCATTTCAACGTTTCCACTTTTTGGCTTTCCATCTCTTCCCCAAATTATAACTATGGTTGCAAATGGTTTGACATTAGAGAAATAAATTTTGGTGGAATAGATTATTTTTTTCAAACTCTATTTTTCAAACTTTTTTTTTGTCGGCTCTCAATTCTTTAATATTTCACCATTTGGTGATGAATTTGTTTTCCTCTAATATTTTGTGGATCCCATCAAATAAATGAAAAATAATCAATTTTTCCTACATTCTTCTAGATCTGTTACTCCTAAAAAGATACGAGGAATACGGTGAAACAAAACTAAAAAAAGATTTTCTTGTTTCATTCTTTTTTTTTCCTTTTATTAATTTTCCTTTTTTCCCTCCCATTTACAACCATTTGCACCCTATATAACCATTCCATTTTCTTCTCCATTGTACGAAACAATCATCGATTATAGTTTTTGTTTTATTTATCCTATTGCGAAGAGAAAATGGGGAGTCTAAGCAATTTCCTAAGCAAGAGATTCGAACCAGTTTTCGGCTTAACACAGCAGCATCTTCACCACCTCATGACATTTGTCGATGTTCCATTTACTGTAATCAGAGACGTCAATATGGTTACAAGTGATTAGATATTGCAACAAGAACAAACCCTAGTTACGCGATGTTTCAGTTGTGTCTTGAGCACGTAAAGAAAATGGGTTTTATGTGTAAAGACCAAAGAACCACTCTTTACCTTGGTGGGATTTGTTGCTTAATGCCATAAGTAACTGATGTTAACTCACAATGTATTCGTCAAAAAGGTAGCAATGTTCAAGTGATGCTGCAACAAACAGTTTTGTGATCTCACCCAAAAAAAAAGGCGATTGCTTTCTTGGGTTATTTAGTGATCCTGCTTTTCAAGGATGTTAGTGAACTAGACTTTAATAAGTTCGTTGATCGAAATTTAAAAGCATTGTTTGATGTAACTGGTTATGTTCCGAGTGAAAGAGAAGATGTCTCGGTGTTCGACAATGTGAAGTTGTTTAGGCATTACAAAAGCAATTCCTAGGTTCAAAGAAACTTCGCAAAAAAAAATATAAAAACAACCTTGATAAACAATATGAATCATGTTATTGTTTATCAAGGCTATTGTCAAGAAGGTCCCATCGGAGAAGTTGTCTTCAAGGCTATCCTTGTAACGCCCGCGAACCATATTTTAGAATATGGTGTCGTGTCGAGCGACACAACTTGTGGAGGTGTATCGATCGACACTGGGTTATGTCGCTCGACACGACCATTTTTGGGGCAGAACCAATTTAAGTTTTGATCGTAATTTTGGCTCGGTTTAGGGTTGGAAACTCTAGGGCATCATATATAAACCCTTTTCTCATGGAGCAGCCATGTTTTAGGAGAGAAAACATATTTGTTAGAGAGAAAAGATGATTGAGAGTGTTCTTGAGGGGTTTTGTGCGTTGAAATTAAGAGAAAAGAGATGACAGAGCTGATTGTTCAGTGGAGAAGAGAAATATACGATCAAATCAGATCCGATCGCTGTGAAACATTGTAAGTAGGCTCTCCTCTCTCTTATCTATCTATATGAGAAAGCAGATTGTTGTTCCAAGTTGTATCTTATGAGTTATGGTTGTTTTCCGTGAGTGATCTCTGTAGTTTCTTGTTTCGATCTATCCTAGTGGGAAGCATTTTCCCGGTGTTTCAGAAGGATTCATGAGAGGATCTATATATTGTTAGAAAGATCATTTGGTCTACTTTTCAGATTGGGTTTCTGATCTAAATTATGAGCTAAGCTCCGATCTACATGTTCTTTCGAAGTCAGCAATATCGGTTCTGTTTTTCAGAAAATTAAATTTGGTTTTAGGGAAAACCCTAAATGTGAGATCTAGGTGTTTGAGAAGGTGAATAAGTAGCTTCTAGGCTTGATAGAGGCTCTATACTCGTGCTTGTATTATTGCTTTCATTTTTTTCCTTTTTTATTAAGGTGAGTGTGTGACCATGGCTTCAGGGTGATTTAGAATGATATTAATGCGAATTTCGTGGATTGATTGATTGAACTTGTTGATTCTGTGATATTGTGATTTTGGTTTGTATGTGTTGACGTTTTGATGCAGGGTTTGTGACTCAAGGCAAGTCGGATTCGAACTAGAGAGGAAAAAGTTCGAATTCGACGATATGCAGGTACGTATCGATCGACATACATGTCATGTTGATGGACAAGAAGGTTTTGTTGGTCGTGTCGATCGAAACAGTTCATGTGTCGATCGAATTGAGTTGATTATTGTTGTTTTTGTTGTGTTGGTTGTTATTGTGTGTTGTCTTGGTATCATATTATTCTTATTGAACCTGAGTGATTCATCGTAGATGATATGACCATGTCAATGAATATTTGTGATAATACTTGTGTGACACGTAAAAGATTGTGATTGTGGAATCATGGCTATGAAAAAGAGGATGATCTAGATCTCAGTTTTATGTATATTATTTAGAATTGCTGGTTAGGTTGTTGGTTATTCTAGAATAGTTGAACCAATATTGTTGAGTAAATGTTTTAAATGATTTAATTGATTTCCACTGGTATTTGTGTGTTTGTTGTTGAATTGACATTGAAGATTATTATTTATAGGAATAATAATCCGAGTCAATTAATTATTAAAAAAAAAAAAGGAACCGGGTGTTTTATTTTGGTATCAAAGCCCTTGCGGTTTTAATGCAGTAGGTTGAGTGATGATTTGAGATTGTTGAGTTAAAATTGATTATGAGTAGTTAGTCAATTTTATGAGTTGGAGTCTTTGATCAAATTCTTCGAGTATTCAATGTGATTCCACGGTAAGTATTGTTTGACTTATGTTTTGAATTCTAGTATCTTAGTATGCACTTTTTGGAAGTACAGTGTTTGATAGCTAGAGTATTAATTGGTCGAGGTTGAGGTCATGACCGTGGTCGCCAAAGATGTGGTTGGGGACGTGCGAGTGAGTCTTTCGAGTGGCTGGCATAGAGTATGTCGCAGAAACAGGTGGCTGATTCGCAGACGTATTATGAGGGATCAATGGGCAGTGTCAGTGTGACTTTTAGTTGTGCTTGTGCTGGTGGTGGTGCCGGAGCACCTGGTGCTGCAGGAGGCCCATGTGAGGGTGCTACTACAGGTGGAGCCCAGGTCCAGATGATTGTTTGACAAAGATACTACCCTTGATATTGGAGCGGTTACTGGGTGCGAAACTAGATCAAGCTCCAGTAGTGCCTCTGTTGACAGAGAAGCATCCGACTTATTTGGTGATGTTGAACCAGATGGTGAACATCAGCACATTATCATTCTCAGGCGAATGGGGACTTGATGGAGCTGATGAGTAGAGGTTGAGCGTAGAGCGTATGTTTCGCTCTATCAGGTGTCTTGATGAATACCGGGTGGATATGGCGGTACATTTCTTAGATAGTGATGCACGTCGCTGGTGGGGAGACGGACAATGTGGACTTGGGGAGAATTCTTGGTTGAGTTTAATGCCAAGTATTTTTCTCAAGAGGCAGTGGACCGGTTGGAGGCGCAGTTTTTTGAGCTGATTCAGGAAGACCGATCATTGCAAGAGTGCGATGCTGAGTTCAGGAAGCTTGTGGTCTATGCAAGTAAAGCATGCATAATGAACATGAAAAATGCAGAATTTCTTGGAATGACTTAAGATGGGGTTGAGTATTGCGTGCAGAGTGTACAAGTTCGCCTCGAAGGCGGAGTTAGTTGAGGTTGCGACTTCAATCGAGGATGATCTGAGAGAGCAAATCGAGGATTTAATTGTGCTTCTTTTATGTTTTTATTTTCAGAGTTTTAGCTTTACTAAGATATTTTTGGATTTGGTAATTTTGTTTGGTGTTGAAACGATTATTACATTTAAAGATTTTGGATTGCATAATTATAAATTTAAAATCTTACTTTTTCGGTATAAGATTGATCGGATTGGAAAACGGTATAGAATTGATCGGATAGAACATAAGATGGAGTTTCTTTATATCTCTGCGTTATAAGATGTGCGATTCTTATTCTTACTTTAGAATGGACTAGTGGTTGGTTGAGGTTGTGATGATATTATAGGTGGTGAATATCTTGTTTAGGCCGCCAGAGGTAGTCCTAGTCGAGAGATGTTTATCAACTTTTTAGAATTCACTACTCTAGGAGCATGTTGTCCCTAAATAACTCATTAATATAGATAGTGTTCTCTTGTATACTCATTTTAGAGATAGTGTTCAGCTGTATACTTTTGGAGATGGTGTTCTCCTGTATGAGAGTGGGGACGGTGGTCTATGTGTTCTGATCGCTCAAATGGTGTGTTTTTGCAAGCGAGAGGGGCATTATAATGAGTTGAAAGTAATGAATGTTTGGAAACGTAGTCATGAGCATAAGCCTGGATTGAGCCTCTAAGGCCATGATGTTAAGATTTGTGGGAAGTCGGGAAATGGAAGTTACGTGGTGTTTCAACTGCATGTTTCTGAGAGACTCTAGTGGAACATCCTGTGTGACTGAATTGTTTGAGATGACCAGTGGTTGGTCAGGTGTGAGATGATATTTCTGGTGGTGGAATGTCATGGGATGTAATTCTAGTTGATAATTGCTTATAGACGTTTCAGAATTAATTACTCTAGGGGATGAGGATTTTTCTGAGTGACTTCTCCACAGGGATGAGGATTTTCCAATATAAATAGTGAAAGATGATAATTTCTCTTGAGGGGATGAGTATTTCCTTGTATATCGATAACTCAAAAGATGTGTTCCTTCGAATGTGTGTGTTGAGGAGATGAGTTAAGAGTAATTAATGTTTGAACGTGGTTTTAAGCATGAGATTATATGTGAGCCTCTAAGATTGGGAAAGGATCTTGTGTGATACTGGCCAGGTCAGGTCAGGTGTCGGTCCTTGGTAAACGATTTTGAAGACCTCGATCGGTGATCTCAAGTGGTGCTGACTGGGTTGAGTTAGGAGTATGGTCTGTAGTAGACGGTTTGTAAGGCTCGAGTGATGAGCTGGAGTATTGATGGCCGAGTTGGGCCAGGGATTGAGCTATGGTATATGGATTTGAGAGAGTGGAGGGATTCAGTGGGCACCTTGGGTGTTGGGGTTGTTTGGGGCGACCAATGTTCGGTCATTTTGAGATGTTATTCGTGGTGGTGGGATATCATGATAGGACCACAAAGGGTCGTTCTAGTCGTTTATGTTTATTGGCGTTTGAAATTTATTACTAGAGGGACCGTAGTGTTCCCGAGTAATTCATTATTTTGAAGACGGTGGTTTTCCTGGGTACTTATTTAGGGACGGTTGTCTTCATTATAGGTATTGAGATAGTGGTTCTCTCTAGGCGATGGTGGTTCTCTTGTGTACTTATTTGGGATGGTAGTTTCCAGTATAACTACTGAGAGACGGTGGTTCTCTCAAGAAGACAGTGTTTTCCCTGTATACTCTAAGCTTAAAGGATGTTTTTCTGCAAGTAAGTGGGGTGCGGTAATGAGTTAAGAGTAAAAAATATATGTAACGTGCGTATAAACATGAGATTAGAGGTGGAATTTGGAGGTCATGAGAGGATCTCGAGAAGTGTTAGCTGTGTTGGCCTGGTGATTGGTCAGAGTGGAGATGATATTCCGGAGTATGGATTTGCAGGTTAGTATCACGAGAGGTAGTTCTAGTTAACAGGTGTTCATACGCGTATAAATTGATTGCTCTAAGGGAAGTGCTTTTCCCCATATATCTAGAGCCGAGGGAGATATCCTGAGAGTGGAGTGGTATCGGCATCGATTGCTCAAGGGATATGTTCCTAAGAGTGAAAATTATCGTGATATGTATATGTAATCAATGTCTAGACGCAGCATGAGCATAAGACTGGATGTAGACCTCAGGGTTCAGAGGTGTAATCCCAAATGATATGGCGGTGAGTCGTAAGTTTGGGTCTTGGTGACCAGTGTGTTTAGATTCGAGGATGGATCCATTTAGAGTGGGGGAGAATTATAAAGCCCGCGAACAAGATTTTAGAATCTAGAATCGTGTCGAGCGACATTAGCCGTGTCGAGCGACATGACTTGTGGAAGTGTGTTAATCAACACTGGGTTGTGTCGCTTGACACGACCATTTTAGGGGCAGAAATGGTTTAAGTTGTGATTGTAGTTTTGGTTCGGTTTAGGGTTGGAAACTTTAGGGCATCATATATAAACCCTTTTTTCATGGTGCACCCTTATTTTAGGAGAAAAAACATGTGAGTTAGAGAGAAAAGGTGATTGAGAGTGTTCTTGAGGGTTTTTGTGCGATGAGATTGAGAGAGAGGAGAGGACATAGATGATTGTTCGGTGGAGAGGAGAAACATACAATCTAATCAGATTCGATCAGTGTGAAACTTTGTAAGTAGGCTCTCCTCTCTCTTATCTATCTATTAAAGAAATCGGATTGTTGTTCCAAGCTATATCTAATGAGTTATAGTTGTTTTTCCGTGAGTGATCTGTGCAGTTTCGTGTAGGCCTGGGCATAATAATCGGACCCAATACCCGAGCCTGAATCCAACCCAAAATAAGGGTTCGGTACGGGTACGGTTAATGTTAATTATCCGATTGGGTTTTATTTTATTAAATTTTGGAAAACCGACCCCGATTGGGTAATATCCGAAACTCGAACGGGTACCCAAACATACACACACATATACGGAATAGTGTAGCCTAAACACAAACATAACCCTAGACACTCATTTCTTCTTTCTCATTCCTTTCATTGTGTGTTGTTAAACAATTGATTGTTTATTAAATTATTTCTGAATTCGATTTGAAATCTATTTGAAATCAATTGTTTCTAAAATCGATTTCTAAAATCGATTTGTTTATGAAATCGATTGTTTCTGGTTTCAATTTGTTTCAGAAATTGATTTATGAGTTTTTAAGTTTGAAATCCTTTTATGATTTTGAAATCAATTGTATCTGAGTTTAATATCTATCTAGGTTCTGAATTTGAATTTGTTTATGAATATGAAATCATTTGATGAATTTGTTGTTTTAAATGTTATGAATGTAAAATCCATTGCGTTCATGAATCTGAATTTGAAATTCTTTGTTAATTTGAAATCGATTGTTCTTTAATTTTGAAATCCTTTTTGTTTCTGAATCTGAAATTGAAATTGATGGTTATTTAAAAGATGATTCATGTTTCTGAGATTTTACTGAAATTGAAATTGATGGTACATGTTTAAATGCAAATGGATTCTTTTCTAAAATGCATTATGATGGAGACATAGATGATGCCTATGAAGTTCACAATGAAAAACAAGAACCATTGACACAAGAATCATTGTCCATTTGTCCCTTACTTGTTGTGTGTTTATTTAGTAGTAAGACTTAGGAGAAGTTATTCAATTGTGTATTTTAATGTATTTTAAAATCAGACTAAAATCCTTGTTATTGAATTCTGTATTCTATTGTATTCCATAGAAATACATTAAAATCCAGTGTTATTGGATTAGTCATTTGTTTGACGTATTATAGAATACACCAAAAACAACTGTTTTTCAATTTATCATTGATTCTAGAGGATTTTGATTATAATACATTTCAGTGCATTTTTTCTTCCAAAAACTGAAGAACACAAATACGGTGTTTTTACTTTGCTTTTGATGGATTATGCAAAACATGATAATCCCTCTTCTTCTTCGATTCCCTCGAGCCAATCGATTTTTTTTTTCTTCGATTCCAATTCGAGTAATTGATTCATCTTCTTGTCCCCAATCGTGATTCCTTCGCTAATTGCTCTGTCGGGAAATTTGATTATTCTTTGCGAATCGGATCGAAGAAGAGATATTGGGTCTGCCAATGGCGAGAAGGTTCAGAGATCAAAGTGATGAATTCGACGACGAATAATGTGCAGTCACGTGTCGATCGACACGAGTTTATTATTGTTGGTTTTGTTGTATTGGTTGTTATTGTGTGGTGTCTTGGTATCATATTATTCTTATTGAGCATGAGTGATACGTCATAGATGGTATGACTGTCTCACTGAGTATTTATGATAATACTCACGCAAATCGTTTTCCCATGTGTTGCAGGCAAAAGATTGTGATCGTGAATCATGGCTATGAAGAGGAAGATGATCTAGGTCTCGGTTTTGTGTTCATTGTTTAGAGTTGTTGGTTAGGTTGCTGGTTAATCTAGAATAGTTGAACTGGTATTGTTGAGTAAATGTTTTAAATGGTTTAATTGATTTCCGCTGGTATTTGTGTGTTTGTTGTTGAATTGGCATTGAGAATTATTATTTATATGAATAATAATCCGGGTCAATTAGTTATTCAAAAAAAAAGAACATGGTGTTTCAATCCTCAAGCATAGCAAAGTTGATGATTCTTTTGGTTATTTTGTTCTTATTTGGCTAAAGTCCTTTCTTACAGATATGGATGGGTTTTATAAATCATACAAGATGCTTGTACTAATAAATTCTCCTATTCTTTAGGTCATTGATTTGAGATATAAAGTTTTTAAACGGATTTATAAGTGACATGTTGGTAACAAATAATTCAAAAGTGGTATTTTGGTAATTTTCCCAAAACTTTTGTTTGGTAGTTTTTATACCAGCTCAACAAATCAGTAAACTCAAAGTATTTACAAGTATAGGCAAAAAACAAGTTAACTCAGGAAAGTTTAGTACTTTTCAATGTGGGATTTTGTTACTCGTTTCTCTCGAGAAACCTGAGAAGCTTTGCACTTCTTTGAGCAGCAATACACCTAAAAGAAAGTGACTCATTCTCACCAGCAAGGATCTCTTGCACCATTCCCGGATAAGCATCCTTAACACTCGCCAAATTATCAAGAAAAGTCATGAACATCTCATGCCTGTCAAGATCAGGTGCAACCTCTTCATCTTCAGGTGCAGCCTCTTCATTCTCCAAAACAAGGACTCTTGGGTTGAGGATCCATAACTACAAAAACAATAAAATATCTATCAAGACAACAAATCATCACTTAATTTACTCACATCGTTATCAAAATCGTAAGAGCTTTATCCTTCAAAACCGTACGAGATTTGGACAGCTTTCAAGGTAGGAGCAACATATTCATCTTTCAAGGCTTTCTCTCTAGCTTGAGATTCTCTAGAACCAGGACTCTTGGGTTGATGATCCATAAGAATTAAAACAATAAAATATCTATCAAAATAACGAATCATCACCTAATTTACTCACAGCGTTACCAAAACCCTAAGCCTAATTGGGAACCACACAAATTTCCTAATTGAAATAGGCATACACCACTGTCCTTTTAGCATTACCAGCTAAGCAACTTAGAGAAATCCAAATAAAATAAACGAATATAATGTGTACAGCGAAAATGTAACGAGGGATGTAAAGAAACATACTTTGTCAAGACTCGAGTTTAGTTCACTAGTTTTTTTTTTGCTCCAAGAAGTTCCTTAGAACCTCAACCTAAATTTCAGAATAGCATCACTAAATTCAGATTTCCGATTGCAAATTCTAGGTACATAATAAGAAAAAAACATTCTCGAACTTGAGATCTCTTTTGCTTTCTAATTGTGATAAAGATCAAAAATTGACAAAATATCATTTTATATGAAGAAAGACAGAAATAAATTAATATACCCACATAAAAATATGGAAAAATACAACAAACTTTGTTAGATTTTCTCCAATGTTTTTAAACCCAAACAGGACGTCGAACCGGAAACTCTTCGGGTCACCGGGTCTTTCGGTCGAACCACGGGTCCTTTATATATTACTACTAGAAAATTACCCGCGTATAACGCGGGATAAAATGATTATCGAATAAAATGAATAGTTTTAGTTAAAAAAAGATTATGAAGAATAATTATACATAACCTAAGACCTAATTTATATATTTGGATTTTGAAATTATTTTGCATACAAATTTATTCCAGCCGTGAAATAATTAAACCAACAAATTTCATTAATAATTATATTTTTACTTGTACGAAGGTGCATTTATGAAAAATTAAAAACATTTACTTGTCAAACAAAATAACATATGTAATAACATATTTTTACATGCTCATATATTTTCAAAAGATAATTAATAGTTTTATTTTATTTTAAATCAATTTTTTTAGTATATATGTTAAATTTTTGTTCACATTGTCAAGACTCGAGTTTAGAAACATACTTTGTCAAGACTCGAGTTTAGTTCACTAGTTTTTTTTTTTGCTCCAAGAAGTTCCTTAGAACCTCAACCTAAATTTCAGAATAGCATCACTAAATTCAGATTTCCGATTGCAAATTCTAGGTACATAATAAGAAAAAAACATTCTCGAACTTGAGATCTCTTTTGCTTTCTAATTGTGATAAAGATCAAAAATTGACAAAATATCATTTTATATGAAGAAAGACAGAAATAAATTAATATACCCACATAAAAATATGGAAAAATACAACAAACTTTGTTAGATTTTCTCCAATGTTTTTAAACCCAAACCGGACGTCGAACCGGAAACTCTTCGGGTCACCGGGTCTTTCGGTCGAACCACGGGTCCTTTATATATTACTACTAGAAAATTACCCGCGTATAACGCGGGATAAAATGATTATCGAATAAAATGAATAGTTTTAGTTAAAAAAAGATTATGAAGAATAATTATACATAACCTAAGACCTAATTTATATATTTGGATTTTGAAATTATTTTGCATACAAATTTATTCCAGCCGTGAAATAATTAAACCAACAAATTTCATTAATAATTATATTTTTACTTGTACGAAGGTGCATTTATGAAAAATTAAAAACATTTACTTTTCAAACAAAATAACATATGTAATAACATATTTTTACATGCTCATATATTTTCAAAAGATAATTAATAGTTTTATTTTATTTTAAATCAATTTTTTTAGTATATATGTTAAATTTTTGTTCACATTTAATTCTATGATTTAAATATATAATTTCGAAATATTTTAATTTTGGAAAGTTGAAAATTTCAAAATATTTTAATTTTGGCAAGTTTATGAAGATTCAATGTGTTTGGCAATTGGATTTATAGTAATCAAAATAAGTATGTTTGGAATTAAATGTGTTTGGTAATGAGTATAAGAGAATAAAATAAATAAATAAAAATAAAGAGGAGAAAATTGTGATGATGACACCTAAGCAAAGTGCTCCAAAAATGCTTCTCAAATAATATATAAGATAATTAATAGTTTTATTTTATTTTAAATCAATTTTTTTAGTATATATGTTAAATTTTTGTTCACATTTAATTCTATGATTTAAATATATAATTTCGAAATATTTTAATTTTGGAAAGTTGAAAATTTCAAAATATTTTAATTTTGGCAAGTTTATGAAGATTCAATGTGTTTGGCAATTGGATTTATAGTAATCAAAATAAGTATGTTTGGAATTAAATGTGTTTGGTAATGAGTATAAGAGAATAAAATAAATAAATAAAAATAAAGAGGAGAAAAATTGTGATGATGACACCTAAGCAAAGTGCTCCAAAAATGCTTCTCAAATAATATATAGGATAATTAATAGTTTTATTTTATTTTAAATCAATTTTTTTAGTATATATGTTAAATTTTTGTTCACATTTAATTCTATGATTTAAATATATAATTTCGAAATATTTTAATTTTGGAAAGTTGAAAATTTCAAAATATTTTAATTTTGGCAAGTTTATGAAGATTCAATGTGTTTGGCAATTGGATTTATAGTAATCAAAATAAGTATGTTTGGAATTAAATGTGTTTGGTAATGAGTATAAGAGAATAAAATAAATAAATAAAAATAAAGAGGAGAAAAATTGTGATGATGACACCTAAGCAAAGTGCTCAAAAATGCTTCTCAAATAATATATAGGATTATTATATATATGTTGTCATGACAAAGTAACATGTGAAATCATTAAGTAGTATCATTACCACAAAAACATAAGTATCCACATTAGGATAATATAGTTATTTACTTAAATCTATCGGCATGCTTATAAAGAAAAATACTTCAAATTACTTCTTTTTGCTAAAGATTATATATGTCCTCCAAAGATTATAGGAAAAACACTTCCAATTACTTCATTTAGTTATTTACTTCTTATGGTTATTTCTTTACTAAAAATGAAGAGGAAATGTTTAATGTAACTATGGTTACACATTTGCATAAAGTAATTCTAAGACAACATAAAATAACTAAAACATGATTAACGTTTTTTCTTATGAGTTAGATTTCTGATTTCATTCCTTGTGGGCCGAGTTTGTGGATTTGGCTGTGATCTAAATCTATATCCAACAGTAGTGATGCTTTGGAAAAAATAGTCTCTTTAAGAATTGTTTGGACAATGGTTATAAATTATAACCAATCAAATGTTATGTCCTCTTTACATTTCCACTTCATTTTTAGTAAAGAAATAACCATAAGAAGTAAATAACTAAATGAAGTAATTTGAAGTGTTTTTCCTATAATCTTTGGAGGACATATATAATCTTTAGCAAAAAGAAGTAATTTGAAGTGTTTTCCTTATAAGCATGCTGATAGATTTAAGTATATAACTATATTATCCTAACGTGGATACTTATTTTTTTGTGGTAATGATACTACTGAATGATTTCACATGTTACTTTGTCATGACAACATTCTTATTGGTTGTTGATTAGATTTGATGAATGAACCAAACTTGCACTGATGGATATACATAAAATTGGTATAAGTTTTAATGACTAAGATTGTGAATTATTGTTATTAAATTAGTCAAAACACCAGCGACAAACATTTTTCGAATATGTTAACTTTGTTTACATTGGATATATCTGATTTTGTCGGGAATCGGATGGAATATGTTAACAACCATTATAGTGTTTTAATAAATATTTGTGGCAATTATTTTATTTCTTATGTCTTTAACGTTTTTTGATATATGGTTGTAAACAATAATAATTTATTAAACTGACTAATAGCATGTTTGTCTTGCGTTTTGTCGCGGGTTTTTCGAATAATAACAATAATTCACAATCTTATTCACTAAAATGTATAGCAATTTTATGTATATCCATCAGCGAAATTCAAAAAACGTAAAAATTAGGGTTTTTTTATCTTCTATCTCTCTCTGTTCTTCTTTATTAGCTTAACAATTGACTTTTCTTCTTTCTCTCCTATGGTTAACCCAACGAGAACCGCTCTTGCCGATATCACCAATGTTGTTGGGAGAAGACGAAGAGAGGGATCCGCCGTTGAAGACTTGGTGAACCAGGAAGCCATTTCTCCTCTGAGGATTAATATAAGAAGGCTTTCGAAGAAGAAGATTAAGAATCATAGCCCCAAATTAACCGTGCGTCAGATTATTACGGAAGCTATTGCTAAAGAGGAGGAAGGAGACGACGATAGTAAAAAGCTCTTCAATTGCATAGATAAGATCTTTGACCAACTCATGGAGGCTATAGAGAGAATGAAAAATGAAACCCCATCGACACAGTCGATGTGGTGAAAGCCTCGCCGGCCTATTTATTATATCATCGCCTCGATGGTTACCTATATATTGTTGCCTGAGACAGAAAGAGAGATATGGGTAAAGAGATCCAGTCGCCGCAAAACCAGTATTTGATTAATCATGATTTGTCTCATCAAATGTGCGGATAACTATATATAGTACAATATTTAGGATTTAATGTAACTATGGTTACACATTTGCATAAAGTAATTCTAAGACAACATAAAATAAATAAAACATTATTAACGTTTTTTCTTATTGTAACATCCTCATTTTTTTAAAAAAATAATTAATTTAATAATTAATCCAGGTTAATGATCTCATAATCATTAATCCTCAACGATTAATTCAGGGTGAAATAACACAAGCGGAACACATAACCAAATAAGTTCAACTCCAATTCAATAATTCCAATAAACCAGATTCCAAAACAATCTAATTCCAAAGGAAAACCAAATACTATCAAAGCAAGAACAGATCTCGCTTATGAATCAGTGATGTTTGTTTTTTGGGAATGTGTATGTGTTCTGGTTACTGAAATTTGCTTGTGGGTTACAAATGTTTAGATCTCGAAGTATGAAATCATTGAGATTGCTGAAAATTGACATTGTGGAGAAAGGAAATAAGTTTCATTGTAGCTTATTAGGAAAATGGAAAATCTTGAGTTTTGATTTGTTTTTGTAATCTTTTAGGTATCGATACAATTGGATTTGCATTTTCATTATTATAAGAGTCATCTGTTTGTGTGTTTTCATCCAGGTCATTGGTTACTCAGACACTGATGTTGCAGTGTATATATACAAGTCTAAGCCTGATCTTGTTTCACTGGTTAATCATCTATAGCAAGAATACCTTTTCTTCCTCAAAGAAACCTAAATCCGGAAAGTCTAAGCTATAGAAATAGTTTGAAACTTGTAACTGCTTCTTCTGTTTTGATGTACTCTTCTTCACACTGGCCTTCTTTTTTATTTTCTGTAGATTTCTTTAGTTTCTATAATCTTTTTGAGTAATAACAATAATTCTGTAACACAACAAGGAACATACACTGTGATGGTTCAAAGCAAAGGCATTAATTTAACTCAGAAAACAAATGTTGCAATATATGAAGCAAAGGGAATATTGCAAAACTGGTGAGTAAAAAATACAAAAAACGAAATCACGATGTGAGAATTGTTGTATCTTTTCAGTTTCAGCTGCTTCTTCTGAGAGAGCTTTAGAGCATTTTCTAGTGTTGAGTCCTTGACATCTTGCAATGCTGACCATAGCTCAGATTCTTCTTGTTAGGAGAAACCGACATGCTTCCAGTGATTGTCTCACCCTCACATATCAAGGATTAAACAAAACTCGTCAAGCGTCGTATTACAAAACAGATTCAAAATAGATTAAAATCAACTTACCATCTGAGAGAATCCACTTGCTCCATTTGAGAACATTCAACCTGTATTAAGAAACCAACCATTCTCAATCAAAATCATAAATAAAGATTGAAAGAGACTAAAGAAAACACCAATACCAATTAAACAAGACATACATACTGAGATGGTTTTTTCCTTGTTTTCAACGAAAATGTCTGACATGAGAAAACGGCACAGGATGATGCACATGAGAAGCTGATTTTGGAGCAGGTTTTGGGCCAAAAACATTCCACAACTTCAAAGTAGTCTCATCTCCTGCTGCTGAAGCTACTGTACAACAACCATCTGGACTCTGTACCGTATACACAACTCTGGATGTATGTCCAGCCGTTTTCACCAAGGATGGGTACTTCCAAAGTGTAACCCTGTTGTGATGTGAGCTAAGCAACTCTCTTCTATGCTTGCTCCAGAACAAAGAAGAAACATCAGAGCCAGTGTCTAGTGAATTGAGGCAAGCTCCTGTAAGAGTGTGCCAGAACTTAATCGTCGTATCTCCTCCAGTGGCAAGCAATTTTGCTTGGAATGGGCACCACGCAAGTGCTTTAACCGCGGATGTATGTTGTTCAAGCCTGTGAAGCCATTGCGTGGAACGATCATCCCATATGTGTACGACATTGTCATGGCCACCACTAGCTAGCTGCTGTCCACATCCTGACCACTTGAGACGAAAAACCTCCAGAGTGTGACCCTTGTAAGTTTTCACAACGTGTGATCCGATGCGGACATCGTTGTCGCAGACCTCCCGTAGTGAGGATGTGATTGCTGTTCCAGGCCAAGGATCCTACTCTTGACCGGTGACCACCCTCCCAGGTTCTGATTTGACAGTTGGAATCAGAATCCGTATCCCAAACTCGGACTTGAGAGTTGTTGAGCCCAACCGCAAGGTGGCGACCATCAGGGGCCCAGTTGATACTTGTGACGGGTCCTTTCTCTGCATCAACCGTCACAAGCTTAGATGATGGGGAACCACCAGAAGCTTTCCTCCTCAGATAGACAGTGCCTCCTAACGCTGTAGCTAAGACATCACCACTGCCCCAATCAAACAAGATGAGTTGCGTTGCCATCGTACGTGGATTTTGTGATTAAGAACTGTTAGGAATTTGACCTGCGTAAAGCAATACGAACACTTTCGGTACCTCCGATTAAACAAAGTAAAGCAATAAGAATGGGGAGGGAATCTCAGAGAGATGATATGAAACCTTAGGGCACAAGGTAATAGGTAAAAGATATATATATATATATGCATCTATGTACCTTAACCTGACGTTTTTCTTCTTCTTATGGGCTTATTACTACTTTGATTTTATCCTTTTGCAGCGACTTGATACTTGAAGTAGAATTCCACCAACTTTGAAATCGATTTAGGCAGTCCTCTTCCTTGATTCTTCTACTGCCTTTGATACCATGAGAACTACAAGGTATGATTCCCAGGTCAAGAACATCTCTTTGTCGTGATTTCTTAGCTTAATCTTCTCCTCTTGTACGTTCTCAACCCTTGAATCATCTTCTTGCGGAAGAAGAAGAAGAAAGAGGTAGCGAAAATGACCGCTCAAAAGAAGCCTCGTGTTGTTTGGACTCCTGAGTTACACATGTTGATCATTTAGGCGTTGACCGTAAGTTTTCTTCATCTCTCGAGCTTCTTTGCGTAATCGTATTCTGATTAAAAGTTGAAATGATGCAGAAGCTGTACCGAAAAAGATTCTTCAACTCATGAATGTTGATAAGCTCACAAGAGAGAACGTTGCGAGCCATCTCCAGGTTAGAGACTATGATCTCCTCTGTTTTGTTAGCCGTTTGGTTTGGTTGGATATGATTTGGTTTAACACAATCTGCAATATCGTTTTTGTTTGTAGAAATTCCGAAACGCCTTGAAGAAGATAAAGGATGAAGCTAATCAACAAGCTAACATGGCGGTTGCTAACTCACATTACATGCGAATGGGTTCTCTAAATGGACTTGGCGGCTTTCACAACCACCGCTCCGTACCTTTTGGATCCGGTCAGTTCCATGGTGGCGCTTCAACGATGAGACAGTATTCTTCGAATGGGATTCTTGGTCGTCTAAATTCCCCTGCAGAAATGTTCCAACACGCCTCCTCATCATCATCGCTTTCTTTTAGCAACAACAACAACAATGGAAGAAACATTCTTCAAGGTTTGCCGATTTCGCCACAACAAGAGCTTCAGATCAACAACACCAACAAAAACACGGGTTTTCCGAGCTTTACTTCCCAACAAAGCTCTCTAATGGTTTCTCCCAATAATCACTTAGTTCTTGAAGGTAACTCACAATCACTATCTCCCAGGTATGCCTCCTCATTTCGAGATGAACAAGCGTCTTGGACATTGGTCAAACACTGTATTATCAAACAATGTTCATTCAAAACCCGATGCCTTCGAATGGAACATGTTTAGCTACTCAGCTAGTCCGGTAATAGACCAAAACCTTGATGCAAATGCGACATCTTTCTGCGGAAACACGGGTTTTGGATCCTCAAATGCTGCACAAACAGACCTTTTTGATCTATTAGAGATGAAGGAGCAGTCTGCAAACAACTCGGGTCCGATGACCGATGCTCAACAGAAGCTACAGAACGGTTTCATGGCTTCGGATGCTGGTTCTTTAGATAATATAGTGAACTCCATGATGACTCAGGTAATGTATTATAGCATTTATGTTTGATCATTTTCATTTGTTGGAGATCTCATGATTATTGTTCTTGGAGTTGTAAAAATGTTTCTTTGACTTGTAACAGGAACAGAACCAATCTGATTTCCCAGGAGGAGATTTGGGGTATGGATGGTTAATCTCTCTTGGAACATGCATATGAGAAAAAAAATTTCTTTCTTTGTTAACATGAGGAAGAGTTTTATTCAGACACAATCAGTTATTCTTATTTGGTTCTGTCTTTTTATTTTCTTTTCTTTGTGATGGAAACTAAGTTCTTGTTTACAAGCTTGTGGCAACTTAGGAAGAACCAAAAGAAGAATAATTGATAAATAAGTTCAAAATGCTCTCTTTTGCTACTAATGTAAATATGTTATGAAGAGAGGAGAACAAAGTCTTTATGTTGTTTACCAAAGAATATTTATTTGCAGAACTATGATAACAAAAAAAAGGTCAAAAAGTGTTTGGCCGTTCAAGTCAGGTCTTATCCATGAGGCATTGAGTTGACCAAACTCATGCGTACAAGCAATATAAATGTGTTTCAGTTTTACATCAGAAGGAAGAAATGTAGAAGTTATGTAAACAAACGTCACAAAATTTTGAATATATTTTTCTGTATTGGCCAATATTTGCTTCGAATTTGTATCAAATTAAACATCAAAAACAAATTATGTGTTCACATTTAACATTTCTAAAAGAAAAGAAAAATATCAAAACAAAAATGATTTTGATAGAAAATGGGCTCCTATCTAAAATGTTACATAACCGCACCAAAAATAAAATAAAAAAGGTTCTTACATGTATTAAGAAATAAATCCGGTTCTATTTTCGAAGATTTAATGTGATAAATTTATTTTAGATGCTTCTTTTTTTAACGGAACGGCTCTGTCGTTGTATTAATTTGATAATGCTTTATCTTCTTCTTTTTTGAAAATTTTCTTGCATTAGTTTAAAAGTGGCATTATCAATTTAAAAAAAAATTCTTATCAATTTAAACAATTTTTTTTTAAAGAACCCATTTTTAACAACTACCAATAATCCACCAAAAACATCAATTATTTTGGGGTTCTAATTTTTACTGCAATATAATTTATCATTATAAAATTACTTAACACTTCAAATATAACACATATCAGTAAATATACTCTAAGAGCAACTTTTCCAAAGTTTATTATTTTTTTATTTTTAGGAACACCACTTTTGTTCTCCAATAATGATGGTCTAAGTGCCACAATGTTTAGTAGCCAACTTAAATTACATAATATAAAACCCATCAAAGTCCAAGTTTTAAAATGATGATGCTAATCCCGTGTCTTTCGTTTGTGTGTCAAAAGCCCAATATCCATGGCCCAAGTCTCTTTTAGAATCAATTTAACGTCGTTTGCTCTCGTGTCTCTTAGAACCAGAAAACCCTTCGTCTGGATCGGATCCAACCATGAGCAGTTCAATCCTTGTTCCCATCAAATTCCGATTATCAAGAGAGAACCAATTCTGCATGCAATCACTTGCTGCAATCTGGTTATGGTGGCGATAAGCACTGATTGGATTCTTAATAGTATTGCGGATGATCTTAACAAGAGAAGCCGGAGGTCGATTCGTGTTTCGATGGAGTCGATCATTTCTTTGCTTCCACAAGTCATAGATCGACGCTTGCCACGCTAATCTGGCCAGGAGTTTCAAGTGACATTGATAGAAGATTGTCTAACACCCCCGACCAAGACGTGATGGTTGGAGGGACCGAGAATGATCTCTAGACAGCGGAGGAGTAAGAGCACTCAAAGAATAGGTGATTTCGAGATTCAGGCATAGAATTACATAGCAAACACCTACGATCAGTTTGAAGACCCCACGATAGAAGGCGATCCCTTGTGGGGGCAACGGTTGAGAACAAAAAGCCAAGTAAGAGTCTGATGTTGGGGAATCCCTCTCTTGGTCCAAACTACAGAAGGGCTTGGGAAGACGCAATTGATCATATATGTACCTTGAACAGAAGGTAAGCCTTGTTCTTCCATCAATAAACCATTCCACTTTATCTTCTGAATCCGATAGTTCTATCGTTGTTAAGTGGAATTTGAACTTGCTCCATTTTATCAGATCTTGCGTGTCCAAGTTGCCATCTCCCTAGTCTCCAGAGTGAAGCCAATGACGCAGAGATATGAATTCCAGTCTGTTGTGGTCCTTGCTCGCCTATGAAAGTGATTATAGGAGGTCCAAGCAACCCATTCCAGCCAAAACTTGCACTTCATTCCATTTCCAGGTATTACCCTAACCCACTGCATAATAGTCATTCCTAACCGAAGAAGGTGATTGAAAAGCCAAGTGTGATTCTGTTTTTCCTTCATTTCCCATAGGGATTGGTCTTTGATTACATTCTGATGGATCCAAGCAACCCATATCGATTCAGTTCTGAAAATCAAGAGGAGCCACAAAAGCTTTAAGGAGCAGGTTGTATTCCATAGTTGGAGATTTTTCAGTCCAAGTCCACCTTCTTCTATGGGACTGGTACATGTCTCCCAAGATACCCTTGCTGTATATCTACCTTCCAAACTTCTTTTCCAGTGGTAAGCTCCACACATTGAATCAACTTTCTTTGTACATTCCTTAGGCAATACAAAAGCACTGCACCAGAAATTTGTGATTCCCGCTATCACTGTATTTATTAGTACTTTCCTCCCTGCGAATGATAAATATTTGGCTGTCCAAGAGCTGACCTTGTTCCTTATGCTTTGCAGGAGAGGCTCACAGTCTAGGATAGTGAGTTTCTTTGCGCATAAGGGGAGGCCCAAGTACCTGATCGGAAGAGTTCCATGGGGAAATCCAGTTGTTGAAGTAACAGAGGTAATTTCTTCAGGACTCAGACCACAAGAGAAAAAAACATGATTTCTCTGGACTAATTGCTAACCCAGACAATTGTCTAAATTCCTCTAGGACACATATGATGCCATTCATTGATTCTAGTGATCCATCAGAGAAGATTAACAAGTCGTCTGCAAAGCATAAGTGTGTGAGGCCAGATTCCTTACAATTTGGATGGTAAGTAAATCTTCCTGATGTGGCTGCATCATTTAGCTTTTGTGAGAGTATATTCATGACCAGCCCAAATAGGTAAGGAGACAGTGCGTCTCCCTGCCTTAAACCCCTAGAGCCCTTGAAAAAAACATGTAGTCTTCCATTAACACAAATCGAATATGAAGTCTTGGTAAAACATTCTTTAAATGTAGATAATAGGCATCTGGAGGGCATATAGACAACCTATTAGAAAATCCCATTGATAGAATCAAAAGCCTTGGCTATGTCAATTTTCATAGTAACCCTCTTAGGTCCTCTGTCTTTTCAATATCCATTAACAATTGCAGAGGCTAGAAGACAATTCTCCAGAAGTAATCTTCCTTTGATTAAAGTAGTCTGGTTCGAAAGGATTAATTTAGGGAGCAGAGGCTTCAATCTGGTCACAAGTAGCTTAGAGATGAGTTTGTAGAGTGTGTTACAACATGAGATAGGCTGATAGTCTTTTATCATTGTTGCTCCTCGAAACTTGGGGATTAGAGTAAGAATTGTTGCATTGAGATTCCTTGGCATAAATGAACACTTTAAGAATTGACTTGTTGCATTCATCACTTCTTCTCCCATGCAGGACCAAGCTGCTTTATAAAAAACTGAAGTCAAGCCATCTGGTCCAGGGCTTTTATTTGGATTAAGCTTGAAGAGAGTTGAGGAGATCTCTTCCAGGGATGGTAGTCTTGAGAGAGCAATAACATCAGCTCGGGAACATGTGACTCTAGTGAGAGCAGAAATATCTTGGTGAAGATCATTTGGAGGTTGGCTAACTGATGGTCCAAGGATTGACGTGAAGTGATCAACTGCCATATTCCCAATATCGGATGCAGTAGTTACTATTAGCCCATTCAGCCCCATCAAGGTAACTATTGTGCTGTAAGAAATCCTGGCTTTCGTTATTTTCTGGAAATAAGAAGTGTTTTGGTCTCCAGATAACAACCAATTAATCCTTAATCTTTGTTTGACATACTCTTCTTCAATGTTAATTTTTCCAAGCAATGCTTTTCATGAGAGAAATTGGCTGATGTAGGAAGCTGCAGAGAAGATACTTGAGCATCACTGTAATTAGAGGTAGCCTCATTCACTCCTTTTTGAATCTCAAATAAATTATTCTGATTCAATGTTTTCAATTCTTAACGGAGATTCTTCTGTTTGAACATTATCTCTGATAGACTTTGTTCATCTTTCTGAGTGCAGGCCCAAGCTGATATCACCGTATTAAGGAAATCCGGATGAAGAGTTAGATAGTTGTAGAACTTGAATGGCTTAGTGCCTGCTAGAGGAACAGGGCAATCCAAGCTTATACAACAAGGAGTATGATCTGAGATTCCCGGAGCTGAAAATGTAGCCAAACTTCTTGGAAATGTATCCAGCCAATTCTCATTAATAAGAGCTCTATCAAGCTTCCTTGCTATCGGACCATCAGGTTGTTTGTTAGTCCACGAGAATTTAGTGCCGCGATACCTGAGGTCCCTCATTTCCATCTGATCAATGCATGTTTTAAAGTCCACCATTGGCTTAGTGAAATGTTGCGTACCTGGTGGAGAATGCTATGGTGATGTCAACGTACGATGGCAACGCAACTCATCTTGTTTGATTGGGGCAGTGGTGATGTCTTAGCTACAGCGTTAGGAGGCACTGTCTATCTGAGGAGGAAAGCTTCTGGTGGTTCCCCATCATCTAAGCTTGTGACGGTTGATGCAGAGAAAGGACCCGTCACAAGTATCAACTGGGCCCCTGATGGTCGCCACCTTGCGGTTGGGCTCAACAACTCTCAAGTCCGAGTTTGGGATACGGATTCTGATTCCAACTGTCAAATCAGAACCTGGGAGGGTGGTCACCGGTCAAGAGTAGGATCCTTGGCCTGGAACAGCAATCACATCCTCACTACGGGAGGTCTGCGACAACGATGTCCGCATCGGATCACACGTTGTGAAAACTTACAAGGGTCACACTCAGGAGGTTTTTCGTCTCAAGTGGTCAGGATGTGGACAGCAGCTAGCTAGTGGTGGCCATGACAATGTCGTACACATATGGGATGATCGTTCCACGCAATGGCTTCACAGGCTTGAACAACATACATCCGCGGTTAAAGGACTTGCGTGGTGCCCATTCCAAGCAAAATTGCTTGCCACTGGAGGAGATACGACAATTAAGTTCTGGCACACTCTTACAGGAGCTTGCCTCAATTCACTAGACACTGGCTCTGATGTTTCTTCTTTGTTCTGGAGCAAGCATAGAAGAGAGTTGCTTAGCTCACATCACAACAGGGTTACACTTTGGAAGTACCCATCCTTGGTGAAAACGGCTGGACATACATCCAGAGTTGTGTATACGGTACAGAGTCCAGATGGTTGTTGTACAGTAGCTTCAGCAGCAGGAGATGAGACTACTTTGAAGTTGTGGAATGTTTTTGGCCCAAAACCTGCTCCAAAATCAGCTTCTCATGTGCATCATCCTGTGCCGTGCCGTTTTCTCATGTCAGACATTTTCGTTAAAACGGTCCATCTGCACAAGGAAAAAACCATCTCAGTATGTATGTCTTGTTTAATTGGTATTGGTGTTTTCTTTCAAATGTTTGGTTTCTTAATACAGGTTGAATGTTCTCAAATGGCTGGATGGCAAAGGAGCAAATGGATTCTCTGATGGTAAGTTGATTTGAATCTATTTTGAATCTGTTTTGTAATACGACGCTTGACGAGTTTTGTTTAATCCTTGATATGTGAGGGTGAGACAATCACTGGAAGCATGTCGGTTTCTCCTAACAAGAAGAATCTGAGCTATGGTCAGCATTGCAAGATGTCAAGGACTCAACACTAGAAAATGCTCTAAAGCTCTCTCAGAAGAAGCAGCTGAAACTGAGAAGATACAACAATTCTCACATCGTGATTTCGTTTTTGTATTTTTTATTCACCAGTTTTGCAATATTCCCTTTGCTTCATATATTGCAACATTTGTTTTCTGAGTTAAATTAATGACTTTGCTTTGAACCATCACAGTGTATGTTCCTTGTTGTGTTACAGAATTATTGTTATTACTCAAAAAAGATTATAGAAACTAAAGAAATCTACAGAAAATATAAAAAGAAGGCCAGTGTGAAGAATAGTAGATCAAAACAGAAGAAGCAGTTACAAGTTTCAAAGGTATATATACCTTGGGAACAGGAGGTGGCTTCTTGCTACAAGCATCGGTCAGGTATTTGCATAGATGATTAACCAGATCAGGCTTATATATACTCTGCAACATCAGTTTCTGAGTAACCAATGACCTGAATGAAAACACACAAACAGATAACTCTTATAATAATGAAAATGCAAATCCAATTGTATTGATACCTAAAGACCACAAAAGTCCTCACCTTTGGACACATTCCTTCTTCTTCTTGTTCAACCAGCTACAAAAAACAAATCAAAACTCAACATTTTCCATTGAGTACATGAAAAAAGAAGCAGTTACAAGTTTCAAACTATTTATATAGCTTAGACTTGAAAAGGTATATCTTGGGAACAGGAGGTGGCTTCTTGCAACAAGCATCGGTCAGGTCTTTGCAATAGATGATTAACCATGCAAATCTAGTCGAATTGATAGGTAAAAAAAGACCACAAAAGTCCTCACCTTTTGACAAGCAGCCTCGATCGTCTGGCACTCAGAATTACACATTCCTTCTTCTTCTTCTTCAACCAGCTACAAAACCAAATCAAAACTCAAAAATTTACCTCTTTTTTCTTTTTTTTTCCTAATAAGCTACAATGAAATAGTCACCATTACCTGAAGCTTATATTGCCTTTCTCCACAATGTCAATTTTCAGCAATCTCAATGATTTCATACTCCCGAGATCTAAACATTTGTAACCCACAAGCAAATTTCAGTAACCAGAACACATACACATTCCAAAAAACAAACATCACTGATTCATAAGCGAGATCTGTTCTTGCTTGTCCTGACACTCTATGTACGGAACGCCGACGAAGCTAGAAAAGCTAATGTTAGAGCAATCAAAAACTCGATTCATCCCAACCATTGAACTCAGAAGCTCTGTTTCTCTCTAAAATCTGTGAAAGTTTGGGACTTTAATCAGATTTGTAAATATAAGATGATGGGTTTTACGATTTCTTCGCCGAAAATATGGGTTTTTGATTTTCTTGATGAAATGGAAATTTGATGTTACGCTTCTTAACGTGTTTCCTGCAATCTTATTGGCTATTCGAGTGCTTACACCAAGTGGAGCCCACTCGCTCAACCAATAATATGTAACGTAACAACTGTTTCATTTGTGTGTGTCTTTTCTCAATTTTTTTAAAGCTTTACAAGGGTAAACACAAATGTTTTCATACCAAACCAAAATCTAAAATAAGATTACCAAATAGATTTTTAGGGGACCACTACCACTCTATTAAAAAAATATTTTTAAACTTATAAACATGGCAACAAATAAAAAATGCATTCCTAAAATTTTGCATTCACTTTCTTTAACATTCTGAAAAAACATTTATATCACTTTTCTAAAATTATAATGACTTTTAATATTCACATTCTACGAAATTCACTAATTATCTATAGAAGGTAACAAATATTGTGGTAATTAATTACACAAAATCTCTAACTTTCCTATTAATTCTAAAGTCATTATAAAAAAACATGATTTGTCAATCAAAGAGAAATAGATAATGATCTGCAACTTTTTATTTGTTTTGTTTTTTGGTACTACTACAGTTTTGTAATTATACGTTTAAAGATGAAAATCTTGCTTTGGTTTGTGCGAACCAACTCAATAAACTTAAAATAAATTTAAATATTGATTATTTATTCATATTTTAGTCAAAATACATATAAATGTTATTAACGATAGATTTTGAAATTTTTTCATAAATATATTTTCTCAATTCATGTGTTGGTTCTATATTTTATGCAAATTAAATATAGAAATAAATAATAAAATTTATAATCCTGCGTTTGACGATGGTCCAAATCTTGTTTACTCGCTGTAATCATAAAGAAAATTAAAAGATCAAGTTCCGTTAAAAAATTTACTCACCGCAATCATAAAGAAATTTATTGATAAAAAATTAAATATCGTATTCAAAAATTAAAATTTAAAAATAATTTGATAGGTAAATAATATTATGAATTTATATATTAGCACAACTCTCGTTACAACAAAAAAATGAACAAATAATTCCTTTTGGTAGTTTATCAACAAGTAAATAATAGGGTTAATTAGGTGAATATTACATTTGGGAGAAATAATTAAGTAACTAATATGTCTAAAATTATATTTAGGTAAATAACAAAAAGAAATAAAAATATGACGGAATTGTCCTTACAACTTGAATTAAGATAAATAAATTAAAAACAAATCTGAATATATCTTCTCTTGATCTCACCATAATTGCTTCTACAGTTTCTTTTGAAAAAAATAAAAGTAGATTTGTATTTTGCACAACTCTTTTGGAAAAAAAAAATTCAAAACATGAAAAAAAACAAATATGACGTTATAGTTAACTATTTAATAATATAGTTTACTATTTTTGAAATTACCATCTTAAAACATAGTTAACTATATTTTATTTGTAACTATCTAAAAAATAGTTCACTATTTTCACTGAACTATCTATTCAATTAATTTCGGAATATAGTTAACTACATCACATCAAATATCTAAAAACATATATAGTTAACTATTATGAGATACATAAACATAAGTAACTATTATCAGAAACATAGTCAACTATTGTTATAGAAAATAATTAACTATTGTGAGAAACATAGGTAACTATTATTATAAAAAATAGTTAACTACTACTAGAAGTATAGTTAACTATTATAGAAACATAGTTACCTATTAATCGTGTTGATATTGAGTGCCTATTCAATTTGATTAAGAAATGGATGGCGATTGGTAGTTTAATGGCGAAAAACATCATTTTAATCCACCATTGAAAATTTATATCTATGACAACATGATAAGACAAAAAAAACAAAAAAATATAGGAAAATTGCAATATTAAGTGTAAAGAAGAAACAAGAGATGGAGGAGGAGAAATAGTTACGTAAAAAAAAAGAGAAGAAGAAGAAATGTGGCAGGCGGTAGAGAGGAAGAAAGAAGAAGAAAAGAAGACTAATGGTATGTGTATTTAAGGGTATGTGTATTGGAGACTTTTAACATAAGTGTCTAAAAACTTTTTAGAATTAAATATATTAAGTTTTAGACAGTTGAGTGTCTAAATTTTAGACAGTACTGGATTTTTTTTCGGGTTTTAGACACTCAACTGTCTAAAATTTAATATATTTAATTCTAAAAAAATTTTAGACACTTATGTTAAAATTCTCCAATGCACATGCTCTAAGAGAATAATGATTTACTCATTAGGGTTATAGTTATTTTAATGTAAAAGTTGTATAAATTAAAGGGATTTTTTGAAAACTACCCTATTTATGTTTTTAATTTTGAAAATTACACTTATTTTTGAATTTCTTGAAAACTAACTCTTATTATATGTGATAAGACATTTTTATCCTGAATTAAAACTATAAATTACGTTTTTAGTAAATCAAAAATATTATTAGTATCATTATTATATTATATGGAGTAAATATCTGTTATTCATTTAAAAAAAATTAACCATTCAATAAATAAAAAATGCATTACTATTCATCATCTTGCTGAAATTAATTAAGCTTAGAACGTTTTTTTTTTCTTTCTTAGAAATCACCAATGCAACTACCACATTCTTGAAAATTATGTCATGTTTGATTGATTAAGGAAAAGAGTTCACATAGATAGTATCATAAACAGAATTGGTAGAATGCTCAACAAAATAACAAAATGGTGCATATAAACTCCTAAAGATTTCTCTCAATATTATAATGATTTTTTTAATTGATTCCTAGTGATAACAGAAGAGGTATCATTTGTAAAGTGGTAGTACAAGCACAAAATGCTTATGCTAAGCAAGATATTGGTTTAATTTATATACATAAACAAATCAATTGGTTTAATATAACAAAGAAAATGGCTACATGCTACGCGAGATTCGAGTTGTCTTAAACCCATAAAATGGCTTGATCTTGATTTAACGTAAAAATACATGATATATGGTACATCAAACTGTTAATATTAGATATTATTAAGTGGTTACTTAAGATAATAATCGAGACTAAACTTTACAAAAAAAATATAGAAAATAAAAAATTTGATTTTAACACCACAAAACATTGATTTTTGTTTTCTTTATAAATATATTTAGATATATAAGTTATTATTCAGTTTTAGTGAGGTTATTTTGGTAAATTAGTAATCAAAAAGTGTAATATTCAAAAATAATAATTTAAGGTGTATTTTTCAAAATTTAAAAAATAAATAGGGTATTTTTCCAAATTTCCTCTAAATTAAAAAGGGTAAAGTCGGAAATCTAGGTATGTTAAATGTGAGGTAATTAAATACAATTAGGATAGTGTTATATATTTAATTATATGGACAAACACTAATATACATGCTAATTTTCCTAAATATAATACTATTAATTCGTCAAACCCGAAAAATAAAATTTTCCCTAAATTAGAGGATTTTATGTATTTTTGGTTCAACCCAATTACCCAGCTCAGTAATTTCTTTGATATATCATAAAATCATTCTGGATTAGATCTAAAAAAGAAACTTGCCAACGTTGTTTATCAATTCAATAGGCTCTCTCCGAACACATTCGATCTCTCCATCTCTTTCGCACGTCCTATTTGTCTAGTTTCGCTTATTATAACTTGTTTCTTAGAAATAGCTAATAATGCTAATAGGACACTCTAATTGAAAGAACAAAAAAACTATATAAAGGAGGTTGTCTTCACTTATTCACGATCTACAATCAGTACAATTCATAATCTTTTTCATTAAAATTTATGTATGTCCATCAGTGCAAGTTTGGTCTATGTATCAAATCTAATCAACAAACAAAAACGATATTGTCATGACAAAGTAACATGTGAAATCATCAAGTCCTATCATCAATTACCACAAAAAGACAAATATCCATGTTAGGCTAATACAGTTATTTACCACGTGGTGATTGATATTGTAACGGATGCTAATGACAAGCTATCATGGGGAGATAATGCGGATGGTAAGTTCAAGGTTCGATCAGAATATGTTGAGTCGGGATATATATCTTGGATGGACCGTATATGGGATGCCTATTTGATCGTGTATGGAGAGTGGTGGTGCCGGAAAGGGTCCAGTTTTTTTTTGGGTAGTTACAAACCAGCTATTATAACAAATGTGGAAATTAAGATTTCAGCGTCATTTATGGGATTCACCAATTTGTCAAGTTTGTAAATGTGGTGACGAGACTATTCTTCGTGTGTTAAGAGATTGCCTTGCGATGGTAGAGACATGGACTAGGATTGTGCCTCCAAAATGTTTATCGTTCTTTTTTACACAATTCCTGTTTGAATGGGTGTATCCGTGTATGCAAAATTAGGAGAGAGTCGAGTTATGGAGGGGAGTCCATGGTCGACCTTATTTGCTATGGCGGTGTGGTGGGGTGTGAAAGTAAAGATGTGGAATATTTTTGAAGTTGTAGGAAAATGTCGACACCGTGTCAGATTTATTAAGAAGATATTGTAAGCCGTTGGAGGCGCATGTGAGTTAACCAGGGGTGAGATTTGAGCGAATGATAGGTTGAAGTTCACCGGGGGAGGGATGGTTGAAACTCAATACCGATGGGGCGTCACAACTCTCAGATGTCTTCCTCCAAAATTCATGGCATACAAATCGGCGATAACAAGAGGCTGCTACGCTTAAGACTTGAAACTATCTTTGGATCAAAGTTCCAATTACCAAGGACGGCAGGACCCAACCCAAACCTGGCACAACGAGACAATCATATGTTTTGAACTTAGGCATAAAGGCAATATTTATATACTATATTGTTTTTCAAAACTAACGATGTGGGACTTTGCTCTCTTTCATTACTTAGTGATCATGCTTTACAAGAAAAAAATGTAGTGTATATGTAATGGAGAATAAAAACTTATATATGTTGGCCAAAGTAGACAAAAACACTTTGAAGTGTTGATATTTTGTATAAAACAACCATTTTATATCCTCTCATCCATGTACTATGGCGCACTCATGTTTTAAGCTTAAGCATAAATTCACTCTTTTTTATACTAGGAAAATCTTTTCCAAACTAACAATGTGAGAATTTGCTCATTTAACTAACATTTTTAAGGTTAGAATCCAAAAAAAAAAAAAAAAAACAAAAACATTTTAGAAGATTTTCCCATAATCCCAAATGCCCATTTGTCATTCGATTTACAACATTCTTTTGAAAACATTAACATAAAGCCCACTTTGCCAATGAAATTGTTCCGATATCAATTTCCATCTAATTCCGTGTTGAATAAATCCTATATATATATATATATATATTAATTGAGGAGACTTCAAAATCCTAGGTGTCGACATTCTAAGTTAAAAAATTATATATGTCATGCTAAGAATGTTTTGAGGGTTAATTAGCATTCTATTAAAAATTAAATATAATAAGACATTTCTATATTAATATTGTAAAAACATTACTTTCCATACTTACTTGGTCGGAACAATATTTTCCATAATTAAAAAAAAAACATTTACTTGCTAACAATCATATGCTTTCCAAAAATATTACATTGATTTTTCTAACGTTTTGTTCTAAGTTGCTTTCCAAAACAGCTTTCCGAAAATAACGTTTTGTTCTAATTTGCAGAGTTGTTTCTTTCTTCTCTACAGAACTATCCTTCTCTTTTGTACATATGTTTTGTACTATTGATAATCTCTATTAATGGAGGGAGAGTAGGCACTAGGCAGTGATGACTCGGAATATTCAAGCCCAACTCTCTTCCCTTATTTTGTGAAAATTTTAAAGAACAAAACGTTTATCATTATCTATCTTAATAAAAGTATAATATCATTTTTCATAAGAAAAAAAAAGTGGAGTCATAAAAAGAAGAAATACAGTTCTGTTAGAGACATGAATCTGTGGTTGAGTATCTAGAAGAATATATTTGAGAACTATGACTATTTTAACTTTGTTTGGAATAACATTGATAATTTGTTGGTGACTAACATGTCAATGGATTCTGATTTGCCTAACCTGATTCAAGTAGTTAAATGGTGGAAAGAGATAATTAAAGATGCAATTTTATTTTGGAATTGAAGATCCTGAAACCAACCAGGAGATATTGTATCAAAATCTAGATTTTGACCCGCGTCAAAACTCTGCATCAAAGAATTCATATACGTTTTTTGGTTTTTAATTGATTTTACTTTAGTTTGTTGGTTTTTGGTGTTGGTCTTTTCAATAGACGGTTCAAGAACAAGAGCTCTTTCCTTTATGTAAAAGAAGATAAAGGACATAAAGAAATGGAAACAGATGGGAAAAAGGAATACATGCTTTTCCTCTATGTAAATTTTAGAAGTAGGGCCTATTCAGAAGCATGGTTTGGCTATTTAAAGGCACATCATCTCTAACCATAAGGATATACGAGACAAGCAAAGAAACCAAGGATACAAAGAGAGAATAGATAGTTCGAGTCTTTTATCTTCTAGTCTTCTCTTTCTTCTTTGGTGTTTCTATTGAGGGGTTTTATACCTGTAGACAAAAACAAAAGCTTGTAAGAACTTGGTGATCAAGCTTTGCGAATTTGATATACTCCATTTTTGGCGTATTCTAACCAGTGTTTGTAGGGTTTTATCGAGTCTTTCTCCTTTGTATTGAGTCTTTTTAGGTCTAAAGGTGGCTGGAATGAAGAATTGGAGTTTGCTAGGAGGCTTGGTGGAAAAGAAAGGAAAACAAGATATTTTGGGAAATTTTGGAGCTAAAGGAGCACCCGCTCCCATATTCGTCTGACCTGCTCCCCAGAAGATTTACTAAAGGGAATATTCACCAAATCAAATATTCACCTAGAAGATTTACCCTAGATTCACCTTGACCCAGCCGCCGCAGCCTTTAAAAAGGAAATACCTTGGAGAATAAAGGGGACGCCTCTTTTACACGTTCCAAGTTATTTTTGATACAAAAACTCTCTTTAGACTATTTTCAATTGTTCTTTGCTTTTGGATTTGCAATTTGGAGGATCATTCCACAACTCTATTGAGAAGAATTCTAAACCCTAATCTCTTTCCATATCATCATGAGTTCTCTTTATTGCTTTGTTGTGTTTGATTTCACCATGTGCGAGTAGTCATCTTTGTTAGATTAGGGTTTTCGATGGGATTAGAGAATCATAACTAAGCATAGATAGGTTTTAATCCATAATTCGATTATCTCTGTCTAATGTTGATCGTAATGCCGAGACTAGTTTGATCACCTAGCCTCTGATTTTAGGTTTAATTTACTCATCAAAAGTGTAGTGAATGGCTTGAATAGACTTAGATGGGCGAGTTGTCCTTAGCCAACGACAGTTGAAGTTAAGGCAACTCGTGAACAAATCAATCCTATTCGTTATGCTCATCGATTCTCTTTAGTCTCAAACGACAGTTTAGGGTGCTAGATTGATTGATGAAGTAGTGGATGCCACGACAGTGGATTCTCTAGTATTTATGATTGGGTTCTAGATTGGTACTTAGATTGATATCCTGAATAATTGCTTAGTTCTTGATGATCTAATCCCTGAGATAATTACCCTAGCCTAACGTTTTTAATATTATTGCTTTCTTCGAATTTATTTTATTTGCTTCTTGAAATCGTGACAACTTAAATCACCTTGAATCGCTTAGCTAAAAGTGTGTTTAAAGGAATTAGAGTGTATTGCCGGTCCCTGAAAGAACCTAAACTATTCTACATCGGATTAGTAATTTAGGACTTGAGTTCTTAAAAGAGGGAAAAATTCTGTTATCAAATTGGCGTCGTTGCCGGGGACCTACTTCGATACCTTTAATTTTAAAATACGTTTCTAGACTAAGTACTAATTCGTTCTTTTTGTTTCTCTTGCTTGTGTTTCAGGTGCATGAAACCAAAGTCTACCCGAAAGAGTCGACAAACACCTCTCGTGTACCTGAACAACTGGGAACTTGCAATACTAGAACGAACCAACCGAAAGACAAAATCTGATAAGGTCGACATGGGCGACCAAACAGACATTGACATGGTAGCCGAGATGAAGAGGCTACAAGATCAGATGGCTCAGCTGCAGCAACAACAAAACCGTGACCAGCAGCAAGAACGTGCTATCGGGGATATGGATAATCCCCATGCCTTCTATAGGAACCGAGCTGCAATCATTCCTCCTGGTGTTTTAAGGAACGATTACGAGATCAAGCCTCAGATGATCACGCTGGTCAAGCAGCACCTATTCCATGGACAGCCCGCTGAAATTCCGATGGACCATATAGAGAATTTCGAGGAGATATGCTCCACGACAAGCTCTAATGGGATGAACCCGGATTTCTTGAAGTGCAAGCTTTTTCCCTTCTCGCTCGCGGATAAGGCTTCACGATGGCTCAAGTCTTTACCGGCTAGATCTATCACGACTTGGCCACAGTGTAGGGCAGCATTTTTGGATCACTTATATACCAAAGCCAAGACCGCGGGTTTGAGAAACAAGATCTCCACGTTTCAGCAACAAACTGGAGAATCTTTCTATGAGGCATGGGAAAGGTTTAAGGAGTATAAGAGGGAGTGTCCACATCATGGATTCATGGATGAGAACTTGCTGGGTATTTTCTACGACGGTGTTGATTGGGACTACCGGAACACGTTGAATGCTGCTAGCGATGGTGATTTTATGACCAAGACGAAGGATAGTGCTTACAAGCTCATTGAGAACCTAGCCGCAAGCTCGAGCCACAAGTCTCAGGAGTATGATAGGACTATGAAATCAAGTGGAACGGATTCTCGTAAGATTGATGACCTAACGGCTAAGGTCAACTTGCTACTCAAAGGGAATCAAAGGATGGTTCACTTTGCCGATGAGAGTGGAGAAGCACTAGCTGAGGATATGTCTGATGGAAGAGATTGTGATCAGGAGGAAGTGAGTTACGTAAATGGGCAGGGGTATGTCCGAAACCAAGGGTTCAACCCAAACTACAGGAACCATCCGAATTTCTCTTACATGAGTACGAATGTAGAGAATCCGCAGGATCAGGTATACCTGCAGCAAACCGGTTATCAGAACCAAAGACCTCAGAATCAAGATTTCCAGAAGTCGGTACCTCAAGGTTTTCAAGGTAAGACGTTCGTTCCGTTTCAAGGCCAAAAGCCCAGGTTCAACAACTTTCAAGCTCCACGGAGCTCTGGTGGTACTTCTCAGGATGAACTTAAGAGCATGATGCAACAATTGATGGAAAATCAGAAGAAGACCGCCGCTGAGCTAAACACTAAGGTAGACTCCATGTACTCGGACCTCAATGGTAGACTTGAAGCCGTGACTAACCATGTGGAGAAGCTTGATACGCAAGTGGCTCAAACCGCCGAAGCCATCAAAAGCACACAGGGAGTGTTGCCAGGTAAACCGATTACAAACCCCAGAGAGTTTGTGAATGCAATCACGCTGCGAAGTGGAAGAACTCTCCCACAGGTTGTAGGGGCAGCAGCTGAGAGCTGCCCAGAAAAGTCCGTAGAGCACCCGCTCCAACAGGGAGCACCTGCTCTAGCTAAGATACAGGATGAAGTAGTTGCTGGACCGTCTCCTCCTGTGCTTAGACCGAATGAGCTGGTTGATCAGGTTCGGTCTCGTGTTTACAAACCCCCAGTCCCTTACCCGATACCACCAAGGAAATCGCAAAAAGATTTGGAGGAGGCAAAGTGTAAGGAGATGTTGGATCAACTTACGATAAAGCTCACATTGACCGATGCTATACAGATGATGCCGGCTATGAAGAAGTACGTTAAGGGTTTAATTACCGGTAAGGGCTCATCAGAGCAAGGTGCCACGTTGGTGTCTAAGGACTGTAGTGTTGTGCTGCAAAACAAGATGCTTAAGAAGCTAGATGACCCCGAGAAATTTGTGTTAGCCGTGCAGATTGGTTCTATGTGTTTCAAGTATTCCTTATGCGATTTGGGTTCCAGCGTGAACCTCATGCCCTATTCAGTTGCAAGGAAACTTGGTTATACTAAGTTTAAACCAACTCGTATTTCTTTGGTTTTTGTTGACAGGTCAGTGAAGTTACCCGTGGGGATCCTAGAGGATTTACATGTCAGGATTGGCAACACGTTGATCCCAGCTGATTTTGTGGTGTTGGAACTTGATGAAGAGCCGAAGGATCCCTTGATTTTCGGACGTCCTTTCCTGTGCACGGCTGGTGCGATTATCGATGTGAGGAATGGTATAATTGGTCTCCAGCTGGGAGACATTATCATGGAATTTGAGATGGATAGATTGCTCAAAAAGCCAACCATTGATGGGCAAACCTTTGCCATTGAGGGCAACCTCGAGATCTCGGAGGAAGAGATTGAAGAGATCCTAACTGATGATCCGCTTGATGTGGTGCTGACCAAAGCCGAAAGCGAACATGGTTATTTGAGCGAGGATGCAGTCGGGTTAGCCAGGATGTTGGATTCGGGTCAGGTGGAAAAGTCTACCGGTTTCTTAAATCTCAACTCGGACGACGCTGAGGGAGCAGCTGCTCCAGAAGGTGAGACCCCAGCTCCTGGAAACACCGTTGACAGTCCTTGGAGCAAACTGAAGGCTCCGAAACTCGAGCTCAAAACCCTTCCTGCCGGGCTCAGGTACACGTTTCTAGGCCCTAACTCTACTTACCCCGTAATCATTAATGCTGAATTGAATAATGTGGAAACCGCTTTGCTTTTGTGCGAACTAAGGAAGTATAGAAAAGCTTTAGGTTATTCACTAGATGATATTCCTGGAATTTCACCTGAACTTTGCATGCATAGGATACACCTAGAAGATGAGTCAAAGAATTCTATTGAGCATCAGAGGAGGTTAAACCCGAATCTGAAGGATGTAGTAAAAAAGGAAATCATGAAACTTCTAGAAGCAGGTGTAATCTATGCGATTTTGGATAGTAAGTGGGTTAGCCCAGTTCACGTAGTACCTAAGAAAGGCGGAATAACTGTGATCACTAATGCGAAAAATGAATTAATACCTACTAGGACAGTCACTGGCCATAGAATGTGTATTGATTATAGGAAGTTGAATGCCGCCACTAGAAAAGATCATTTTCCCCTGCCATTTATTGACCAAATGCTTGAGAGATTGGCTAACCATCCATACTACTGTTTTTTAGATGGTTATTCAGGTTTTTTCAGATTCCTATCCACCCGGACGATCAGGAGAAAACGACGTTCACATGTCCATACAGCACGTTTGCTTATCGCCGAATGTCGTTCGGTTTGTGTAATGCCCCTGCAACTTTTCAAAGGTGCATGATGTCAATTTTTACGGATTTGATTGAGGACATAATGGAAGTTTTCATGGACGATTTCTCCGTCTATGGAAGCTCTTTTTCCGTGTGTTTGTCGAATTTGTGCAGGGTGTTGCAGCGATGTGAGGAGAAGCATCTAGTGCTCAACTGGGAAAAATGTCATTTCATGGTTCGAGATGGTATCGTTCTGGGTCATCGGATTTCTGAAAAGGGTATAGAGGTTGACCGAGCAAAGGTTGAGGTTATGATGAGTTTGCAACCGCCGGATTCAGTCAAGGGAATAAGGAGTTTCTTAGGTCATGCTGGATTCTACCGCCGGTTCATCAAAGATTTTTCAAAGATAGCAAGGCCACTCACTCAACTCTTGTGTAAGGAGACCATGTTTGAGTTCGATGCAGCATGCCTTGAAGCATTTCACACGATAAAGGGAGCTCTGGTAAGTGCACCCATCGTCCAACCACCGGACTGGGATCTCCCTTTTGAAGTAATGACGGACGCAAGTAACTACGCAGTGGGAGCCGTCTTGGGTCAGAGAAAAGATAAGAAGCTCCACGTGATATACTATGCGAGCCAAACCCTCGACGAAGCTCATTGCCGATACGCTACAACCGAGAAGGAACTTCTAGCAGTTGTGTTTGCCTTTGAGAAGTTCAGGACCTATCTTGTTGGTTCCAAGGTGATTGTGCAAACTGACCACGCAGCTTTGAAGTATTTGCTCACCAAAAAGGATGCTAAGCCGAGACTCTTGAGGTGGATTCTTTTACTCCAGGAATTTGATCTTCAGATTGTTGATAGGAAAGGAACAGAGAACGGAGTTGCTGATCACTTGTCATGCATGAGGGTTGATGATGAGGTATCTCTTGACGATTCACTTCCAGATGAACACATTTATGCAGTTGGATTCTGTTTGCAGGAGCAGTCGGTCCAGACAGGAGCACATGCTCTGGAAACTTTCTGCGAGGCTATATCCAGGGAAGTTGTTCCAAGCTTTCCTTGGTTTGGGGAGATAGCAAACTACCTGGCTGCTGATCAGGAACCGGTTGATTTTGTGGGAGATAAAAAGAGGAAGTTTCTCTGTGATATACGAAGATATTTTTGGGACGAGCCCTACCTCTACAAACAGTGCTCGGATGGTATCTTTCGAAGGTGTGTACCGGATGAGGAGATTCCTGGAATTCTCTTTCATTGCCATAGTTCTAATTACGCCGGTCACTTCGCCACCTTCAAGACAGTCTCTAAGGTACTGCAAGCTGGGTATTGGTGGCCGACTATGTTTAGGGATGCGCAGAATTTTATATCACGATGTGATACATGCCAACAGCAAGGCAATATCTCTAGAAGGAATGAGATGCCTCAACACTTTATTCTGGAAGTTGAAGTGTTTGACGTATGGGGAATAGACTTTATGGGACCTTTTCCATCCTCCTACGGAAACAAGTATATCTTAGTGGCAGTTGATTACGTTTCCAAGTGGGTGGAGACTATGGCGTCCCCAACAAATGACTCCCGCATTGTGGTGAAGATGTTTAAGTCTATCATATTCCCTCGGTTTGGAGTGCCGCGTGTGGTCATAAGCGATGGAGGCTCTCACTTCATCAACAAGATCTTCGAAGGGTTGTTGAAAAAGAATGGTGTAACGCACAAGGTAGCAACGCCATATCATCCACAAACTAGCGGGCAAGTTGAGGTTTCCAACAGGGAAATCAAGAGTATCTTGCAAAAGACCGTGGGAGTATCTAGGAAAGACTGGTCCTACAAGTTGGATGATGCGTTGTGGGCTTACCGAACTGCGTACAAGACTCCATTAGGGACGACACCTTTTCACCTGGTATATGGGAAGTCTTGTCATCTCCCAGTTGAACTCGAATACAAAGCAGCATGGGCGGTTAAGTTAATAAATTATGACATCAAACCGGCATTTGAAAGAAGGACCATGCAGCTTCACGCGTTAGATGAGATTAGGCACCTGGCCTATGAGAGTTCTAAGATTTACAAGGAGAGAACCAAGCGTTATCATGACAAGAGAATCCTCAACTAAAACTTCCAACCAAACGACCAGGTACTTCTCTTTAACTCTCGTCTTAAACTTTTTCCTGGCAAGTTGAGATCCAGGTCGTCCGGACCCTTTGTCATCAAGGAGGTCCGTTCCTATGGAGCTGTGGTGTTGCTGGACACCAATGGAGCCGAATTCGTGGTTAATGGCCAGCGGCTTAAGCCATATCTTGGCGAGACAAACCAAGCCGAAGGAAGATTCATCCCCTTAGGCGATGCACCAAAAGCCTAAAGCAGCTAACCAAGTCGAGCTATAGACTTTAACCAAGCGCTTGGTGGGAGGCAACCCACCGGTATGTTTTCTAACTCTTTTCGATTTAATTTCTTTTTCTACTAATTTTGGTTTTTAGCTTTAGATTTTTCAGGTTTTTCCTTTTCAAAGGGGGAAAAGGAGGAGATCTAAGAGAGCACCTGCTCCAGCCAACACACCACCTGCTCGTCGTCCGCCCGCTCCACCATCTACTGTGCCATCATCTTCAGGCCGTCTGACACGTTCCTCCAAGCGCAAGAAGCCCACCACCGATGAAGACGAGGACTCCGAGCACACTGCGAGTGCTTAGCCACTCTTCTATTTCCCTCTTCTTTCCATTTCTGCTAAGACAATTTCTTTCCCTGCATTTTTCTTTATTTTTGGACTTATTTCTTATCTCTCTCTTTTCTTATTTTCACACCGAGACGGTGTGAAGTAAGTCTGGGGGGAGTTGTTGCTGATGTCGTTTATTTTGGATGTTTTCTTTTCTTATGTCCTTTTGAGTCTGTTTTTCTTTGTTTGATTTTACTGAGTCAAGACTTTTTAGTTGGGAATTAGGACTTTATTCTATGACAATTTCTGAACCACTTGTGCTAATTAACTCTCTTTCTAGTGACCATTTCTTCAGAGCGCGGATTACAAGGAATAGCTGGAACATTTCAATGCACCATCTTTCAGGTTTCATGTTGACCAAAAATTCTCTCGCTATTGGCACTAGATTAGGGAAACGAATCATATTCAGGACTTCTTTTTCCTTTTTACCACTCTTGTTGATCCTGAATAGCTAGCTCATTTTTAGCTAATACCCTCCTTTAACCTTACCTCTTTTCAAACCCCTTGCCGTCTTGTTACTTCATTGTCACATGTGCAGCATATGCGCAAAAGGGTCAGAGAGAGATGGGTTGACACAACCTCTAGATCACTCGTTCTGAAGGACAGAGCACCCGCTCTTATTTACGAGGTTTTGTGGAAGAAGGAGTGGAAGGAACATCATCGAGACCCACTTGGGTATGCACATTAACTCTAATATTTTTGTTTGAGAGGCATATCTGTGTAATCAAAACCCGCTTCATCATCATCTTTCATTTCAACAAAAAAAAAAAAAAAAAAAATTATATAAATAAATATCTGGTGATGAAGAGTGGAAATCTGTAAGAATATATGTCTCTCAAACCCAGCTAGTGTACCCAAGGTAGATAGTAGTTTTACGAAAGGAAGAAAGAAAGAAGGATGGAATGAGTGATTTAGAGTTTGTGGAGCACCAACAGACCCGCTCTCTCTTGCAATTTTGCGCGATATCCTGCATCCACTACGAGCACCGGGTAATCCTTAAACACTCTAAACACTTTTAACTCCACCTCTAAATGGCCTACAACCCTTAGCGTTGTCTTCCCTAATAAGGTGTCTTTAGTGAGATCCTCACGCATACTTTGAGTGCGTTGAGTTTGTGTTTGGGAAATGGCTTGGTTGAGAAGTGTGTTGAAAATGTTTTGGCGAAGCTTTGTCGTTCGTAATCTGGATTATGTGGTCTGCAGATTGAAAGCCAAAGGTACGGTTCGCTGAAAATAAAAGAGTTCCCACGTTTTCAAACCTTTTCCTTTACTTAGTTTTGAGTTTGTTTAAGGACAAACAAAGATCTAAGTCTGGGGGAATTGATATACTCCATTTTTTGGCGTATTCTAACCAGTGTTTGTAGGGTTTTATCGAGTCTTTCTCCTTTGTATTGATTCTTTTTAGGTCTAAAGGTGGCTGGAATGAAGAATTGGAGTTTGCTAGGAGGCTTGGTGGAAAAGAAAGGAAAACAAGATCTTTTGGGAAATTTTGGAGCTAAAGGAGCACCCGCTCCCATATTCGTCTGACCTGCTCCCCAGAAGATTTACTAAAGGGAATATTCACCAAATCAAATATTCACCTAGAAGATTTACCCTAGATTCACCTTGACCCAGCCGCCGCAGCCTTTAAAAAGGAAATACCTTGGAGAATAAAGGGGACGCCTCTTTTACACGTTCCAAGTTATTTTTGATACAAAAACTCTCTTTAGACTATTTTCAATTGTTCTTTGCTTTTGGATTTGCAATTTGGAGGATCATTCCACAACTCTATTGAGAAGAATTCTAAACCCTAATCTCTTTCCATATCATCATGAATTCTCTTTATTGCTTTGTTGTGTTTGATTTCACCATGTGCGAGTAGTCATCTTTGTTAGATTAGGGTTTTCGATGGGATTAGAGAATCATAACTAAGCATAGATAGGTTTTAATCCATAATTCGATTATCTCTGTCTAATGTTGATCGTAATGCCGAGACTAGTTTGATCACCTAGCCTCTGATTTTAGGTTTAATTTACTCATCAAAAGTGTAGTGAATTGCTTGAATAGACTTAGATGGGTGAGTTGTCCTTAGCCAACGACAGTTGAAGTTAAGGCAACTCGTGAACAAATCAATCCTATTCGTTATGCTCATCGATTCTCTTTAGTCTCAAACGACAGTTTAGGGTGCTAGATTGATTGATGAAGTAGTGGATGCCACGACAGTGGATTCTCTAGTATTTATGATTGGGTTCTAGATTGGTACTTAGATTGATATCCTGAATAATTGTTTGGCTCTTGATGATCTAATCCCTGAGATAATTGCCCTAGCCTAACGTTTTTAATATTATTGCTTTCATCGAATTTATTTTATTTGCTTCTTGAAATCGTGACAACTTAAATCAACTTGAATCGCTTAGCTAAAAGTGTGTTTAAAGGAATTAGAGTGTATTGCCGGTGCCTGAAAGAACCTAAACTATTCTACATCGGATTAGTAATTTAGGACTTGAGTTCTTAAAAGAGGGAAAAATCCTGTTACCAGAATTCAAACAAACAATAGCACTAAAGGATTATAGCCCTATTGATTGTTGATCTTTCTCCATGGAAGTAGATATGATTCTTAGTGATCCATCAGCTGCTGCAACAGAGGCCAATTACGCAGCCTTTCAGCTGAATCTTGAGTGTGCAAAGAATAGGTATCTCACCGATAAGGACCAAAGAGCGACCTCTTACCTTGGAGGGATATGTTGCTTAATGCCGGAAGTAACATACCATCTACAAGAAGCTCTTCTTTCTATGGGTAGGAGAGTGCGAACTATAAGCTTCCCTTCCGTTACCGCAACAAACAGTTTAATCGTCCCACCAAAAGTTATAGACGCCAAAAAATCAATCGCTCTCTTTGGTTACTTGGTGATCACGCTTTACAAGAATGTTACCAAAGTCAGCTTTTCTGAGAAACATTTGAAAGCACTGTTTGCTGCAACCGGTTTTACTCCGGGTGAAGGAGAAGATGCGTCGGTGTTCAATGATACGGTCCATGCGGAAAATTCTATGTGCTACCGAAACTCCTATGGTCATAACCATGTGATCCGGAAAGCTGTCCTGAAAGGTATTCTCAATCATACAGCTGACAAAGGCTCTTTTGGTTGGGTTTGTTCGTATGCTGCAAAAATCCTCAAGTGGACAGACATGGGATCATATGTTTGTACCCATCTCGCGCTTCGAAATTCCCCTGTTTTGAGAGCCCCTGAATTAGCAGATGAAGTGAAGAATTTTATTAGGGCATCTAAAGCAGTCGTTGATTCTGAAATCCCTTGGTATTATATGATCTTGGAGAATCCTGAGAGGTATTCTATACTTGACAAGTCCAACTTCCCCACGCTCTTTGCTATTACCAAGAAGATAGCAGCAAACGCAGAGATATGTAAAGTAGACTATTTTGTGGCTATGCATAGGAACCAGCTCGGTGCTACATCGAATTTGTTAATCAGAGGCATTCACTAGTCAAGCATGGCTATGTACTCTTGGGTCTTATCTAGTTTTTTATTTTATTTTTATAAACAGGTCTTATCTATTTGATTCAGTTCTTCATCTTTCACTTATATATTCCCTCCGTTCTTTTTTGTTTGGAGTATTAAGAAAACACACAAATGCTTAATTATAAATGTCTTACACTAAACAATTTTCGATAAATCTAAACCAACTAATATGTCTTGAAGTTTACAATTTGTCAAATATTATTTCATAAAAATGCATAGAAAATATAGAAAATCAATCTTCCGAAAACAGTTTTTTTTTCGTGTAACATCAATCAAATAAAAACGGAGGGAGTACTTATGTACTTGTTTCAGATTCATGGATCTTATCTATTATTTTTCTCAAAACAAGTCTTTTTGTTTATGATGATCAAAATATGCGTGTCCATCTTAAAACCTTGTGTGTCAAAGTAGTCAAAACGACAAATACAATGTTGGAACCAAAGTTTTTAGTACTCGGTTCCCAACAAAGAGCAATAAGTAAGAGCCACATGTCCTAAGAACGTTTCCACTTCCATCTCTTCATTGTCTATAAACGCTTCCATTTTACAATCCTCCATTTTCATTCCTCAAACCCTAAACTCACTGATTTCTAAACAATTGATCTGATTTTACTAATCCTTGGTGAAGAAGAATGGCGAACCTTAACGAGCAAGAAACCGAAATCAGGAGAATATTCCTAAGCAGGAGGCGTCACTCGTTGTTCGACTTAATAGAGCGGTATCCCGACAATCTCAATCTCCCGACAGTGGAGCCTGCTCCATTCCCTACGTACTTCGATGTCGATATGATTGTAGGTGATGCATCTGCTGGTTCCAATCGTAACTACGCGGCCTTTCAGTTGAGTCTTGAGCATGCTAAAAAAGAAAACTTGAAGTGTGATAAACAAAGAGCAACTTATTACATCGGAGGGATCTGTTGCTTGATGCCAGAAGCTACGGAGGATATCCAAGAAGGTGTTCGTCAGAATGGTAACGGAGTTCGATTCGTACGAGTCCCTTCAGGTGCAGAACAAATGGGTTTTGCAATCCCAGAGAAAAAGGCGAATGCTTTCTTTGGTTACTTGGTGATTATGCTATACAAGAATGTTACCAAATCTAACTTTGGAGATCTTACTGATCGACATTTGAAAGAACTGTTTGATGCAGCTGGTTATGTTCCAAGACAAGGAGAAGATGTGTCAGTTTTCAATGTTGCTGATCATGCAATGAACTATCGATGTTTTGGTCAGATGGGCCGGATCAAAGAATCTGTCTTGAAGGGTATTGTCAATCACAGCAAAGTCAATGATTCTTTTGGTAAAGTTTGTTCTTGTGTTGCCAAAATCCTTTCTTGGATCGATATGAGTGGGGTTTATAATGTCTACAAGACTCTTGTTCTTACGGATTCACCTGTTCTTAGAGATTGTGAATTAGCATATGAAGTTATGAATCTGCATAGGGCAGTGGAAGCAGTGTTTGATACTGAAATGCCTCAGTTTTTTAGGATCTTTGAGAATCCTGCTAAGGGCAATATCGTTGGAAGAGCAAAGTTCGCGAAGCTCATTGCTATTGCGGAGAAGATTATGATGAAGACTACTAATGTCAACTCTAGGTTCTCTGCTTCTTGGATAAACAATTATGTAGCTATGCATAAGAACCATCTCGCTGCTGCTGCGTCATCGGCAAAGTGATGCATTTCTTGGATGATGAGGATGTGCATCGCCGGAGGTTCTAAGGATTGTCCAAGTCCGTAATTTACTATCTTCAATTTGGTGTGTTTGGTGTGTTTTGTTTCAAGTTTTTTTAGTTCTAAGAACAATTTGTTTATTTGATGGTTTTTATGTTTAACAAATTCCGTTTCTATGGGTTTTTATGAGTAATAAAGTTTACGTTATCTTTACGTAACTCGAATAGTCACTCAAATGACTTCCCAGTCACAAAGAATGTCTATCAAGAAATCAGACAATAAAAATTGACAAAAGATCATTTCATATGTAGAAATAACAGAGAAATAAATTAATGAAATCTGATATATTCAAGTGAAAATGAAAAATCAACACTAAAATACATCAAGCTTTGTAAGATTTTCTCTCGTAAAATTGTAAAAAATGGGAATAGGAAACGTTTGAATTTTTAGTATTCTTGAAACTTCAACGGACGAATTCAATATTGGAACTAGAGTCAGTACGTACTCGGTTCCCACACCACCAGCAATCAGAAATTGCCACGTGTTAAATTCCTGTCGGACGGCATTAACTCAAACAACGTTTCCACTTACATCTGTTACCCTATTTAAAAATGTTTCCATTTTCAACTCTAAACACACACAGAGATACTTGGAAGAAAGAATGGCCTATCGTATAACGAGGGAGAAGACGAAATCAGAAGGAATTTTCCTAGTAACCCCTCTACGTATTTGTATGATGATAATTTCAGACTCCCAACACCGGACAAATTTCCATTCCGCGTGATCAGAGATGTCGATATGAATATGATTCTAGGCGGACCGTCTGCTTCTTAAGAGTCCAACCTTAACTACGCGGCCTTTCAGATGATTCTTGATCATGGAAAGAAACAAGACGTGAAATGTAGAGACCAAAGAGCTACTTATTACTTTGGAATGATCTGTTGCTTGATGCCGAAGTAACAGACTGTATCCTAGAAGGTCTTCGTATGAGTGGTAGCAGCGTCCGTATCGTAAGAGTCCCTTCAGGTGCTTCGTTGAGCAGTTTCACGGTCCCACACCAAAAAGCGATTGCTTTCTTTGGCTACTTAAGTGATGATGCTTTACAAGAATGTCAACGAGGAAAATTTTGGAGACCTCTCTCTTCGATGGTTGAAAGCAATGTTGGATGCAGCTGGTTATGTTCCAAAAGAAGGAGAAGAGGTGTCGATTTTTAGCGATGTCAGTCATGCTATTGACTATCAAGGTTGTGGTCAGGAAGGTCCTATCCGTGAAACTGTCCTGAAAGGTGTTCTGAAACATAGCAAAGTCAAAGATTCTTTTGGTGAGGTTTGTGCATGCAAGTGTGGCCAATATCCTCTCTTGGACAGGTATGGCTGGGTTTTATAAGGTCTACAAGATGCTTGTGCTTACTGAATCCTCGGTGCTTAGTGATCGTGGATTAGCATATGAAGTTATAAATTTACGAAGGGCAGTTTTTGCAGAGTTCCATACTGGAATGCCTCAGTATTTTAGGATCTTGAAGAATTATCCTGATGACTGAAACAAAGTTGCAAGTTACAAATTTCCCAATGCTCATTGCTGATGCTAAGAAGATAATAATATTGTCTACTAATGAAACATTTAGGCTGTCTAAAGTGGACTATTATGTGGCTATACATAATAAGCAATTCGATCTTGCTAGATCTGCGCGTTTGATGCTATTGGTGGATGACATTGCTCAGCTTGATGAAGATTGAGTCTAGGGCATCATCATGTGGTGGAGGTGTATTAAGGACTTGTCAAGTCCACAATCTACTATATTTCAATTTGGTTGTGTTTTTGTCCGTTTAGATGTTTAGGGTCATCAAAGACTCTTTTACCTCCTTGTTTAATTCGGTATGTGGCCAACATCCATTTTCTCTGGCAACATTTGGTGTTGTAGAACGTTTAAGCTTCCATGTTCTTCGAAATTCTTCTTTCTAGGAACTTTTATGGACCAAGTTGCAAAAGATAATTTGAAAAGAAGAAAGGACAGTGTGAATGATATTACACAAATCCAAATCCTATCCACGTGAAATAGCAAATTGTACCAATAATACAGCAAGCTTTGCTAGACTTTTTAGATTTGATAAATTCAAGGATACTCGTTTGCTTGGACATGGTAAATGTATTTCTTTGGATTTCTCCAATTAGCTTATATATGGATTTGATATATGATTTTTTTAAAATTTTTAATTTAGAGATATCATGTGTAAAAATAACTAATGTGTGTACATACTATAGTTTTAATCATCCATATTCAATAAAAAAGAAAATAAGCATGAAAACAAATCAAATCGAAACATTATGATCTTTTTATTAACCGAATACAAAAATCTGTTTATGGGAAAACATATATCAGTTGATTATTTTATACTCCCTCCGTTCCAAAATATAAGTTGTTTTGAGAATTATAGGCACTTTTCATCTTTATTGAATATTATGTGACCAATAATATTTTGTAGTATTTTTTAGGTTTGATTAAATTATATTTATTATGTATATTAAATGATATTTTTTGTAAGAAAAAGTAGTTTCCTAATCTTTGTGTTTTTAGGTAAAACAACTTATATTTTGGAACGGATGGAGTATGATTTTAGTATAAGAATTTTTTTTATCTTATATATATATATATGGAAAAGAAATATCCACACCTATAAATAGTACACATCTATCTTTTTTAAAGTCATATACTTTCAATAATAGTTAAATGTATATGAATAAGTTACTTTAATCAAAAAGTAATGAGAAATATATGACTTTTTTCTTTTAAGGTAAAAAAATTAATTAGTTGTTTTTTATGGATTTTACATGTTTCTTTAGGTTCTACATGTTCAAAAACTTATGTGTTTTGATTAATACGAACAAAATTTACAATCATAAAAATTGTATTTTGAATAATACTTTTGATAAGATAGTTTAAAATCTTAAAAATGAACACTTTTAATTCATTAAATTTAAAAAATAAATAAACAAAAACTTATCCGATCTAGTTGTACTAATAATACATCAAGCTTTTCTAGACTTTCTAGATTTGATAAATTCAAGGATAACCGTTTGCTTAGACATGGTAAATGTATGGTTTGTTCCTAGAATTGATTGGCCTTTTCTATGCTTTGTTCCTAGATTTAGATAATATTCTCCAACTCTCAAACCTGCCCTTTCCTAAAATACGAGCTATTTCCATAAACCGCATTGTGATCCTCGTTCTCCTTACATTCTTTATTGACTTCAAGATTTTTTAACGTCTCGAAGCTGCAAAGGTTTACCACTTTCTCCTCAATCACATCGATAGTCAATATCTTCACAAAAGAGAATTATTCACCAAAATATAGTGCCATAAACTGAAAAGGATGCATGTTTACTAGTAAAGATTGAAGTCATCTTCACTTCTTAGACTTAATCACGGCAAGGTCCCTATTAGTGTATATAGTGCTAACTATACTTGTGTATAATTCATGATACTTGTATAGAGTAGAGAGCTAGCCTTACTTGTATAAATACACCATACATTCATTTGATTAATTACTGAGAAAGATATTAAATTGTTCATTGGTTTAATATGGTATCAGAACAAAACAAACTTTCTCTCTCTTCCGCTTTACTCTTTTGTAACAAACTTTCTTCGAGGTTCCTGCTGTTACATCGGAATTCATCTTCTCCCATTGAGCTTCCAAATGTTATGGATGGCTGACTAATTCTCTTAAACGTTAAATTACTAGGGTTTTTTTTTCAACATAAAACTTCATAATATAACAAAACGTTTGACCAAAAAAAATAATGACAAAACGTTTTGGGCCCTAAAAATTACTATCTATATGAAAATATTTAAATATATACAATTAAAAGCTATGATTAAACAAAAAATCCGCTGTAGCGCATTGATCTAATCAATAACTTTGGCAAAAATCTGTCTCCTGACTAACGACCGGTTCGAAACCCGGCAGCAGAATTTCTTTTGCTGTAATTTAATTTTATATTTTAAACACTACAACAGCACACATGTACTACCAGTTTCGCTACGTCTCCGTTTCTCTATCACAAAACTACATCATGTCCAGGAAAAAAAACTAACTTGTGCTTTCCTCCAAGGGAAGAGGTTGAAAACGTTCATCACAAATGCCCATCGACATTCGTGTCGTTCCAACTCTAATATAATGAGTGAGTTTGAGAAGTTGTGGTATTTGTTATAACTGTCATAAGCTTCAAGACGTAAAGAACCAGCTTTTCTCTGCCCATATCCCAAAGGGGTTTCGATTGTGAATTCGGGTTGCGAGATGGTGTATTTCTGGAGAGACCCGAAGCAGAACCGTGCCAACGTTGATCCATGCCCTAAGCAATGACAAAAAAAAGTTGCCTTGTCTCGTTAAAAAAATTTCTACGTTAACAAATACATTAGCCTCATATTAAAAAAAAAAAGACAAATAAAGAACTTAAAACTAGCAAACAAAATATTAGTTATATAACTGATCAATTACATAACAAACTTTTTGATGGATTAAATAACAAATTTTTCAAATTTGTATGTGCTATACTCGAATAAAAAAAAATAGTCAAGTCAAGTCACTCAATCTTTTATGTAACAAACTAATTATGTGTTTATATCATTTTAATTCTTTAACAGTTATGAATTGTTTTGATATATTTTAGTTACTTAACCATTGAAAGCTCATAATTTTTATCATGTAGGCTCATGTTTGTTTATTTTCTTATCACAAATTTTCAATCATTAAATCTATGTTTTAATAGTTTAATTATTTGAGTTTACTAAATAAAACTAGAAAAAATATATGCCCCTTTAATTTTTCCAAACAAAAAAATGCCCCAAGCGAAAGCTTGAAAATGAAAGCTTGAGGCACGGCTCTGACCCGAAGGATACTTTCATCTCTATGTGGACTTTCCTACACAAGGAGAAGTCTCAAGAAGGTCAAATAGCGAGTCTTGAAGAGACCTTTGGTATGTTTTGTAAAGGTTTATATGTGTACGGTCCTTATTTTTATCATGTTTTGGATTATTGGAAAGCTTACCAAGAGAATTTAGAGCGGAATTTTTTCCTTAGGTACGAGACGATGATAATATTTTGCCGTTTGTGAAGAGATTGGCTGAGTTCATGGGTTATGGATTCACGGATGATGAAGAAGAGAACGTTGACGAGAAATTTGTGAATCTTTGTAGTTTCCAGACTTTGAAAAATCTTGAAGCTAATAAAGGTGATAAAGAGTGAGAGGATCGATCATCCAGCGGTTTATGCAAATAGCGCGTATTTTTGGAAAGGCAAGGTTGTAGACTGGGCAAATTATCTGACTCCGCAGCAGAGATGGCTGCTCTTATTCTTATGTATCATCTGTCTTTTTTTATATAGTTTATTAAATGTCTGCCGAAAAAAATAAATGCAACGAAAAAGCTATGATTAAGAGGTTCTAACTTGATTCAATTCGGTTTTGATTGTTTTCCTTGAACCATTGATCGATGTCTCATATCTATCAAGAGGGTTGGAAGATTATGAAAGGATCCACCTCTATAGAGCCAACAATAAGTTCAATTGTTAAGTTTATTATTTTTGGAAATTCTATTTTGTTTAATTAGATTTCTTAATTGATATTTTGAATTATGATTTTATTATGTATTTTATTAATTGGAAAAATTCTCATTGTTTTAAGGGGAAATTAATAAAATACACCAAAAAATAAGACAAATTAAGAGAGTACACCGGATGTTTTAAAATTAGAAAAATACACTTTGTTAGACTTTATAACCCTTATTTCAATACCCGATCCTTTTAAACCGTTTATTTCCCCACAACTCTAAAACCCAAAACGTTTTTGCTTTCTTCTTGTGATTTCAGTTTTATTTTCAAAGACACTCTCCATGAAAGTCGAAGCCTTTATTCCTGTGGTTTTATTGCTCTGTTTTGGTGTTATATTGGGTTTAGGGACTTCGAGATTGTTGAAGATTGATGATAATGAGTTGAGGAATTACATAAGTTGGGAAAACTTGACAGTTGTGGAAGATGGAGGAACGGGGAAGGGTTTTAACCTTACTGTGAACAATAAATGGTTGGAGTTAACCGCAGACGCAAATGCGAGCAGAGTGATTGTAGTTGATAAGAATGGAGGAGGAGACTCTGTTACAGTTCAAGGAGTTGTTGATATGGTTCCCAATTTTCCAATTCACAGAGAGTTAAAATATTCATTCTTCATGGGATTTACAAGAAATCAAAGTTATCCCACAAACAAAAAACAAAAATGAGAAATCTATGGACGGAAAAAGGATCGAATTTTGAAATAAGGGTATTAAAGTCTAATAAAGTGTATATTTTTAATTTTAAAACATCCGATGTATTTTTTAAATTTGCTTTTCTATTTTGGTGTATTTTCTTAATTTTCCCCTTGTTTTAATTTGGAAAGTCTTTATATTGTGGGTATTTGACTTTCTTTTCTCTTGAGTAATTTATTATTTAATGCTCATATCAAATTGTGTTGATTTGTTTCTTTATGTGAGAAAAGGAAAGAGACGTTACAGGATTAATGAAAGAGACGTTGGTATGCTTCTAAAAACCTGGACAAGCTTTTTCTTCAGAAAGATACACAAGTCTCATGTTTAAACAGAGAACCAGAAAACAGAGAAAACAAAGTTTCAAATAAGTTGTGTCAAGTTTGTGTTGCTGTTGAGTTTGGAGAGAGATAACCTTGGGAAGAGGTTGCTGCCGCTGTGAGGAGCACGGAGCAAGGACTTCTGCAAGAAGAAGACATCCATGATTAAGGGGGAGTATTAGATTTTTACTTGTTAACCTTAGTTCATGTTCTTAGATATATGTGATTTATATCTTGTGATTTGTCTTCTTAAAGTTATCTAATAAACTCTTTTGCAGTTGAGGATTAGGAGTTGGTTTGAGTTTCAAACCAATCGATACCTCGTTAAAATCTTGTGTCGTTTTATTTCTCTTTAAGTATTTAATCGCTTCCGTAAAATCGAATTATCGAATCTAGTCTATTAGAAATTTTTTACATCAATAAGGGCTAAAACCTTTTCTCTATATATAAAACTTCATATGTATAACAAAACGTTTTGGACCCTAAATTTTTTATCAACCTTATCTATAGCAAAATAATTATATATATATATATATATATATATATATATATATATATGTGTGATATAACAAAAAGTCCGATGTAGCGCATTGATCTAATCAATGACTTTGGAAAATACACGTCTCCTGACAAACGGCCTCCGGGTTCAAATCCCGTTGATCGATATCTCATCTCTATCAAGAGGGTTGGAAGACATGAAACTATCCACCTCTATAAAGCCAACAACAAGTTCAATAAGGGCTGAAACATTTTCTCTATATATAAAATTTCATATGTATAACAAAACGTTTTTGGACCCTAAAATTATTATCAGCTTTATTTATAGCAAAATATTTAGATATATATAATTACTAGAATAAGACCCTCGCGATGCGAGGATTGTTTGATTTATAGTAAATATTTATGTTTAAACAAATATTTGGAGGAGAAGTATATTATATTTTTAATTCAAACCCCAACTTAGATAATGTAGTGTTTAAAGTTATAGGTTCATCTAGGGGTGGGCATTCGGATCATTGGTCGGATTCGGTACGGGTTTTTCGAATTTCCGAATTTTTGGATTGGGGCTTACTAATACCATTCGGGTATATTTCTATAACGGATCGGGATCCTTTCGGGTTCGGGTTGGATTTGCTATTGATTTTAAGATCCAAAACTCATCCAAAGTTCTATCGGATTCGGTTTGGATCCGCTTTTATCAAACCCAAACATAAGTTTAAGGCCATTAGTAATATTAAGAATAAGACCTAAATATAAAAAGAAGGCTCAAATTCAAATATAAGACCAAAATGATGAAAAAACAAGTCTTATCCATTTAATAAGGTTCAAACTTCAAAAATTGTATAAAATGTGAAAGAAAGAAAAAAAGAACATAAGTGGAAGATATACATTGTTTATATATATTTGGTTTGTTCGGTTATTACTTCGGTTATCAGATATATCCGAAACCGAACCGAAATCCAAAGTAAAACAAATTGAAATCCATTCGGTTAGGTAACAATAACCAATATAGATCCAAACCGCTTAATTTCGGTCGGGTTCGGTTTCGGATTTTGGATTCGGATAATTTGCCCACCCCTAGGTTCATCTGTCATTTAGAAAAATATAGTCTCATATCTCAGATAATTTGAAGAATTTGAAAATCAATAAAGTATATACGCTTTATATATGTAAATATGGTTTGAATCATTAAACTATTTGATATAATAACTAAATCATTTTTACATGTTTAGACATTTTTACATTTTTACATGTTTACAATTTGAAAAAATATTACTAACCAAATTTTCTCTATTTTTGTTTGTTCTTCTTGATATAATTCTTCTTTTATCTAAGGTTCGTTATTTTGTGTTTCCCATAGATATACATATGGTAAACCTCTACTTATATATAACGATAAAAACTTGGTCGTTTATATTTTAAATTACATAGTTTGCTATTTTCCTTTTTCTAATTTTTGTTTTATGTTAAATTTCTTTTTATTAATTATTTTCAACTAAATATCTTATATAAATATTCATATAAAGGTTTTCTACAATTTGTAAAATTAACAATTTGTAAAACATCTTATATAAATATCTATTTTAACTTCTTTTTTTAGATAATTAACAATTTTGATAATGAAAAACTTACATATTTAAATAATTGACATGTGTTTAGAATCTAACGGACTACTTAACACATATCGCGATCTCGTGAGTTAGAATTATGCTCACTCTCCTTTATATAATAAGATAATCTATCATTGACAAAAAATCCGTTGTAGCGGACTTCGGCAAAATCTGTCTCATGACAAACGACCTTCGGGTTCAAATCTCGGAAGCGGAAATTTTGTTGTTATAATGAAAAGTTAAGATCGACCCAATTGATCGATATCTCATGTCTATCAAGAGGGTTGGAAGACATGAAACTATCCACCTCTATAAAGCCAACAGCAAAGGGAAACCTATTCTCTATATATAAAATTTCATATGTATAACAAAACGTTTTGGAATTTGGATATATATAATTATAATCTATGTTTAACAAAAAAATATGCGGTAGCGCATTGATCTAATCAATGACTTCGGCAAAAATCTGTCTCATGACAACCGACCTCCGAATTCGAATCCCGAGAGCGGAATTCTTTTGCTGTAACTGTATTATTCTTTTTATAATGAAAAGTTAAGATCGACACAACTGATCGATGTTTGAAAGCATTGTTTGATGCAGCTGGTTATGTTCCGAAAGATGGAGTAGATGTATCGGTTTTTAGCCATGTCAAACATGTTATTGAAGGTCGGATCCGTGAAGCTGTTCTTTAACATAGCAAAGTCAGAGATTCTTTCGGTGAGGCTTGTCCATATGATAGTCACTCTTGGACAGATATGTCTGGGTTTTATGAGGTCTAAAAGATGCTTGTGCTTACCGAATCCGCAGTTCTTAGTACTCTTCGATTGGCATTCGAAGATAGGAATTTAAAAAGGGCAGTTAAAGCGGTGTTCGATACTGAAATGCCTCAGTATTTTAGTATCTTGAAGAGTCATCCTGATGACTATAACAAAGTTGCAAGTTCAAATTTCCCAATGCTTAGTGCTGTTGCTTAGAAGATAATGTTGTCTACTAATGAAATCTTTAGGCTCTCTGAAGTAGACTATTATGTGGCTATACATAATAAACGTTTCAATCTTGCTAGATCTGCGCGTTTAATGCAATTGGTGGATGACATTGCTCTGCTTGATGAAGATTGAGTCTAGTGCATCATTATGTGTGTGGAGATATTAAAGACTGGCTAAGTCAATAATTTACAAAGTTCCAATTTGGTTTTTATGTCTTTCAGTTTCGATTAGGGTCATCAGAGACTCTTTAGTCTTTACTATCTCCTCGTTTATTCGGTATGTGGTCAAGAACGTCCATTTTCAATTGGTGTTCTACATCACTTAAGCTTCCAGTTGTTCTTTGATCTTTTTTTGTGTTCAACTAATCCGTTTTTAAGAACAATTATGAGTGTACATACTACCTACATGTCTAGCTCAAAGAAAAATGAACAAATGGACCAAGTTGCAAAAGATCATTTCAAAAGAAGAAAGGGCAGTGTGAATGATATTACAGAAATCCAAATTCTATCCACGTGAAATGGCAAATTGTACTAATAACACACCAAGCTTTGCTAGATTTTCTCTAGTAATGTCTAATATAATGTGTAAAAAGACTGAAAAAATTGTCCGAAACAAAATAGTAAAGGAAAAGAGTTAGACACTTTTGCACAAAGAGCAGAGCCTCAAAAGACCCATCAGAAACCAACTCGGGGATTTTTCATCATTCAAGCAACCCGACCGGTGAGCCTATGACCTTAGAAGCGTCCGCAACAAAGGCGATTTAACCGCTTTACCTGGTGAGATTAATAACTAACCGATTTAGAAGTGATAAACATGGATACACCGTTATGCAGCATCCGCACACAGGTCTACTTAGATGTTCTCAGATCACTCAAAACCACATTCTAGCAAGTAGCAATAAAAGTGACAATCGATAATCTGAGTTTGGTTTTGTTCTTACGACATACACTTTTCTCATCTTTACACTAACTAAACTACATTATTCTTTTCTGAGGCTGGAAGCTAGAAACTCATAACTTCAATATTTATAAAAAGAGAGAGGATGTTCCTCAAATAACCTACTTAGTGTTGCATGTATTATGCGGAAAACAGAAAAATGTTCATCCTTGATCAAAAAGTGAAAGTGTACCTCAACTATTTTGAGCGCGTGGAACAATGAATTTCACTTGTCGTTGTGACCCTTGTCATTGTGACCTTTGTCATTGTGACCCTTTTCATTGTGACCCTTGTCGTTGTGACCCCTTTTGGTCTTCTTACGACCATGGTGATGAGGGTGTTTAACAGGTGTCTTTGTCTTTGTGCTGCAATTAACAATATACTATGAGATATTTCCATGATTTGGAGATCAACTTTACATTGAATATTTAGTGAGTTAATTTGAAGACTTGCCAGAAGAGGGTACAAAGCACTTTGTATGCAAAGAAGATGGGTAACACCAACAACGCAGAAGCCTGCAGTAAAAGGTTTTAGATTTGATGTTACGAGAGGAAACAAAGAGAAGCATAGAATCTCGGAATAGGTCTAGAAGAAAGCAAAGACAAATACCGCAAACCAAACAAACTCATTGGTAGCAAAAGCCTCTGTCAATTCATGGTTCTTCAGTTTTCGTTCAACATGGTCTTGGACCTTCACAGATAATATATGATTTTTACATTTAAAAATCTATAATACTCACTGATTCATCCAAGAAGTGGCAATAACTTAAATCATGTTTCTGAAAATACATAAGCATGGCTTTAGTTTCAGACCTGTTGGTGGTAAGTCGTGGCGGATTCAAGGAACTCTGTATAGACAATGATCACCTTAGTTGTGTAAGGTTTCATGGCAACCTTGATTTTATCAACATGTGGTTTTGTGGCCGTGGCCACTTGGTCAACATATGGCTTGCTAAACTTTTTAGCCTCCTGGAAAGGTTTAACATGAATTAAGTTTACATCCGTAAATACTAACTGAAAAAATATATATTGGACCTCTAAAAACACTATACCTGGTAATAGGGGTCTACAAGTTCTTGAACCGTGTCAATGTGTGGGGAAACAGCACTCTTGGATGCATGGTAAGCCTCTTTTGCTTTGATGGATAGTGTTCGGATATGTGGCTCTACGTGTGTAGAGACAGTTTCCTTGACGGCTGGTATAAATTTCTGCAAGTAGTGCGTCATAAAACATTACAATATAAGAGTCAATTATAACTCTAGAGATTGGTAACTTGTCGAAGATTAACGTTGGGCTGATATAAGAGTGAATTATAGAATAAGATGCTTACAGTTTTAACGTTCTCCACATGTGGTTCAGCCCACTTCTGAGCTTGAGCCTTTACTTCAGTGACCTAATAGATAATTAGTATACTTCATTAGCTAGATTCCCCTACGCTGTTTACAGACATAAATCTCAACAGGACCAGAATGTACTCGGCACCTTTAGAATTACTGTTTCCACGGCAGGTTTCCCGTGGGCCTTCCAATGTGTCTCGGTATATATCTATAAGTACAAGAAATAGCCAAGTTAATCGGGGGAAAAAATTGTTATGTTACAAAACAATAAAGAAGACCTGCATTAACTTTACCTGAAAACTAAACCAGTGAGCAGCAAGCCAAGGGGGAAGCCATGAACCATGAACCTGACCAAAATAAAAGAAACAATTGAGTTAAGCTTTCTATTCAATTCTGGCTTCCAGGATTCCGATACTTTCCTAACAATAAAATAAGCTGGAAAGATAACCATATGGATATAGTGTGTCGAACTATTACCTCCAGAAGTTCCTTATGCTTCGTGGTTGCTTCAAGCTTTGTCCTCAACATTTCTTCCTAAAATTTTATTTTGATAACGCAAAATGTAAAATAGTAACCAAACGTATAGTGCATCTAATTTTTTTAAAACGATACTATACCTCAGCTGTTTTGATAGCACGTTCAAGTTTTCCTATTTTGTTCTTCTGCTCTTCATTTGTCTTCTGAAGCTGCAAGACATTAGATACTATTATCTTCCAGGACATTACTATAAATAATCAGCTCAAACCAAATGTTCATATACATACAAGCATGATCAATGTCATAATTAGAAGCAGCAAAACATAGAGTCAAAAGTATAATCAGAATGCGTCACGCCAAATCTCCGAATTTATATCAACCACAAGTATCAGATCATGCAATGACCTGTCCTATGGAGATCTATCTATAGCTAAGAATGGAAACTGCAATAGAAAGACCATAACATAAATCATGCAATGAGCTGAAATGAAGATCGTAAATAGGCATACACCACGGCCCTTTTAGCACTACCAGCTAAGCAACTTAGAGAAATCCAGATAAAATAAAAATGTGTATAGTGAAAATGTAACGAGGAATGGAAAGAAACATACTTTGTCAAGACTCGAGTTTAGTTCACTTAGTTTTTTCTCAGCTTCATTAGTCCGAGCTACTGTGGAATCTTTCTCCTTGTTTTTTTCCTCCAAGAAGTTCCTTAGAACCTCAACCTAAATGGCAGAATAGCATCACAAAATTCAGATCGCAGTTTCCAAATTCTAGCTATATAATAAGATTTCTCGAACTTAAGATCTCACCTGCTTCTCTAATTCGTCAACTCGTGCTTGAGCCTTTCCCAACTGTTTTTCAGAATCTGGTGATCCCTTTTTCTGGAAGAGAAGTGTAAAACATACAACTCAAACGTAAGCCAAACATGTCAAAAGATGAATAACAATTTCCAAACAATATAAGAAGACCCCATACTTGTAGTGATGAGACTTCAGTCTGCAAAGAAGCAATCTTGTCTTCCTTTTCTTTGAGCACTTTCTCCTTCTCTGCTACTAACTCGTCTTTGCCCTTAACTTCACGAGCTTTCTCATCGATTTGGGATTCTTCAAAACAACAACAACAACAACAAAATACAAACATAAAAGCTCATAAATCAATAATGTCACAAAACCATAGCAAGCAATTCAATACATTGAAGATAACTCTATAAAATTCACATCTGAAAATCAATCCAAAAGCTACCAATTTTAAGTCAATGCTCTGAAACAGTAATAACTTGCCAACTCTACAGAATCCGAATTCAAATGTTATATCAAAAAATTGCAATTATTGGATTAGTTTGAAGAATGCAAGTGGGTAAACTAACCTAGGTCATGGATCTTGGCATTAAGCTGAACCAGTTGGAACTTATCGGATCCGGCGGCGTCAACAATCTCCGGGTCATCACTACCGATTCCGGCGTCGGAGAAGACAGTGGTGGTGAAAACGAAGGCAAGAAGAAGTAACAAAGCCAGGAGCTTCGAAGCCGCCATGTCTTCCAACGAAAAGAAGATCGTCGGAGATTCCAATCAAACAAGAGAAACGTTTCCTCTCTCTCGCTCTCACGATCTCTCTTATATGTATTTTATATTTATGGAGGTAACTTTTGACCATGGACCGTAGAATATTTTTCACCTTTGTTTGAAAAATGAGAAACACAGAGGAGGACAAAGACGACGTGAGGTTAATGGGTTCGTGGGGATGTCGTGACCGACACGTGTCGAAAATCCAAGGGATGTCGTGACCAACATTTTTACCAATCGATATTATTGCTTTTTTCTTTTTCTTTTTGATATAAAAGTATAAAACACAGTCGATATTATTGTTGTCTTTCCAAAGTAGGTTATTATGAGATTTAAATGTTGTTGGAAGTTTCTTTTTAGCTTTTGGTTTTTAATGTACTTGGAAGGTTGGGACTTGGAGGTTGGAACAGTGAAATTGAGTAACATTTTGGTCTTTTGATGGAAGTAGATGTATTTTGCTAGATATGGTAAAATTATAACACAAATTTGTCGTCTTGAGTAATTATAGACAAACAATTTGATTAGTACATTAGTCGAAAAATATTAATGCTTTGTATACAAAAGTGGAAGGAAAATTTGTAAGCTTCTCGCTGTTATATTTCAAATATTTTAAATAACAAACAAAAAAATATACAAAAAATTTGTGCTAAGCTAGTTGTTGAACGTGATTTAATTATAGGTTGTTGTGGAAGCTAGATTCCGAACATTAAGTAATCAAACCAGAAATTCTACATAGATAAATCTAGAAAAATTTATTTGATTAAGCTTCATTCCACATTTTTTTAGTTTATGAAATTTTCTGTTTATGAATATTTATTTAGAGTGAAACTAATTAAATATGGATAGTGTAATACGGTTTTGATTTTGGTTTAGAATATTGAGTAGATATCGGTTTTTCCATATTGAAACACTAATAGACTTATTGTTTTTCTATATATATATATATATATATCGTTTACAAGAGAAAAATAAAATCTTTAAAATTCTGCACTAAGAATGTATATGTGAATTCGGAAAATAAATTTTAGTCTTAAAAAATGTCAATAAATCTGACTAAACTCGGACGTAGATAACGAAACTGAATTTATATTGATAACTGATCTAATATTCAAAGAGAATTTTAACTAAAACAGTTGAGAGATATAAAGTAGTGCTAAGTGTAAGCGTATGGGGAAAGTTGATGATTTCGGCTCTATCTCTTCGTATATAGCCTTCACAAGCTAACCGTTCAGCTCTGCGTATCTCTCCGTCTCTAGAGATCTCGGGTTTGTTCATATTCATCCTCCAGGAATATCGGGATTTCAGTTGGGACGCTTGATATAGGCTGACTCGTTCCAGCTCTGTTGACTAAGGCGGTAGAACGTCTTCATTTGTTTTAGCTTTTGGTTTTTAATGTAGTTGGAAGGTTGGGACTTGGAAGTTGGAACAGTGAAATTGAGTAACATTTTAGTCTTTTCATGTAAGTAGATATTATGACTATATATTTTGCTATATATGGTAAATTATAGCACAAATTTGTCATTTTGATCAATGTTTTAGTGGAAAAATATTGATGCTTTGTAATTTGTAAACAAAAGTGGAAAATTGTTCTCGCAGTTTTATTTCAAAAAATTTGAATAACAAAAGAAAAACAAAATTGTGCTAAGCTAGTTGATGAACGTGATATTGTTATATGTCGTACGATTATGTTTTTTTCGTTTATATTAGTTTTTTTTTTTTGTCAACCTTCTTTTATATTAGTTCTTTTATATTAGTTATCAAAAAGCAATTCCGAATATTAGAAGAGATAAACGAAAGTTTGGAATTTCTGAAACTTTGAAAATCAATAGATCAACAACTAGTTAGTTAAAAATTACTGTTTTTATGGTTACGTATGATGATACGCAAACCAAAAATGCCATGATCAAATTTAGGCGTATAATTTACATTTAACATAATTAAGCTATTATCTGTCTTTTAATTATTTTGCAGCCATTTCCAAGATTCTTCGTGGTACGACATTATGAGAAGTGTATATCATCATCTATAATCAATGCACACCATGCTTCATCCTCGTGGACTATTAGATGGTCCAGTTGTGCCATTTAATTTCTCGATTTGTCAAGCAACTTCGTTTATAAATTTGCCAATAATTCATTTTTAATTCTCCAACGCAGTTACAACGTCTAACAACATTAACATTGCTTAAGAGTTCAGAATCTTTGTATTCCTCTCTAAAGCAACACCGCACGTTGATAGTTTTTTTATATATATATTTTTGCTTGATCCAACACAATATACCCTATTTAAAAATAAAATAAAAAGTAATGTTAAGTTGGAATCACGATACACGAGTACTTAATCAACTAGTATTGATTAAGAATCAAGAGATGACAGAAACACGACAATAAGTACCGCTGGATCCTCAGAGATGTGTCTGGTCTATCGTTAACTTGACAGTTGACATTAACCAATTAGTAATTACCAACTAATCAATAATAGTTCCATACATGGAAAAGCAATTTTCCTTGAGTTTGAATTTTTGATGATTGCTTTATCTTGATTCTTTAGATCATTTAATGTAAGCTATATTGGCAATTGTATATTCTTCTTTCAACTTCTAAGGATTTGAAATACAAAAGAATAAAATGAAAATATAATAAATCCAAAGTTTGGATTGGTTGACCAAAAAAAAAAAAAAACTAAAGATAAGTAGGGGTCAAAATCTTATATGCCATAATCACGAAAAACCAAATCACAAAACCAACAAAAATTCCGAAATGCCACAAACATTTCTCCTTTTTTCGTTGTGCCATTAAGGGAGGTGTGAAATGACCAAAAAACCTATTTATCTGAATTTTTAAAAAAAAACATTAATTCCAACCAATCACAACAATTCTTCTCATCTCTACTTCCCCGACCAAAACTCATCCTCCATTGAAGCTCAAGCTCGGTGAAAGCTCCATTACAACTCATTGAAGGTTAATTGAGGTGAGTTCTCTTAATATTAGCCCTAATCGAAGTAGTTTGTTAGTTATTTATCCAACTTTTGGTAGTTCGAATGAGATTATAAATTTGGTTGGTGTTTGATTTTGATTTCTATGCATGCATATTGTCTCAATTCTAATTGGGTCGATTAGAAATTTGCATTGGTAAGTAATGTGATGAGAAAGTATTTGAATCATAGTGCCAATCGTAGAAAACCAAATCTGGGGCTCGAATTGAAATCTGCACATTGATAAACGGAACTGGGTATGACTGGGAACACTAGGTACTACTATGAATATTACGTATTATGGTGAACACTGAAATACTTGGAACAACTGGTTTTCATGATGGTATAACTAATTTAGTTTCAGTAGGTTTAATGACGTTTTATGATTTTTTTTTTCAAGATACAATGAGCACAACTCTCTATTTTGATTATGGAGGACATTATGTGAAGAACGGAGATGGGTATGAATGGATTTCAAGCGAAGAGAAAATGTATCCACTATTGTTCAAGAAATTTTCCGCGGAGGAAATTAGTTATTCGATGTTATTGGATGGTGTATGCAAGAAGGTTGGGATTGATTCAGCAAGTAGAAAGCTTAAACTGAGTTTATAGCAATGGACACAACACCTTTGAGACAAGCATATATATGCGATGATGATGATGTTTATGTGTATCTAATGTCAAAAGATACAAATAATCGTAGAAGTGTATTGCATGTGGAGGTTGAAAAAAATCAGTTGGGGAAAGGTGTATCCTCAAGAAGAAAAGAGTTGGAAAAGGCTAAGGTTGTAGTTTCAAGAGGAGACCAAGGTAGTTCGGTTGGGTTGAATTACGAGAAAGATGATATTCCTTCCGAGGATATTCCTTGTAATGCTCTTACTCTTTATGAACCTAATAAAGATTGGGAGAGTAATGAGAATGAAGGGGACAGTGGTGAGGGGAATGAGACTGAAGGCAGTGGTTCGGATGAGGGTTCAGATAGGATTGGAGAGGAAGAAGAAAAAAATCAGTTGAATCAGGTTGTTGAAGAAGAAGAAAATCTGTTTTACGAGCCTCCAATTGAAGAAGAAATAAATCAGTCGAAGAAAGGATGGAAAGATCAAATTGATTTGGAGGTTGGTAGAGAGTTCAACAACAAGAAGGAAGTGAAATTATTTATGGAGAAAAGTGCACATAAAGCATCTTTTGCCTTCTACACAAAGAAAAGCGATACAACGAGATATATGCTAAAATGTTGTCTTTGGAAGAAAAGGTGCCAATGGTACTTTCATGCTGCAAAGATTAATAGATCTACTCGGTTTTGTGTTGCGGTTTACAACAACATTCACACATGCTCTCGGGCTACTACAAGTAAAAGCAACGAGTGTAGAAACAGAGCAACACAAGGATTAGTCGCTAGTTTGTTGAAGGAAGATTATTCAGGATTATTAGAAACAGAAGGTGAATTGTGGCACAAAAACAGAAGTGGTGTTAGATGACCAAGGAAGGTTCCATTTTCTATTCATCGCATTAGGAGCTTGCATAGAAGGATTCAATTCCTCAATGATAAAAGTTCTCATTGTCGATGCAACTTTTCTTAAGTCTGGATACGGTGGTGTGTTATTGATTACTACAGCTCAAGATCTGAATCAACACACTTATCCGGTTGCATTTGCTGTAGTGGATAGTGAAAATAATTTAAGTTGGCAATGGTTTTTTGAAACACTGAAGTCAGTTATACCAGACAGTTCTGATCTTGTTTTTGTGAGTGACAGAAATTACAGCCTCATAAAGGCTGTAGAAGTGGTGTACAAGGATGCTTTGCATGGGTTTTGTATCTATCATTTGTCCCAAAATGTGAAAATGCAAGTTGCCACAAACAGAGATATAGTTGCAGAGACGTTTCAGGAAGTTGCTCAGATTTATTCAGTTCCTGAGTTTGAGAGAATATACCATGATTTTAGGACAAGATATCCTAAAACAGGAGTGTATCTAGATGATAGTATAGCGGTTGAAAAATGGGCGAAGTGCTACTTTCCCGGAGCAAGGTACAACATTGATACAACAAATTCAGTTGAATCTCTTAAAGTTGTGCTTGAGCAAGCAAGACATTACAATTTGCTACCCATGATAGATGCGATTGTGGGGAAGATTTCTGAATGGTTCAACAAACATAGAAAGGAGAGCGTTGGTTACGATAAGAGGTTAGTGCCCACCGTGGATGACGAATTGCACAAGAGATGTGCGGAGGCGTATTTTTTGGTTGCGACCGAGCTGAACTCATTGAGGCTTGAATATAGTGTTGTTGGAAAAGATGGGAAATTGTATACGGTCAACTTGCGAAGCAAAAGTTGTACTTGTAAGACCTTTGATATTGGCAAATATCTTTGTGTCCATGCATTGTCCGCACGTAACGCACTCATGACGCAAGAATCGAGGACGGAGAGCTTTGAGATACATGATTTGTGTGATGACAAGTACAAGGTTGAGTATTGGAAATCGGCCTATGAGAAGACCATTTATCTTGTCCCGCATCATTCTGATTGGCTAGTTCCACCACACATAGAAGAAAAGTGTGTTTTACCTCCGGAATACAAAAACATAAGGGGAAGAATACGAGTGCGAAAACTTCCATCACAAGGAGAACCCCATCCAAAAACACCGAAGAAGAAAGATAAAATGTCTGACTTTGAGAGCCAAGAAGGTAGCCAACAAAATACCCCAAGAGGGAGGCCTAAAAGGACCCGTAAAGGAACTCCTAAAAGGACTGCTAAAAGGACTCCTCAAGGGACTCCTCAAGTAACTCCTCATGTAACTCCTCAAGGGACTCCACAAGGGACTTCTCAAAGGACTGAAAAATTGACCCCTAGAAGGAAGATGACCACCTCTAGTAGTGTGGAATTTGGTGGCGCAAGTGTTGTGCCATGAATCTTTTGTATTTTGTTTCTGACAGCTGCTGGACAACTAAGAACTACTGTTATTTGTATTCGGACTACTAATAAGTGCCATGTTATGTGTGTTTTATAATTTGGTTCTTATTTAAACTATTCATTAAACTATTCATCGTTACTTTTGTTTGAAGTCTGGTAATATATTTCTATAGGTTTGGTCAATTATATTTATCATGTTTTTAATAATTATTCATATTTTAATTACATTTTTAATAATTAATCGTAATTGTTTTTTAAAAAAATATAAAGTAAACAAAATATATAATTAAATGGACCTACCTTTGTAATTATTTTTTATCTTACACTGAATTAAATTAAAAATTTGAAAATATGTTTTATCAATTATAACACAAAAATTGTTTATCTTCCATAAACCAACATATAGTTCTAAGTTGAGTTTCATAGTGTTAACTACAAAAAGATGCAAATCTTCATATAAAATGTGTTATTGGACATATTACTTCATAGAGACATTGAAAATGTGGCAAAACTTCCAAAAATGAAGTGGACAACTAAAATTGTTTCTTCTAAACCCTTGAACAATTAACAAAATAGTAAAAACCCATTTCAGACAACTATGAACAATTCGGTACAACTCCAGAACTAGGAACTACTATGTGTTAAAAATCTAAAAAAACAAAGCGCACATGTCCTCTATTACGGCGCACTTGTGTTTGTGGTTTTTGTTTTATTATTATTTCTTTTATTGTTTTTTCAGATTTTTGGTTTGAAACAAAACATTATCTACATTTCAAAAAACATTCTTCCCCAAATTTGGAAAATTAGAGTTTGTCGGGGAGAGAGAGACAAAGACATTCCGACCGATTTCCACTCAATTCTGGCCAAGAGGAACCATGGTTTTAGCTCCCAGCGACTCATCTTCGGACGGAGAGACCAGATGGCGGATAAACTATGAAGGAGAATATGACTTTCCGGAATTTACATCAGGGATTCCGACCCGATGTGTTTGCGGAGAACCACCTGTCCTCAAGACTCATATCGGGTATCCCGAGCCCATTCAGCAAAAAATTTACAGTTGCGAGAAAGATAAAAACGTAAGTTCTTTCAAAAATTTTCAATTCATGGTTTGATTTAATTCATGGTTTGATTTTACGGTTGCATTTTTCGGGTTTAAAATGTGAATGTTTGATTAGAATTCCGTTTGCTTGAACATTAGACTAATGAACACCATGTGTAGAAATTGTGGGACGAGGCAATCATGGAGGATTGCTTTATTGAAGAACAAAGTGAGTGCCGTAGAAGATCGCCTTGGAGAATGGATTGGACATCCCGATCACATGTCACCGGAAGAGAAGAAGAAACTTACCGAGACGGTTGAGAAAGTCGAAAAGACTAAGAAGAAAGCAGCTGAGCTAAAGGAAGTTTTTAGCAAACTTCAAACCAAGGTGTATGGAGAAAAAAGAGTTGAAGCTTACCATTGCTGTCTTTGGAGTCTTTGCTTGTGTTCTTGCGGTTTCCCTCTACTTTGTTCTTGTCTAAGTTTTGCTTGTGTTTGTGTTTTTGAAATCCTAAACTATGTTTTTTATTTTCTTCCTAAAACTTCGTAACATCTTTTGTTGTTTGGAATCAAACTATGTTGTTTTGTTATGTCTTAATCTACCAATACTGAACATATTATGTCTTAGTAATACCTAAATGTACCAGTAGTTCATTTGTAGTAGTACCTAAAATGACTAGTAGTTCGGATCAGAACATTATCCTTACAAAACACAAACAAGCAAAGTTTTCAAGTTTTAAAAACACCAAAAACAAATTTACAAACAAGCAAAGTTTGAAACACAGCAAAAATACACCAGCTAAACAAAGTTTAAAAATACATAGGTAGATAGATTAGAAGATTTTTCAATCATTCTTCTCCGATGCCTTCTTTTTTGCCTTCTTCTCCTCCTTCTTTTGTTGCCTCTTTTTGGTCTTGAGTAAGGTGAAAGGAGACTTGGAGACAGCAAATAGTTTTTTAATCCTCTTCTCACCCCTTCACGACACCGTCTTCAGCAGCCTCAACCTCAGCCTCGGCCTCAGCCTCAGCCTCAACATCCTCCATGTCAATATCTTCCCCCATCCTCATTGGATTCATCCTCATCACATGATTTGAATTCATCCTCACCATCTGTCACTATCTCCTTCCCCTTCTCCTTCTCCTTCTCCTTCTCCTTCTCCTTCGCCTTCTCTTTCTCCTTCTCCTTCTCCTTCTCATTCTCCTTCTCCTTCTCCGTCTCCTCATTCTGACCCTCTCCATCACCTCCTCTACTCTCATTTTCCTTCTCTAAACCCTCTTCATCAACGGTAACACCAACAGGTGTACCACTAGATGTACCACCACCGTACCATGATCTATGACACTCTTCATCATAACCAAAATCAGTCCCATACTTCTGTGATTCAACCAATGATTCCACAGCCTTGAGCCTTGTATCCTGGCCTCCAAGCAATTCAAAGATTTTCTTAAGACCCGATTCAATAGTTTTAGTCAAGGCTACCATGTTATTTTTTATTTCGAACAACTCTTTCCCTTGTGATTCCACTTCAGCAGACACCTTAGCAACCTCATCAGCAGCCTCATTCGCACCCACATTCGCATCCTCAGCCTCATTCGCAGCCTCGTTCGCACCCGCACCCGCACCCACATTCGCAGCCTCAACCTCTCTTAGAGGAATCACATCAAGGTTGTATAACCTTTCAAAACAAACCGGCCTACGCTCTCTCAACAAAGGTTTGATCCAATTGTTAAGAATGGGGTCATGGACGTCTATATCATCCTCTCGACTATCAAATATACGGTGAAAAAGAGGTCTCTCATGATCTTCGGCATACATAACACTTTGTATATTCTGTAAGGAAAAGAAACAAATACAAAACCAAAATAAGATTACAATGCATTAACAACATCAACAAAAAAAAAATTGGTATTACTAACCTTAGTAGTCCCTAGTGTTTCGTATAACTCAGACAGTGGAAAACCGGTCATAGAACACTTTGCAAACTTTGTCTTGCACATCCTTGGGCAGTCAGGGGCTACTCCTCTAATTTGTTTTCTGTATCTGCTTTTCAACCCTGGAATTGCCTCAAATACTAGAAGCTACATATAAGGACATAAAAACATCATTATTTTAGAACCTAATAATGTCTACAAAAAAGTTTCAATAATGCATAAATCAATTTACCTGCAAAGGAATATTGAAAGCTGGAAAACACCACCCATCTTTCTCAACGACACTTCCAAAATTATTAAACAAATTGCGCAATGGACTTAGATTGTCATCATACGAAAACCGTCCCCATGGAAAAGTCTTGCACAACTCGAGATCACTACAAGCTCTAAGGAAGAAAGGATCAACAGAAGGTGCTCTTTCTCCTCTCCTTGTCTTTCCAGAAATCACACTACATAAGAAGTACAAGACAGCCATACGCAACCTTTTTCCAGAAGTAATACCCTCCACACCCTTCATCTCCAAGAACATCTTCTTCACATCTGCATAGGTTATGGTTGTCCCACAACCAAATTGCTCTCCCACAAAGTCTGTACTGCCCAATCTTTGCCATTGAAGTGGATAATTGTGACAGTATAAACCAGAGATGAGTCCGTGTTCTCTGATAGAATATCGGATCGGAACACCATTCACAATAAACCAAGCTTGTCTTCTTGATGCTAGATTAGCCGTATGAAGAATGAGCATCCACATGCCCTGGACCTTATTCTTTGTCTCTAAATGCATGTGGAAGAAATGCTTGAATTGCGGGTGATTATGAAACCATCTCTTCTCTCTAGTCGTTAGAATGTCATTGATAGCCTCCACTGCCTCCTTGACAAAACACCTTGATTGGATCTTTATTTGCCTTGTATAGTGGGTGTGTTGGAAGTGCATAGATTCAGGTTCTAATGGAATGTCATCCTCAAACGGATCCTCAAACATATCCTGCAATCATACAACAAATTTCTTGAAATTGGATCCTTATTTTTCTATATAGTAATACCTAGTAATGTCTAGTAATTCCTACGGTTTCCATACACTATAGTAATACCTAGTAATCTGTAGTAATACCAAATTATTTTGGTTCCAATTCACAAAGTTTTGAATCACATACCATTAGATCCTCTGAATCAGAACCATAATTTTCTTCTTCTTCTTCGTGACCATCATTTGTGTTATCTTCTTCTTCGTCAACCCCTTCTTCTTCATCTTCGCCGGTTTCTTCTTCATCATTTCCGGCGGCTTCTTTTGAACTCCCACCGTATTCAAACACGGACGGAACAATTGGAGGTTCCGCAGCAGTTGGTGCATCCGCAATTGGTCCATCTGCAGTTGGTGCTTCCGCAATTGGATCGATATCCGAAAGTCCATATTGCGGATACTTCGTACGCGCCCTCTTCATCCTCCGTGATGGTGCCATTTCTGGGTCAAAAAGACAGAATTTAGTTTCCAAATCGACGAACGCTAATCAAATTCAAAATCAACATAATCAAAATTCAAATCGACGACGAACCTTAATCAAATTCCAATTACTCGAAGATCTTCCTTACTTTCGGTTGTACGAGTAATCCCGTCGATACACTTGTGTTTTTCTTTCAAAAAATCTCCCAATTCTCACTTTAATCGGGGAATTGAAAAAAAAACCGTAAAAAGGAAGTTGGGCTGTTTTTGATCCGCTTTAAAGGGGATTGGATACTGAATTCGGGTCGGATCCACGTGGTTGGGTCGTAATAAGTGTAATAAAGCCCGGTTTTCACGTCATTTACTTACTTTTCAATTAAAATTAAAGAAAAAATTAAACAAATTAATGCCTATGGCATTTGTGGTTTTCGCCGAGCTTTTTATGGCATATAAGATTTTGATTCAATAAGTAGATATCAAAATGTGGTGATAAAAGAAAAAGATATCAAAGGTTATATTTGTCAATAAACTGTTAAAGAAGCAAAACCAATTTCTAGTTAATTAATGAATTAATGATCAAACACAAACAGTGCAATGAACTACCACACTTGATGCCATGACTAAAATCATTACCGTGACTGCTTCTTCTTCTTCTTCTTGAGTTGCTTTTTGAGGTAATCTATTATCTGATCCTTGGCTTCGAGTTTCTGCTTCAGTTCTTCAATTTCCTTCATTAGATCACCTTCACGTAGCTTCTCTCGTTTCTTCTCCGACATTTGCTTCTCTGGTCTCCTCAGTATCACATTCTTTCTTCTGTTTCTTACGACTCACATTCTTCTCCTCCGGAAAGCTTCTCTTTGTCGTAGAGATTTCCTCAACCAAATCATCTTCAATCATTTTACGCACGTGAAAGTATAATCTTGGTCCTGAATCTGAACATGGCTTTAGTAAAACCTGCTTTTGCAGCAAACCCGCTGAATCCTGTAACAAAATGCGCAAAAACTTATCAACATCACTGATTTGGTTTTCTATATTGAAAATGATCACAGAAGTGATGCTAATATATACCTTTCCCAAGTCTCCAGCAATGTTTTCAAAAGCTTGATTTGCTTCTTCTGGACTATTAAAAACAGCAATCGCACCATAGTAGGAACTTCCTTGTCTTTTTGACAGCTTCCCAAACAAAAAAAAAACAACAAATTCATGTGAAAGTTAATACGAGAATATGAGATTAGGAGTGGAAAATGTACAAGTTGGGATGATCCGTACCTTAACTATGGGTGTGAAATCCGAGGAAATAGCTTCAATCAACTCTTCAGATGGAACGTTGAGAGGGATTTTATGAAGGTAGAGTTTCGACTTCTCAACTTGCAACATCTATATATGGATTTGCAGATTTGTTTTTATAATTTTGACATGGAAGTAATAAAGTTTGTAAAAATCCACTTTACCTCTTTAGTTACTGGAATAGAGGTTTTTACTCCTTTCTCTATTATCGCAAGTACAAGTTTCATAGCGGCTTCTGCGTCATGAACACAATTGTGGGGAACACCGTCTTTCTGCACTGCGTATCCCAGTACAGTCTTGGAAACAAACAAAACAACAATGTCATTTATCAGTCAATTACATATTCTTGATTCGATTTCCTCATCAAGAGGAGAGAAGTTAAGCTTTCACAGGCTTACCTTGCACAGATAGTTCAAAGAAGGTTTTTTGGGGTTTCGAGACTTTCTTGTTCCAGGATAGTTATACTTAAACACAAGTGCAGTATCTATCACTCTTGCATGATCTATCTTCAACACTGAGAGCAATCAAAGTAAACCGTGAGAAAGCAGGGTTAAGAGAGATTAGGAGCAACTGTACCAACATTTAGTTACCTTTCATATCATGGTTCAAACTTTGGCCTACCAAAATAGTATCCTTCGAAATTAACATCTTTATTTTTTCCTGAAAAGTTATTCATTTACACGGCATCAGAACAATGTGTTGAAACCGCCAAAACACACACACACATATGTATATGCAATGTACCTGTATATCTACCAAAGATAGAGTATTAGCATTTTCAAGATCCTCAGCAGTAAGTCCAGTAATTTCAGTCCTATAGTCAACAACTGGTTGATTCGGTTCCACAAATTCGTCAAGAAGCACCTGATTCATGAATCATCAGATTAGAAAACAACACGGTTCTCTTGGATAAAGCGGTGTTCACTGAAGAAACCTTTAAATCACGGTCAACGGCAGCAACTCTAACGACAGCTTCACTCCCATCTTCACATTCAACCATCTCACAATCAATCGCAACCATTTCGACTTTGTCCGATTCCATGGCATCTGACTTCATCTTTCTGATCCCCGTTATGACCCAATCCTATTTATTGCAATTCAATAGCTTAACTCTTATACTCAGCTTTCTCCATTCTCCATTAAATAGATAAATTGAATTAAAAAACACAAACCTCAGAATCAGATGGGAACAAGTAGTCTACAGGGTACTTATCATGAGTAACAGTCATACGAACTAGCCTCTGCACTGCCAATAAACATTTATGTTTAAACTAATTGCATTACACAACCAAAATCTTATGTTTCAATCCACAAAAATGTTCCTTTTGAACCTGTTCAGCAGTTTCATCAGGAGATTCCTCAGCCATATAAGGGTTGGGTCTCAGAACCCTAGCCAATAGCTGAGAAAGAGAGAGAGAAAAAACACATAAACCCAAATTACTAAAACAAATACTCTATTGATATCACCAAAACACAATTGTGTGTGTGTTTAGTCTTTTTACACAACCTGCAAATCTTCGTCCTTGTTTAATGTTTTAAGGAAAGTGACCAAGACATCTTTAGACCGTCTCGAAGGATCACTCAAGCTTGATCCTGCTTGTTTGTCGTAAACGTTTAGAAATTCTTTCCATCCTCCGTGTTCGCCTTCCAAGCGTCGCTGCTGCACTAGTTTCACTAGATTTACCAGCACCTACAAATTTTCATCAATTTACCCGAAAATTTTGAGAATTAGAACGAAATTGACACTCGAATCAAGAAGTTCGACTATTGTAGTAAGGAAAAAGACCTACTTTTTTCTCAGCTATTGCTAAAATTTCCTCCATATCCAATTCTGGTGGAGGAAAAGAGCTTCCCACGGGCGGTTTTGTGGGAGACGAGAGACGGCGCGAATTAGGCAAAACACACTAACGAGAGGTAGGGCTTTGCGTCTAATTTGTGTACTAGACTTAATTTTTTATTTTTTTTTAAATCCTGAAATTTTATGATTTCCAAAAGAAACATTTCAATTAAATAAAATTGTCCGCTTAATATTTGGAGGTTCTACATTTTCCGATTAACAGTTAACATAGATATGGGCATCAACAAACTCTAAATTGACACTAAAATTTCATGGAATTAGATCACTTGATATGAAATTTTTGATTAAAACATATGCTTGAGAAAAGGAGAAAGGAAAGGTCCCAAGTGAAATATGAGCGTGAGAAGCAACTCAACAAGCTCAAGACCAAGACAAAGAAAAGTCCTAATTTTGTTTAGCTAGTTACCGATGTAGATACAACCTCCAAAAAACTACAAGTTACAACGGGTTAATGGTTTTTATTTTATTTTTAATGTTACAACGGATTAATTTATTTTCTCTTTAAAAAAAAACAACGGGTTAATTTTTTTAGTTAGATTATATTAACAATAAATGTAAATACATTAGTGTTATAAATAAGTTGTTCGGGTCGCTTTTCGGTTAAATCGGCTTATTCGCAATTGACAAAGGATAAGAGTTTGTCTCTAGACATGTCATACTTCTATAGAAAATTATGGCGGGTGCGGGTACCGGAAATGGTCTGTGTGTTCTTGTGGCTCATTAGCAATCAATATATAATGACGAACCAGGAGAGATATCGACAACATATCAGTGACTCGGAGATTTGCCAAGTATGCAAAGGAGGAGTGGAGTCCATCATACATATTCTCAGAAACTGCCGGGATATGGCTGGTATTTGGGCGCGGGTCGTTCCGGCTCGGCAGAGGCAAGCGTTTTTTACTATCGATTTTTGGATGGTTGTATGAAAACTTGAAGGATAGTGGAGAGGTAAAAGAGGATTCGTGGGCCATTTTCTTTGCGGGTGCTGTATGGTGGGCTTGGAAGTGGAGATGTGGTAATGTGTTTGGGGAGACATAACTTTAGAAGGATTGGGTTAAGTTTCTTAAAGATTGGGCGAAAGAGATGGGCAGAGCTTGCTTGAAGGATCCGGCTCACATTAGTACGGGAGGGAGCATTGTGAAAGAGATTCGATGGTTCGGCCCGTCTCCGAGTTGGCTTAAATTAAATACGGATGGAGCTTCCCGTGGTAATCCAGGCCTAGCAACAGCAGGTGGAGTCATACGGAATGAAGTAAGAGGATGGTGTGGTGGATTTGCGGTTAACCTAGGGAGATGCGCGGCTCCGTTGGCTGAATTGTGGGGAGAGTACTATGGGTTATGCATTGCTTGGGATAAGCGGGTTCAACAATTGGTAGTGGAGGTTGATTCGGAGATGGTGGTGAGTTTTCTTTTGACAGGGATTAGCGAGTCTCATCCTTTGTCCTTCCTGGTACGCTCGTGCCATGGCTTTCTTTCGAAGAACAGGATAGTTCGTATTGTTCACGTGCATCGAGAAGCTAACTATCTTGCTGACGGATTAGCTAACTTTGCCTTTTCTTTACCTTTTGGCTTTCATATTTTACATTCGCTCCCTCTGGACCTTGTTACGCTCTTGAGAGAGGACGCTGATGGGCGCACTCGACCGAGGCGAATTCGTTTGTAGTCACGTATTTTCTAATAATAAAACTGAGGGGTTTCCTTCAGCCATTCACCAAAAAAAAAAAAAAAAGTTGTTCGTATATCCAAACAAAATACGTTTCATTTTTGAACCAGCAGAAAACAATCCATTTGATTTCTAGAATCTAATTTCTTACAAAAGAAAAAAAAAAAAAAATGATAGCTCTATTATGAGAGCTGCAAATAGTCAATAGCATGTGATTGACCCATGGGTTATATGCCAAGATAATTTAGCCTACATAGTATATAAGCGCTTGAGGATGAAATTATATGACAAGATAATTTAGTCTACAAAGTCTCTATTATGTGTTTTTTTTTTCATTTTTTTTTAATTAAGGGTAGTTTGTTTTTTTTTATTCTAAGGCTGCTTTAATTTATGTTTCAAGACTGTCTGATTTCCGGTAAATCGTAGCTATTAGCTAGTCTTGAATCAGTGAGGAACAAAATTCGTCCAAACATTCTCTTTTATCTTTTGTTAGTAACGTAGACCATTTGGCACAAGGATATGGGATATACAGGAGTAGTAATTGCTAATCCAGCAACACCGAGTGATAGAACTCAATTGCTCAAGACTCTTTGTTATTTTACAATCTTTGAGGGAACTACCAATTGCTACATTATCCCTAGTTTCCTAGAAAAGGATTTGATTAATAATAGGTTCACTCTTATTTTCAAATTCTTCCATTCTGATATTGATTGATAGATCCTTTTAGATAGAGAATAGTTTAGTGATTGATTTTGTTCTGTATGTATAAGGAAGTGGAACTCTTGCAGATGTCATATTGGAGGAATCTGAATGCCGCAGAAAACAACGAACCGGCCCCTATTCGATGGTCAATTTATCTTTTGGCTAGTAAGGTGAATAATATTTTTTTTATCTTGTTTTATATTTGTTCTTAATTATACTATGTGCTTGTGTTAAAGTGTGGTAGATCTCAGTGGCTTTAGCAAAGGCAAAAACGAAACAGAATAAACTGCAAAGGAAGTTGGATGCCAATATATATTGTTGACATTTACATGATTGCTGCAATTAAAGAGTGTTATGCCTCTTTTAAGATATTCTTACACAGTTTAAGCACGATTTTTATAAAAGATCTAAAGTAAACCCAGACAACCCAACGAAATGACTAATTGTCACCGGATGGCGTGAATAAGTAATTGGCCACAATTGTTTAGCTACAATTCATTGACCACTCTCGTGGCTATTCAAATTTGAGGCACAAAATTTTTCATTGCTATATTGTAAACAAGTGCGAAGCAACTTTTCGTTGGTCAAATCAAACCTCAAATTAAAAAGGGAAATTAGACTCAATAACACACAAAAAAACCATTTACCTAATTCTAGTGAATTAGATTAAGCAACACATAAGCTAGTTTTTGTTATATTGCAAATCACCCAATTAAAAATCCAAGGAAAAGAGAAACAAAAAGGGGAGAGTTCACAAACAAACAATTTTTTATATTGTCCAAACCTTGATTAGAGTCATGATTAAAACCCTGAAATTTTATTCCAACAGATCTCTAAAATCTGTTCGTGTCCCCCAAAAAAAGCAAGTATAGCTAGCATCATATCTGATTTGATTATTTCGCTAAACGAGTTTTAAAAATTCCGATTTCATACTGCTACGTATGAGAAAAACAGCCGTGTGAATATATTTCTACATTGCCCTTGGAGGATTTACATTGGCGTGCATCGTGACGATTTGTTCTTAACACGCATATAACAAACAAACTAAGAGAGATACTAATGCACGGAATAAATGTATACATCACATTTTTTGGCACATTTCCTTTGGTCGACGTTTCTCACATGAATTTCATAGCACAAACAGAAAACAAACGTACATATATAATATACTAGAAAAAGTCCACGCGTTGCGTGGAAAAACTATTTAGATAAATTTTAAAACTATTTTACCGTATATAAATGATATTTAAGAAATATTCTCACAAGTTATATTTTCAAAAACTAAAATATGAAAGTAAACTATATGTTTTATCTTATTATTTATATTTGGCAAAAACAACCAATTTTCTGTAATCGACTTGAAATTAAATGAGTGATTTCTCTTATCTATATTGTATGGACATATAAATGTAAAGTAATTTTTCAACTATTTAAATATTGGTGGTTACTATTTAAATATAAATATATTTTCTCTACAACTTTATTAGTTACATAAATTTGACAAGAGAATAAATTATGTTATCTAAATAAATGGTTAAAATTTTATAAGAAAATAATTATTTATTATACAACCTCTTTCTATATTTTTATTGCTTATAATTTTTTTTTCTTTAACTTGTCTATTGTATTTATATATATATATATATATATATATATGAATTGACATAAATTTATGTGATTTGTATATAGTATATGAGTTGGTACAAATATAAAGTAATGTTTTTAGGCTTCACCAAAAATAAAAGTAATGTTTTTAGGAAATACTAAACGTAATTTTATATATACGATCGCTAAATATAAAATTACTACCACTAAATATATTAAAAAATAAACAATCTTAAAAAGTTGGTAAAACAATATTGGGTAATGGATTATGTGCATTTCAATGATCTTTCCGATTTTATGAGTTAGGATTGGAAATAATTCCTAATTATATGGGACGGTTAAAGATTTAATTGAATTAATAGACAACAATCAAGGTTTCTTGAATGACTTTTAGAAAAAAATTTAGTAGGGAATTATATATTTTTCTTTCCGTGATATTTACAAGTGTCTTTAGTAGTCTAGTGGCTCGTATTCACTTAAATTAGCGAGGTTTCCTGGGTTCGAAACCCGGAAAAAATATTTTAAACTATTTTTTGAAGAAAGATTTTTAGAGGATGAGGTGACACATGTCGTCTTGTCAGAGCTTGTTGGCTTTTGTAAATCTTAAAATATTATAATGATAATTTTTGAAGAAAGATTTTTAGAGGATAAGGTGACACGTGTCGTCTTGTCAGAGCTTGTTGGCTTTTGTAAACTTTAAAATATTATAAAGATTCATAGACGTATAAGTCATAAAGTCACCCACATGGAAATGCCAATAATAACGCGGGCTCAACAAACCATGACACATTAAGCCACACAACACATACACACTCCAATATATTATTATAATCTTAAGTTCTCATGTACATACATTCATACCCTTTCGACGCTTAACAAACCCTAATCAATATTATGATAATTATCCGAAAAAAATTAAATCGAAACTTAAGCTAATCTTTGATCCCATGCGTCTAGTAGTCTTCGTCAACCAATAGGACGATAATGATCACTTGGTCTAAGTAACCAAAAATCCGACTCTACACAGATCCAAAACTAGGTTTCTTATCGAGTTTTCTTCTTTCTTTGCCAAAGAAGAAGAAATCAAGATTATAAAGAAGTGGAACCATCACTACCGAGCACAAGAACACAAGAACCGGTCCAAATATCCAAAGCATCAAAGGCAACGCCGCATAAAACAACCGATTCCCAACCGTATTCAAAACAAACCCTCTCTCTAGCACCTCCGCCACGTATTCCTCCGACGTCATCATCATGTCATCCTCCAAATCCTCCGGAGGAAAAGGAGTGTTGATGAGTATGTTGACTTGGTTGATGAATCGAATCGAAAGAGAGTGGCAGAAGAAAGAGCCGAGGAAGAAGGTGAGGATTGTGACATACTTGAGAGCTACCATAAACTCTCCTCGAGCTCCATAAATGGCGTCGTTTAGAGGCTTCTTTATTGCATAAGTGCTGCTTATAACCGCAGCTAAACCCGCACAAAGGAGGATTGATGTTGTTGCCATTAAAGTTGATCCCATTATGCAGTTTCTCAACGTTTGAACGGCCAAGATGTTCTTCTTGTCGTTGTCCTAATCAACCAAACACATATGCCATTACATATCTATGTGTAGTAACTTAGCTTTATGTATAAGAAGTTTAATATTTACCTTGATGATGGAAGCGACCCAGAAACGGCGAGCTCTAGAGTTAGTGCCGATGATGGTAGTAAGAGGCTGTGTACGTAACTTGTGCCACAAGTAAACATGGTAAGCTGCATAAGTCATTAGCCCTAGAGGCACCAAGATCACATCTAAATAACCTTCTCGCCATTCCATTTCTAGATCAGAGCTTATCAATGTTCAATGTTTTTCTTTTCTTTTTTGGCTTATTTGGCTCTATGTATGAGTAATTGGAAATTTTGGAGGAGAAAAAGCTCTATTTATAAAAGAGAGAAAATGATAAGAAATAGAAAAAATGGAAAAAATGAAATGCTGTAAAAAAATATTAGAGGAAAAGACATAAAAGCACCGGGTGTGGAGGGAGATAGGGATGACGTGGGAATATTGTCCTTTTGTTCACCATTGTTAAGTTTTCAAAGTGGTCTCGAGTTGGAGCCCATCATAATATTTTATAATTCTTGCACGCTTTAGATTTTCCTATCTTCGATCATTTCTTTTTCTCTCTTATGTTAGTCATAGTTTTGAGTAAGGCCTCCATATTAATGACGACGGATATGTCATATGTAGCCGTCAAGTAAAATCTATGGTTCATTTCTTAAATATAGCTAAGTATTTTATGCTTATAGTTTTGGTTTTATATAACAAAATGTTTCACAAGTTTAAATGCAAAATTAGGTGATCATTTCAAATACATATCTTTCTAGTAATTATTTTTTACTTGTAATATTCTAGTTAGCAACTTCATAAGGTAAACTAATATAACATATTTTAATTTATATGTGTGAAATCTTCTAAATATTTTTTTTAATTTAAGACATTATTTGATCCCTACTATTATTGATTATTTTTTTCCCCTTTCTAGCTATATCTAAATATTATAATTCATTAAAAATTCTTTAGCTTGATTCTTGATAGAGGATTAGATAAGATTTTTGCATGCGGAACTGTTATAACGGACTAATCCATGCCCTAACAGACCATCCGTGACGGAATTGTCGTAGATTGAAGCGGGCCGGCCCGCTAGGACCGCGGGTGTGAATTATATGTCCAAGCCCGCTTCGCATTATCCGACGGGTTAGCTGATTGGTCTGCAGATAAAAACACTAATGTGTCAAATTTATGAATTTCATAAATTATGAGCTACAACTCATCAAATCTGTTTAGAATTTCAAAAACAAAAACATAAATATTAAGAAAAACTCAAAATTCAAACAAAGAAGAAGCAAAGTTTAAGGAAAATCAAAGTTCAAACCAAGCAGAAGCAAAATTCAAGAAACATCGAAAAATTTTGAAATAAAGAGAGCAACATACTCAAAATGCCTTAGAATATAGTTATTAAAATGCAAGTAGTCTTAAAACATTGACTCAAAACCAAACTAAAAGTGAAACATGTTTCTTGATAAGTATCATTTTTCACCATCAACAATGGACCGAAAAGAAGGAAGTATCTCATCTTCACCATCAAATTCCTCACACTCGACTACATACATGACATAAAGCTATGTAATTAGTATTCTCAATAAGATTGTGTATAAAAAACACAAAATAACTAACACTAGGGTTTTATTAGAAATTTATATCGTACTTTGAAACATTCTACTTAAGGCCAAATATTTACAATCATATTCTAGTTTATGTTTGGCGGATTATCCGCAAATCCGCAATGGATAAATCCATTTAACCCACAAGCCGTAACGGATTAGTCCGCGATGCCCGCTTTAAATGGGCCTAAAAAATATTGTTCAAACACTACAAGAAAACAACGAGAAACTGACGGCAAAATCCGTCGGAACTCCGTCGGAAAAGGCCTATTCCGACAGATTTCCAACAGATATTTCCGTCAGTTCTATCTTGTCGGAAATGATAAGTCTGTCGGAAATCCGTCACAAATGCCGACGGATTTCCGACAGACTTAATTCCGACAGTCTGCCGGAGTCCGGCAACCCGTCGGAATTCCGTCGGAAGAATAGCCGTCGGTTAACCGTCGGTATTGTTTCCGACAAAATGCCGACGGGTTCCGATAACTTGTAAACCGACGACTTTCCGACAACTTTCCGGCGGATGAATTTCCGACAGATTTCCGACGGTTTTATTTCTGACAGCTTTCCGACAGATCAATTTCCGACGAATTGCTGACGGATTCGTAGAAATTTTTAAAAATGACAATAATTTAAATAATAATTAATTTAATATAAAATTTTAATTTAAAATTTAAAATTATTTAAATTAAAATAAAAAGTAAGGTTGTTACACAAAAACGTTGAAAATAAAAATCTAATCGGTGGGCGGCGGAGGAAAATCCGGGTTGCATTCCAAGTACGCCATCATCCGTCGCATCATCTCCCTGTCCTTCTTCCGGTCGGCTTCTAGGGTCTTCTGTGCATCTTGTATCTGTTGGACCGTCGTCTTCAATTCTGAAATTTCGGCGTCCTTTTCCTGCATCTGGGCTCTCAGGTCGGATGACTCGCAGTAGTAACGAGAAGACCCCGATGATCCTGCATCGTCGGGAAGACCATAAATCCGCCCTTTGCTCTGCGGAGCAACCTGCGGAACAAATTAAATTGTAAATGAAAAAGACTTGAAAACTATTTTAAATTTTACATACCTTTAAGACGAATTGGTTGATGATGTCGTCCGGGCCTTGGGTGAGGGGAGGGGTTCCTTCCGTGGATGGCTGAGACAGAATGTACTCATCTTCCATTCTTCAGACGCTCTCCTAAATCTCCCGAGCTAGCTGATCCTGGACGACACCATCCTTGTCGGTGTGTGTTGCTAGTAGAAGTTCCAAGTTGTTGGGTTCCCGACCCAACTCTTTAGCCTGCAGTTGTTAGATATTTATTTGAGAATATAAATGTATTAAAGTAAAAAAAATTTAATAAAAATCAAGACGTACATAAAAAACTTACCATATCCCTAGCCTTTGTCTTCTTGCTGGTAGCTCCAAGGTTGTGGGTGGCTAAACCCTTGCCGTTGCGCGTGCTATTCCGGTTGGTAGAGTGATATGTAGAGCTCGCCTTGGTATCCTCTCGTTGCCAATAGGCGACGAACCCGTTCCACAAGTCTGGCTTATCAACCATCTCCGTTGCCACTTATCCTTCCACTCGTTCACCTTCTTCGAGTAGTGCCGTCCCGCTTTCAAGTCGAATTCCCTCCTGACCAGAGCGGTCAAGTGTGGTTCCCACCTAAATTCTTGCTGCAAAAAGAAAAATTAAATAAAAAAATAATACTTTAAATGAAAGTAAAAATTGTGAAAACAGATGACTTACCGCAAATTGGCGAAACCACATTTCTTGATCCCCAGTGGCATGGCGGTGTACGTCGGATACGGACGGCTGAGCAAAGAGTTTTCCATCTTGTTGAGGGACTTCGAAATCCCGCTTCGAGAATCACCAAACCTACGAAAAAAATGTAACAATATAATTATATTATTTACTAATTTAAATTAAATTAGTAAAAAAGAACTTACAAAAATGTAACATTACACTTACCATGTGTCTGTACCGTGTTGGTCTGGATGAAGATTAGTCAACCTCTATCGTCCAGGAAGACCCATGAAGTCCTCGACGCTAAGCGGGGACGGTGCTGTGGTGGTTGGTGGTGTCTCCGGCGTCTGTAGAGGTGTAGACGACGGTAGAGGTGTAGACGTCGTACTCGAAGGAGGTATACTCGTACGACGACGACGTTGGCCGCTGGCAGATGCAGCGAAACCACTATAATCCCTACATTTATATTAATATATTATAAAGTTATGAAAAAATCATAAATATTTCATATAATTCTAAAATCATTAATAAATTCTAAAATTCTTAAGTAATTGTTACATATTTTAAAATTATTAAATATTAAAATTCTAAAATTCTAAATTAATCCTTAAAATTGTTTAAAAATTAGTAGAAAATGATAACAATTTTTTCCAAAATATATAAAATATAATTTTCCTAAATCTAATTATTTACAATTTTTAAAAATATAGATATAAATTCAAAAATTAAGTCATTATCTTCAAATTTCGAAATAATTGTAAAATTATTAAGAAATTCTAAAATTCTTAAGTAATTGGTACATAATTTAAAATTCTAAAATATTAAAATTCTAAAATTCGAAATTAATATTTAAAAATATACGAAAATATATTTTCCCTAAAAATTCTTAAGTAATTGTTACATACAATGTTTTAAATATATATGCAAAATATATTTTCCCTAAATCTAATTATATAAAATTTATAAAAATATATATATAAATTCAAAAATTAATTCACTATCTTAAAATTTCGAAATTGGTTAAATATATAATTATAAAAATACAATTGTTTTAAAAAAATTTCTTAAATTTCCAAAAAAACAAATTTGATTAATTTAACTTTCCTAATCCTAAATCTAACCCTAATCCTAAATTTAACTTCCATACTCCTAAATGTAACATCTCATATTTCCCTAACCCTAGATCTATCAAAAATCCATTGATAAATTGAGGAAACTTACAAATGAGATGGAAGATCCGCCATCTAAATTAGAACGTGAAGAGAAGAGGAAGAGGCGGTGGTGGCGGCGGCGGCAAAATCAGCAGGAGAAGGGGAGAAGATGAAGAGACAAAATCCGGCGGATTTCCAGCGAAGAAGAGAAGAAGAAACAGCGAAATCGGGCTGAAATACGGTCGAAATCCGGCGAAGAAGAGTGGGCTGAGAGGCGAAGGCGAAATCCGGCGGAGAATGGGAGAAATCAAAATTTTTGTTGGATTCCCGAATGTGTTCTGCGGGGAAGATGACTCTGGTAATAAATAGAATTTCCGACGGATTTAAAACTGTCGGAAATTAAATTGAATCAAATTAACGTGTGTTTTGGACCGACTGATTTCGCGGGTAAAATTTGGCACATCCGTCGGAAATCTGTCGGAAAAATATACAATTTTCCGACCGATTTCCGAAAGGTTTGTGATTTTAAACTTGTTAACGATCCGTTTTCGTTGTTACAAGTTAATAGCAATGTTGGAGCATGATTTAGAAGATAAAATACTTGATAATATTATTGTTACTTTCAAATTCTAAACATTTAGTTTTTTTAGTATTTTTTCGTAAACATCTTTTTTTATGTCTATGTAACTGTATGAAATGTTTTTGGTTGAAACATGACCAAATCGCAAATCATGTTATGTATATCATCCACAAGGTTACTTACTCACTTATCTTTTACTTTAGTTGTTAGAATTGTATGCCGAGACTTTGTCTTCTCGAAATTCTGGAATTTGACCTCAAATCCCCAAACCCGTCGGAAATCTGTCGGAAAAATAGATACGTTTCCGACAGATTTCCGATAGATTTAAGGGTAACACGTGTCGTCCATTAAGGTTAGCCTAATATGAAGCATCCGTCGGAAATCCGTCGGAAATATATATATTTTCGATAGATCTCCGACGCAAAATCAAGTTATTAAAAAAAAAAAATACAAAAATATAAATAATCTGAAATTTTTGTTTATGTTTACAGATACAAACATATAATGTAACTAATCTGAGTCTGATTTTGATCCTTCCTAAGGAATTGTTTCTTCGTCTTCATCAAATTCTCCAACTTCTTCTTCTGATGCTGAATGTACTATATTATCACCAAATTCTGTGAAATCAACAAAAAGGTCCACCGCAGAAGAATGATCAACTGGATCCATCGGAGTAATTCTAGTTGGTTGCATAGCATCTTGCTCAGCAACTCCATATAGTCTCCCTCTTGGATTAATTGGAGTCACTGTAATCCAAGGATCTCCTCGATGTTACCCTAGGGTAAGAAATGTAGCATACTTGAAACAAACATATTTAATTTAGGCAATTACAATATCATTATTTATCAATAACGCACGTATTATAAAATTTTAAAATCAAACCTGGTCTGCCTATGATGCTAGGATGAATGGGTCATACGTTTGCAGTCTCCTAGAAGAATTTAATGAAGTGACGCCAAATTGGCTCACCTGAACACCTTCTGGATATGATGTATCATACCACACACACAAGAAAACAATGCACCTCATGCCCAACATTCCTGGATAGTGCACTTGCAATATTTCTTTAAGAATCCTGTAGTAGACTACATCACCACTTGTAGCTGAAATACCGTAATCTGCAGTTGGCCTCGGCCTTTCTTCATGAATCCTAAATGCAAATCCCCTAGTGCAATACCGAACGTATGAAGTTGCTTCGAAGCTTGGGCCAGAAACTATCTCTTGTAACTATGTCGGAAACCTTTCTCCATTCTTCATTCTTCATTCCTTCAGAAACCTGAGATAATAATTTAGACAAATTAATAAACAAACATTTAATTAAGTATTAATTAATTCACTAATTTTAAGATATATAAGCATTTTTTAGAAACTTACGTAATATTGCAGCCAATTTACAAACTCGGTTTCCTTAGATTCTCCAAGTTCGTCTTCTGTCATTTCCGGATAATAGCGACGTATTGATGCAATGTAAATCCTGAAAGCAAACAACAATATATAACATATGAAACCTATATATTACTTAGGTATTAAAAAAAGAAGTATTTAAATTAGTTCTGTTTTTACCTTTCGTACTCCGCCATCTCCTCACAAATTGTTAGGATATACATATGTAAGTGACTCTACTCATCTTGTGATAGGAAGCGTTTCTTCCCTCCCCCAGTCACTCGGCCAACTTACGAAAACAACTCAGGGTCCAGCGCGGGATACATGACTCTCTCACCTCTATCATCATGACGAGTAGGACGTCTACTCTTCGTACGAACTTCCCGTGGAAAGTAATATTTTGTAAACTGTGATGATTCTTCATTGATACTCTGTGCGACAATAGAACCTTCAACTCGAGCCAAAATTTGACCTTGTTCTTTAGATGGAACATGTACCGCTCAAAAGAATACATCCAACGAAATTGAACGGGACCACCTAGTTTGGCTTCGCGGGGGAGGTGTAGGGGAAGATGTTCCATAACACCAAAAAAAGACGGCGGAAAGATCTTCTCAAGATTGCAAAGGATCACTAGTATATTGGCATCTAAATTGCGGATCCCCTCAACTGTAAGTGTCCTCGTGCATAAATCCTTAAAGAAAGCACCAACTGCTGCAATAGCTTCGTGGACAGCTTGAGGAACGAGATGGGTAAAAGCAAATGGAAGAAGCCTCTGCATCACTACATGACAATCATGACTCTTCAGTCCCATAAACTTTAGGTATCGCGAGTCTACGCGGTTACCCAGATTAGCTGCATATCCATCAGTGAATTTAACTTCGTCTTTAATCCACCGGAAAAATTCTCTTATCTTTTCTATTTGCAATCGGTACGGAGGAAAATGATATGTACCATCGGGAAGACGTTCAAGATAATCACAGTTGCAAATCTTTGAAACATCCATCCAAGACTTCACATTGTTTTTTGTCTTTCCCGGGACGTTTAACACCGTATTCATGATGTTGTCAAAGAAGTTCTTTTCAACATGCATCACATCGAGGTTGTGCCTTAATAAATGATCCTTCCAATACGGTAAATCCCAAAATATACTCTTCTTGTGCCAGTTATGAGCTTCCCCTACACCACAAACCGGTTCATGCCCATTACCCCCACAATCAGGAGTCCTCTCAGCACCAAAATCTCTTTACTGCTCTAATATAGTACGACCATCTATCTCATCAATTAGAGCATCAAACACTTGTTTATTTTTCTTAAATAATCTTTTAGATCGACGATAGGGATGGCCGTCCGGTAGAAACCTTCTATGGCAATCAAACCAACATGGCTTTCTTCCATTCCTCAATTGGAAAGCGTCAGTGTTGTCTTGGCAAAACGGGCACGATAATCTTCCATGAGTAGTCCATCCAGATAACATACCGTATGCTGGGAAATCGCTAATAGTCCACATAAGGACCGCATGCATATGAAAATTCTGCTGCCGTGAAACATCAAACGCTTCGACACCGTGACTCCATAGCATTTGTAACTCATAAATTAATGGCTGGAGGAATACATCAAGTGATCTCTTCGGATGCCCAGGGCCGGGAATAAGAATGGAGAGGAATAAAAACTCTCGACGCATGCACATACCAGGGGGCAAATTGTACGGTATTATGATTACGAGCCACAAAGAATACTGCCTTCCATGCTTCCCAAATGGGTTGAAACCATCCGTACTTAACCCGAGGTACACATTTCTTGACTCGTATGCAAAATCCGGATACAACATTTGAAAATCTTTCCACGCTTTTGCATCTGAAGGATATGTAATCTCTCCATCTAGACGATGCTCTGCATGCCATCTCATTTCTTCTGCCATTCGCACAGATTGATATAACCTCTTTAACCTTGCTGTCAATGGTAAGTACCACATACGTTTATATGGAATTGGAACTCTGCCACCAGTATCCTGATACCGTGGTTTACGACAAAATTTACATCTTCTCCGGTCTTCGTCTTCTCTCCAATATAGCATACAGTTGTCGATGCATACATCTATCACCTGATACGGCATACCAAGACCAGCTACAAGTTTCTGTATCTCGTAGTATGATGCAGGTGCCTGATTATCTTCAGGCAAAATATCTTTCACAAAATCTGCTATCGCATCAACACACTATTCCGCCAAATTGAAGTCCGTCTTAAGGGTCATCAGTCTACTAGCAGTTGATAAAGGTGAATATCCGTCTCTACACCCATGATATAATGGCTGCTTCCCTGCGTCTAACATATCAAAAAATCTTCTAGTTTCTTCATTTGGTTCTTCTACTCTATCCTCCCCTATTACGATCGATGGCAAATTCTCTCTAAACGCATCATGAACCATCTCAGTGGTACCTACACCAAAATCTACTTCCGTTCTATGTTCGCCTAAGCTATCCGTTCTATGTTCGCCTAAGCTATTCGCAACATATGGTGCACTGCTACTACTACCACCATCATAATTAGTTTCTCCATGAAAAAACCAAATTTTGTATCCCGGCATAAAACCATGAGTATACAAGTGATGCCAAACTTGTTCTACCTTAACATTACGCGAATTGCAACAATTAAAACATGGACATTTTATCTCCAGTCGATTCCCGACAACCGTCATGAACTCGCATATACCTCGTGCATAATTTTCATTTAATGTCTTCGACTCCGGATCATACATCTCTTCATCCATCCACGATCTATAATATCTAGAAGATGACATCTCTCTCTCTTAACGATTTTTTTCTAACAAATGTTTGGTTGGAAGTTTTTGTTGTTATGAGTGAATGAAGATGTGTGGAAATCTGTCGGAAAAGCGTCGGAAAGCCAACAGATATAATAACGGCTACATAACGGTTATTTTTTCCGACATATTTCCGACAGCTAGTTGGGTGTCTGTCGGAAATCTGTCGGAAAATATTAACTGTAATATCGACGTTCGTATTTTCCGACGGATTTCCGACAAACAACCGGAATCTCCTCCGGCGTCGGCACCGGCTAGTTACACGGTCCAATAATCCGACCGATTTCCGACGGTCTTCTAATCAGTCGGAAATAATTCCGACAGATTGCCGACGGAATTGAAAAATTTCAGTTCCGTCGGAAATAGGTCGGTTTACCGTCGGAAATTCCGTCGGTTTTGCGGCTGTTTTCTTGTAGTGAAACCCGCACCATAACGAGTTTATATGGGCATGGCCCGCAGGTCAACGGCCCGCTTGACAGGTCATACTGCATGACTGCATGTATGTATACATTAATACATGCACACCGACACGTTAATATTATGTATTTTTTTTTATTTTTTTTTTATCAAAAGACTACATATTCAAGCTTTACAATTCAGACAGATTTATTTTCCTAATATCTGGTGAATCCGCCAAATATAGTGTTGCTTTATCTTAAATGTTTACTTTTTTGGATAATCTTTTCACAAATTCGTCGTATTCGAACGTGAAAGATAAAGGATTAAAAGAAAATATCGACACACATTGATTAGGAAAACACATTTTGGAAAAGAAAATTCATGTGGTTTAGGTCGAAGGATCTACTTAATTTGAAAATTTAATTAAAAAGTTGAACCCGGCCCCAATCAAATGACGTTTACCAATACAAGTAAGATGTCACGGCTTTAATCTCACATCGATGGATCAATTGCCATCAAACCAAAATTGGCTTTCTATCTTTACAAATAATTATAAGCACTGAGCAATAAGAAACTCACACGTAGCACAATCCAATAAGATTTAGTATTGTATAATTTCTCAAAAACAAATGAGTGAAATCTGACGAGGACCATATACAGAGGTAATAATTATACCATATCATATACATTATATGAGATAAGAGAAGACATGAGGCCGACCCTTAACCATTTCCATTTCAAACATTTCTCATGACTTAGTTATTTTGGGTTTTGTGTGTTAATTTTCACCCACTTATCTTCCAACACGTTGGAATGCTAACTATTGTAGTACTTTCACAATTCTCATCAACTTATTGACTTTTACTTCTTCTTTATTATAGGAATTTCCTTATACATATATGGAGGGTCATAGTGTCAATAGCTACAAATAGACTCATAACCTAACCTAATTAACCATCTCATTATATGCATAATTTTTTTTTTATAACTTCAGATCAGGTCTAAACTCTAACCTCCGTGTATCCGGAATCAGCCATTAGTCTACTCTTTTTGAGAATACCTCTATTCTCAAGGGAGATTGAACTAGAGGCATAATGGACATTACATGCATAATCGGATGTTTTTGTCCGACTCATTACATCGCAAAAAATTAGAATAGTGATCGTATGTTTGAATACTTCAGATATTATATTTGGATATACTGAATTTGAAGTATATATATCAAGACATTATCTAACTCAAGTATCTAAGCATTTAAGTGTTTTGTATCGAATGTTTGGTTATCTTATTATACAACATACGATCTCAGTACTAAATAATATGTCTTGGGTCGGATATTTCTGTACTAGGGTAGAATATTTAAGATACTGTATGATTAGGTTGTAGAAGAACATGGCGAATAATGAAGAATACACATGATACACGTTATCCAACTTGTTTTTATACCAAGTTTGAACCTTGTATAGGGGATATTTATTTTTATAAAGTTTATTACTTACAAAGTAGTGTGCTATTTATGCAAAATTATAAATTGATTATCACAGTTTGTTCCGATTTAAATGGAAAAGAGGTCAACCAAATCAATTCGATTACTCGGTTCGAAACTTTGGATGTGTTAATGATTCGAATTCTATGGTAAAGTATATATGCGGTATAGAAGATCGACTGATTCTTTGAATCTTTAGTTGCTATATTTGAGGAATCAATTCAAAGTGATAATAAAGTTAAATAATATATGGAGAGAGTCAAGCTTTGGTCGCGACGTTTTTGGACGGGAAATGTGGCTTCGTTCGTCTTTTGAGTTCTTTGTAAATTCAAAAACTTTATAGTGCTCTTTCTTTATATTCCTATTAGTTAGTAATAAAGGAAACTTAAAAAGCTGAATCAATCATCGAGCAATATATTGACTTCTTTAATCATTTGGAAATGTATTAAATATTGGGCATTATTTGAATTCCGAAGTTGGTTATTGTTTTTCTTTAGTTATATATTACTTTGGACGTAGTTGTTTAAATTATAATGTTCGTGACCAAACAAGTCATAATTGTTGAGTCGTAAAACCTAGTTCTCGTATTTGTTGTGTGAATCTACGTTTGGTCTCAAGGGATTGAAAGAAGAAATGAAGTTTTTCCTTTTAGTTAAAGAAGAAAAGTGTATTCCGAGTTTTAATGCTCGTTTTAGCTTAGGGTTTACGTTCCTTACTAAATTATTGTCACGGTTGAACTCCATATGTATCTTAGAGATTCAATTTTTTTTATGAAGTAATATGGATTGAATATATATGAGTGAGAAAGCAAAAAAAAAATATATATATATATATATATATATAACTTTGGAATTCTTTGATCATAGTGAAATCCACATGTAGAATAAGAATATAAAAAATTAATGCGCATCAAATTTAAAAGATGTGTAGAATAAATCATGAAGATTTGTGGTTCTTAACTTTTTCAAATAGTTGTCCCTCACTAAACAAATTCTTATGTTGCCTCGTCCATAAGCAATGTGCTCCTAAATATCGTTTTATACCAACACATTCATTGGTTTTATACATCGTTCGGTTCGTCTCCACAAATCTGAGACGAATTCTGAGTTTTTTTTATATGTGTATACTTATCCTAAAGTTCTCCAGATATTATATATGCATTCCCAAAGAAAAAACACAAACAAAATTTTGATTCGAAAAATGTTTCTACGTCGATTATTGCTTAATTGAAATATATATACACACAAACCTTCTTGGACAGTATGCATCATTACTAGCTGTATGGGAGGGGTTGCTATAAATCCATTTTATTTGAAAGTTCTTTTTGTCTCAATAGTTAAAACACTGTACAACAAAAACATAAGCTAGTAAATTTTTTTTTTTGGTCGAACAGCTAGTAAATTAATATGTCTGAAATGTCAGTTTTATTTGCCTGTTGAGTAACAACATGAAACTAAACAAGACAAGCTATTATCATTATTATTTTGTGGTTTGGAGATCGAGTTAATGATAATGTGCACTGTGACTTTGAATGTCAGTTCTATTTGGCTTAGTCATTCGCCATAGATCCGACATCATCTGTATTAGGCGTTGATGTTCGAATCCTGTTTCCCACATATAGAATTCAGATAGTATACTTTAACAAAAAAAAAAAAAGAATACAGATATATACAATACATGCTCTCATTTGTGGAACCCAAATTTTTAAAAAGTAATGTTTTTGATTAACAACATACTTTATTGAGAAACTTAACGGTTTTTAAAGTGAAGTTGGAAGATAAAATTATTATGACGTATAACTACATACAATAAAAATCAAAATCAAAATCTGTAATCTTTGGACCATTTATTCTTATTCTGAAAATGTATGTATAGCTAAAAATCTAAAATCGAGTCTATCGACGAAATTTGGTTGAGTCATTCCGTTAAAAAAAATATACAAGTCAATCGTTCCACATAATGTTTTTCATGGTTTAACTCAACACCAACTAGAAAGATCAGAAAATCTCAATAGTATAGTACATAACATATGTTTAGAAACTTTGTTTATAGGCGAAGACAATCAACGTCACTTGAAGAAACATATTGAAAGAGTTGGAAACTTTGAGATAAATCTCACTGATCAGTTTTCTGCAAAAGGTAACTAGGATATGGTCTCAAGGTCATTTCTTTCATATTGATAGGTTCATATTTTTGGTGTTACCATAATGAGATAATTTATTATTTAATTTATTTCGGAGACTTGACACACTTCTAATCATATTGTAACAAAAAAAGTGTGTTGATGTCGACAGAAAAAAAAAGTGTGTTGATCTTAAAATAAGCCCAATATAATTACAAATATTATTTGGGCTTGAGAGTTATGAACTTAAAGGCGTACGGTATCTAGGTCTTCAATTATAATTAAGAGAAAATGATTTGCTTTGTTTCAACGTTCAAAGCCTGGTTTCATTGTTGAGGTAGCAGTATTAAAGAGCTAAAATTGTTTAGTAGCAAAACTGAGTGGATTATTAGTAGAGAATATTTTAGAAGCTACCATTTTTTTCAAAAACCTTTTTTTCAAAAACCTAGATGTTTTTAAGATGTTCTTAAATAAAAAAAAATTAAAGAAAAAATTGATTTTGGTAAGATATGTTGAAGAACTTTTCTTATTTAAAGACTTTTGAAGTTGTTCTTAGAGATGTTCTTGAAAGATTTAATATAAAAAATTGTTAAGAACTAAAAATTAATAACAATGGTTGAACATACAAAATTTATCACAATTTGAAATTTCTTCTATTGAGTATCACAATTTATCTTTTAGTGAGTGTCAGTTGGCACAATTGCCCTTGACTTTCATCAACTATATGTTTTGTTTTCGTTCACGAAATCATATTTTTCCACCACATATGTTTACACCCACCATCGTTGTCTTTATCTTTAACCACCGTCGTCGTCATGTCCACGGCCACTGTCACCGTCGTTGTCTTCTCCGTCTCCGTCGTGGTCACCGTCACCGTTTTTTGTCTCCGTAGATGATCACAATCACTGTTTTTGTCTATGACAGGCGATGCCGTCCATGGCCACCGTCTCTATTCATATCCACCATCCACGGCCACCGTCATCGCCGCCGTCGTGTCCGCCGTTGTCGTCTTGTCCACGACCATCATCTTTTTCGTCGTGGTCACCGTTTGTGTCTAAGACCACTATTGCCGTCACCGACACCATTTTTGTCTACGACGAGCGACGCTGTCCACGGCCACCGTCTCTATTCATATCCACCGTCGTCATCAACCAGACAACCACCGTCACATTTTTATCCACGATCATTGTCTCCGTCACCTTGTCTCCGCCTTGTCTACCGCCGTTTTATCATTTTCCACGATCACCGTTTTTGTCCGTCGCCGTCGTTTACAACCATCGTCTCCGACATTATCTCCGGCACCATCTCCATTTTTCCGGCGGATTTTAACATAGAGAGAAAGAGAAAAAATGAGAAAGAGGAGGAAGAAGAGATGTTGTGTAGTGAGTAAAATTGTCTTTTCAAATGAAGGTGTGGTAGATTTGATAAGGAGTTTCAAATTGTGGTAGATTTGATAAGGAATTTCAAATTGTGGTAGATTTTGTAAGAAATTTTGAAAAAAGTGGTATAGGATAAAATTTTCTCTTATAAGTATTTGGCACATCTCATCCACTATTTGTTCACTATTGATTTCAATTGAATAGATGGAGATATTTGTAGAGTTTTTAGATTTTTAGTTTCTTGTTTTTTTAGGATAACCAAAATCAAATACTAGTGTTTTTCTACCCAAAGAAAAAGGAAAAAAGGGAAAATTTGAAAAAATAGGCTAAATTGAACTTGACTTTGTCCAAATAACTCTTTATATACTTTTGCCACTTTTTACCAATAATACATTTAGGGAAAAATGTAACATCCTGAGACTAAATTATGTAATTTGATATATCATGGTTTTCACCCGTTTTTAGCCATGATATAAGTATGTTTTTAGTGTCTTTTTGGTGTTTTCGTATGGTTTTAGAGTCATTACAGGTTTATAGGTGTTTGGAGCATAATAGGAGAATTAGGAGCATTCTCGAGCATTTCGGAGAAAGAGATCGAAGTGTCAAACTCGGATTGGAAGATTGAGACTGGTGTCGATCGACACCATCCATCAGTGTCGATCGACACCCTGATCGTAGCAGAGAAAAAGCCAAATTTCGTGGAACCCGTTTGAGCCCAGAAGTTCCTGAAGATTACACTATTGTTCCAAGACGGTTTTGAAGTCTTATATATAGTTTTTAACAGCCATTGTTAGGCTTTATGCTTTATTCTATTGAGACCTAGCAAGAGATTTGATTCAGAGCTTTTAGGGAGACAAGTTCAGACTCTTTTCAGAGATTTCTTCGAACCCTTTTGTATCTCTTACTCTATCTTTTTAATGCAGTATTATTCAGTTATTGTGATTTTTTTGCTATTGCTATGTCTGAGTAATCTATTAGTTAGGCTTAGGGTTTTTCAAAGGCTGATGATAAATTGTTAGGATTTTATTACTGTTGGGATCAATCAATTTGTGTTCTTCACCTTGATAGTTTTAATTCTGCTTTAGGATTAATCACCCTGAATTAGACATGTTAGGTTGATTGGTAGATGCGAAAGCATTATTAGTTAACTAGATTAATATCTTTGGTGAGCAAAAGAACTATTCGCAAAGAAATTTGGCTTTGTGATTTTGTGAACTTATCGAAACTGTTATTAATGCTTGATTAAATTTATAGAACTCGCAAAGAAATTTGGTTTGCTAGGATTTAATCATAGATAACTTCTGCACCGAAAGTTGATTAGTTATACAATTGTTTTCGAGTTCTGGAACTGTTCTTAAGAAATATCCCGACAGTAATTTAATTCTTCGATTTTGAATCATGCATGTGAATTACCTGAATGCCTAGCGCTTTAGTCTTATTGAATTTAAAGAACATCAATCAATCGTTTACTTGCTTTACTTAATTGCTTTTCATTACAACTTTGTTAACTTAGCTTAATTTGAATTTGAAATTTTATTGTGTGAATCTTTTCCCTGAGGATTCGATCCCTAAGTACTATACGATCTCTTAATTTGAGAGAGTATTTCAAAAGGTAAATTTGAGCCTATCAAATTTTGGCGCCGTTGCCGAGGAATTGATTTCACCATTAGAATTTCGATTTTAGAGTTTTGTCTAAGTCTTTATTTTTGTTTTTAATTACTAACTAGTTTCTTTTTGTTTGCTTTTGATTTAGGTTTCAGGTGTATGCCTAAGCACATCACTAGAAGCAATACAGACAAGGAGTTAGTTGGATTTGATCTTGATACATTAGCTCTTTTAGAACGCAAAAACAGAAGAACAGTAAGAGAAGCTAAGATGGCCGAGAGACAGTTAGTGGTTGTGACTCAAGGAGAGGACGGAATTATGCGTGATCTAACTGGGCAGGGGTACAACGCAGCTGGGCAGAAGATTGATGAAGCTGGGGTCGTGATTGTCGAGCAACCGCCTGTTGCAGAAGCTGGTGTCGAGAGACACCAGCAGGGTATCGCTCGACACCCTGTTCAGAATCCGAATCCTTTGCTTTTAAACGCGAATGTTGGACGTACCTTGAGAGATTACAATAGGCCAGACCAGTTTTATGCGAATCGAGCTGCGATTCGACCCTTTGCGTTCCAGAGAAATGACTTTGAGTTGAAGCCTGGTTACTTCACTCTCGTTGCTCAACATCCCTACTCTGGTCTCCCCCATGAACACCCTATGGACCACATTGAACGCTTCAAAGACTTGGTATCTAGCATAAAGGCGAATGGAGTGTCTGAAGACTACCTCTACTGCAAGCTCTTCCCATACTCCCTTCATGGAGATGCAAGTCATTGGCTGAAGATGCTCCCTTCGGGATCACTTACTACTTGGGAGGACACCAAGGATACATTTCTGATTCACTTCTTTGATGAATCCAAATCTGAAGAGCTCAGATCGAAGATCACTAGTTTCAAGCAAGGAGACTTCGAGCCGTTTAAGACTGCATGGAATAGGTTCAAGGGTTACCAAAGGGACTGCCCTCATCATGGTTTCACGGACGTTCAGCTACTTAGTATCTTCTCTAGAGGGATTAGCTTGAGGTATGCTACAACTCTTGATGCTGCGAGTAACGGAAACTTCAAGACCAATTCTCCAGAGACTGCTCTTTAACTCATTGAGAACTTGGCGAACAGTAACAACACTAAGAGTGTAGATTTTGAGAGAAGCCAGTACGGTCCGAACGTGAGCAATGACAAGCTTGATGGAGTCATAAAGAAGCTGGATAACGCGATTAGTCTCTTTGCTGGAAAGAAGACTATTCACTTTGCTCAAGAGGTTGAGACTTGCAATCCAGAAATCACGAATAAGGAAGAAGATTTCAACTACATCAACGGTTCAGGGTTTCAGAAGTTCAACAATCCGCAAGGGAACAACAATAGAGGCTATCAGAGCAACTACCAGAGACCTTCAAGCCCGCAGTACCAGAAGTCCGAATTTCAGAAGCCATTTCAGCGCAGTGGGTATACAAGGAACTATGGATCGTCTTCTTACGAGAAACCTCCTCCTCCTTTTGCGGATTCGAAGATGGAAGCTATGCTTGCGCAAATCTTAGAGGGACAGCAGAAGATGGCAGTGACCTTTAACGGGAAGTTGGATTCCATATACCAGGATCTCAGTGGGAAATTCGAGTCATTGAGCACTCACATGAAGCAATTGGATATACAAGTTGCACAAGCAGCAGAGTCGGTGAAGAGACAAGATGGATTACTTCCATCAAGGACGGATGCAAATCCAAAAAGAGGTGCTATGGCTATCACAACAAAGAGTGGATGAGTGCTAGAACCAGTCTTGAAGAAGAGTGATGATACAAAGCCAATCAATGAGCTAGTCGAAGTGATGATACGCTGAGGACCAGCATCGATCGACACCTCGAGCTGAGCCAGAATCTGTTTCTGGCAATATCGACGAAATTGTGAAATCGAGAACGAGCGTTGATCGACACTCACCTAGTGTCGATCGACTCTCTGCCCAGATCAGTCCGAAAGTTGCGAAATCGTCGATTACCGCAGAGGAGAACGTCTACAATCCCAAACTTCCATACCCAAGGAGCGACAAGAAGTCTAAACAAGAGCTAGAGGATGCTAGATGCAAGAGTATTATGGATAAGATTCTTGTTGAGATGCCATTGATCGATGCGATACGATCAACTCCAGTGATTCCACGATACGTGAAGTGAATGGTCACTAAGAACTTGGGGCTTGAAGAAGGCTGCGCTATGATCTCAGAGCAGGTAAGTACAGTGATCCAGAACAGAATGCCAGAGAAGCTCACCGTTCCAGGAAGTTTTGTGCTTGATTGCTTGATTTTTACGGAGAGGTTTCCAAGATCTTTGTGCGATTTGGGTTCTAGCGTCAATTTGATGCCGCTTTCTGTTGCTATCAGCCTTGGGATGACTGATTTTCAACCCACTATGATCTCTCTTATCCTAGCAGATAGAATGGTGCGAATCCCAGAAGGAATCCTTGAAGATGTTCCATTTAAGGTTGGAGAATGCATGATTCCTACGGACTTTGTGGTTCTGCATTATGGAGAAGAACTCAAGGATCCTCTTATCTTAGGAAGACCCTTCTTGGCTACAACTGGAGCGATGATAGATGTCAAAGGAGGAAGGATCACTTTGAATGTAGGCGATTTGGAGATGAAATTCGATATGGACAAGATCATGAGGAAACCTACAATAGATGGTCAGACCTTCTACGTGGACACTTTGGATCATCTTGCAGAAGAGTACTTTCATGAGATGAGCTTCACCGATCCTTTAGAAAGAGCTTTGATTACTTCCCCACAAGTTGAGCATTTGGATGAGATTGCTGAAGGTTATGTTTCGATGATGGATGCGAGCGAACAATTAATGTAAGTGGTTGCAAACAAGGAACAGGCTAAGATTCATGTGAAGATTCCTGTAAAGGGTAGCGATTGAAGCGAGGAGAAGGCTCCTAAAATCGATCTCAAACCACTTCCTGTCGGGCTAAGGTACGCGTTTCTTGGTACTAATTCCACTTATCCTGTCATTGTTAATGCTTCTTTGAATAACGCATAACTCACGTTATTTCTAATAAGGCTGCGAAAGTTTCGCAAAGCTCTTGGCTATTCTCTTGATGATATTTCAGGTATTGCTCCAGATCTATGCATGCATAAGATTCACTTGGAAGACGAGTCTAAGTCATCAATTGAGCATCATAGGCGACTGAATCCGAATTTGACTGAGGTTGTTAAGAAGGAGATTATGAAGCTTTTGGAAGCAGGGATTATCTATCCCATCTCAGACAGTGCTTGGGTTAGTCCGGTCCATGTAGTTCCTAAGAAAGGAGGTGTCACAGTGGTAAAGAATGAGAAGAACGAGCTAATTCCTACAAGGACAGTTACTGGTCACCGGATGTGCATCGGTTATAGGAAGGTTAATGCAGCCACTAGGAAAGACCATTTTCCTTTGTCGTTCATTGATCAGATGTTGGAGAGGCTTGCGAATCATCCTTACTATTGCTTCCTCGATGGCTATTCAGGATTCTTTCAAATCCCTATTCATCTCAACAATCAGGAGAAGACTACCTTCACTTGTCCTTATGGTACTTTTGCATATCGCAGGATGCCCTTTGAACTTTGCAATGCTCCTGCAACCTTCCAGCGCTGCATGATGTCTATCTTCACGGACATAATTGAGGATTACATGGAGGTTTTCATGGATGATTTTTCAGTGTATGGATCCTCTTTCAAGGATTGCTTGAGTAATTTGGAGAAGGTACTAGCTCGATGCGAGGAAAAGCACTTGGTATTGAACTGGGAAAAGTGCCACTTTATGGTAAAAGATGACATAGTGCTTGGACATAAGATTTCAGAAGCTGGGATTGAAGTGGATCGTGCTAAGATAGAGGTTATGACGAGTCTTCAACCGCCTAATGATGTGAAGTCTGTAAGGAGTTTTCTGGGACACGCTAGTTTCTACAGAAGATTCATCAAAGATTTCAGCAAGATCGAGCGACCATTGACTGCTTTGCTCTGCAAGGATATGAAGTTTGAGTTTTTTTGCGAAATGTCTATCAGCTTTTGAGCAGATTAAGAAGGTTCTTGTGAGCGCTCCGATTGTGCAACCACCAGATTGGGATTTGCCCTTCGAGATCATGTGTGATGCTAGTGACTATGCAGTCGGGGATGTTCTAGCACAGAAAAAGGACAAGAAGCTTCACGCCATTTACTATGCAAGTCGAACGCTTGATGAAGCTCAGAGAAATTATGTGACTACTGAGAAGGAGTTGTTAGCTTTGGTGTTTGCATTTGAGAAGTTTCGACTATACTTGATTGGATCCAAGGTGATTGTGCATAAAGATCATTCAGCGCTCAAGTACTTAATGCAAAAGAAGGACGTGAAACCGAGATTGTTACGATGGATACTACTTCTTCAAGAGTTCGACATTGAGGTTAAGGACAAGAAGGGTGTTGAGAATGGTGTTGCAGATCATCTCTCTAGAATCAAAATTGAAGACGAAGTGCCTATTAACGATTTCTTGCCGAAAGAATGAGTTAATTTCGTCGAAAGTGATTTGCAGGACTTAGTGTCAATCAACACTGGCCTTGACTGTCGATCGACACCCACTTTCTTCGAATCGACGAATCGTGTACAAAACAGAGCAGCGATCGACACTGTCATGAGCGTCGATCGACACCATATTGACAGACTTGTTAATCTTCCAAAAATCGTCTCGAAGGCCTTTCAAGAGCTTGTGTTCGCTGTCTCGATGAGTAACAGACCGTGGTATGCTGATATTACCAACTACTTGGCTGCGGAGGATGTGCCTGCAAATCTTAAGAACTACGACAAGAAGCGATTTATGCAAGAACTTCGGAGGTATTATTCGGATGAACCTTATCTCTACAAGCTTTGTTCGGATGGTATCTACAGGAGATGCATTGCAGAGACTGAGGTTCAGGATGTGCTTTTCTGTTGTCATGGTTCGGAGTATGCTGGTCACTTCGCTACATTCAAGACGGTTGCTAAGGTACTACAAGCTGAATTCTGGTGGCCTACGATGTTCAAGGATGCTCACGCTTTTATTGAAAAGTGTGATGCTTGTCAGAGAAGAGGGAAGATCACAAGCGACATGAGATGCCACAGAACTTCATCCTTGAAGTTGAAGTTTTCGATTGTTGGGGAATTGACTTCATGGGACCTTTTCCGTCTTCGTATAGAAACAAGTACATCCTAGTCGCTGTGGATTATGTCTCCAAATGGGTTGAAGCGATTGCTAGTCCGAAAAACGATTCTGCTGTGGTCCTTAAGCTGTTTAAGACCATCATTTTTCCTAGATTTGGAGTGCCTCGGATAGTCATCAGTGAAAGTGGTACGCACTTTATCAACAAAGTGTTTGCTAATCTGCTCAGCAAGTATGGTGTTTACCATCGAGTGGCTTCTCCTTATCATCCTCAGACGAGTGGACATGTCGAGGTTTCGAATAGACATATTAAGGAGATCCTAGAGAAGACAGTAGGAGCTACAAGAAAGGATTGGTCGAAGAAGCTAGATAATGCGCTTTGGGCTTACAAGACAGCTTTCAAGACTCCTTTGGGTACAACGCCGTTTCATCTACTCTATGGTAAAGCATGTCATCTTCTAGTGGAAATTGAGCATAAGGCAGCATGGGCAGTGAAACAGATGAACTTCAACTTGAAGACTGCTGCAGAAAGGCGTTTGATACAGTTGAATGAACTGGATGAGATAAGACATCTCGCTTATGAAAACTCCAAGTTATACAAGGAGCGGACTAAGGCCTATCCTGATAAGAAGATCATCTCAAGGAAGTTTGAGCCAAATGACCAGGTACTCCTATATAACTCTCGTTTACATCTGTTTCCTAGAAAATTACGTTCTCGTTGGTCTGGTCCTTTTACAATCAAAGAGGTTAGGCCCCATGGAGTAGTTGTTCTGATCAGTTCAGAAGGAAAGGAGTTCACCATGAATGGCCAAAGGGTGAAACACTATTGGGCGAAAGCCGAGATTCCAGCAGGACACATTGTTCCTCTGGACGATGCACCCGTCGCCTAAACCCGACACAGTCAAGCTAATGACTGAAAACGAGCGCTGAGTGGGAGGCAACCTACTGGTAAGTATAATTTTATTTCCATTTGTTTACTGATTATTACGTTTAGTTTCAGTGTTTCAAGAATTTATTAAATAAATAAAAAATTGTGGCGAGGAAAAGAGAGTGTCGATCGACATCACGGATGACATCGATCGACAACCTGCGGATTACACGAGGTAAGTATTTCTTTTAAAACCCGACTATTGTTTTCACTTTTTAAAACCCGAAACTCTCTTTTCCTCTCAAAAATCTTCTCAACTCTCTCGATTCTTCACGAAATCAAGTGATTTTTGGGTCTAAATCGAGTGAATTTTCACCCTCTTTTCGATTCTAGCATTCGTTTTACCGATCTACAAGGTATGTGTCTCAAAATCCCTTCTTTTCAATTCGGTGCAAAAGTTTGAAACTTGAAAAATCATTCTCTTCCACTTAATAATATCATTTAATCCGGCCTCTCTAGGTTGTTTTAGAGTGGAATTGATTGATACCATGGTTTGCATTGAGTAATTTAGAGAGTTGTGAACTTGTTAGGTTTTGAGATGAAATTTTGATGAAATTGGTGTTTTAGAATGGAATTGGTTGAAATTGGTAATGAATTGGTGTTCATTGATGTATTGTTGATAAACGTTGGCTATTGCATTGTACGAAATCATTGAAAATGGAACTGCAAATTTTGTGAAAATTTCGGATTGATATTGTGTGGTGTCGATCGACACTACCTGGGAGTGTCGATCGACACCCTTACGGCATATTGAAATTTTTGTTTTGATTTCGGATTTCATGTTTGCTTCTTGTTGTGTTATTGCAGATGGCTCCAACAAGGAAGTCTCGTGAGGGTAAAGAGATTGCTTCTGGTTCGAATTCCTATAATCGTTGGCCCGTTGGTAAATTTTAAAAGGTTCCGATCAAAATCAACAAGAAATGGGGCGATGTTGAAAAGATACTTCTCAGTGATAAAGTTGCGAATAGGACACTTAGCGACAATTGGAATGATTACAACTCGTTGTATTACAACTAGTGGAGGAAAGTGAAGCTCGAACCGACAAAGATTGCGGATGCTTCGACTATGAAAACCCTTGGGATCTACGATTAGATTGTGCGTTTATCAGCTAACGTAGGATTGGGTCGCATTCCATTCAGGCATTATCCTCTATGGACTGATTTCGTTCGGCAGTTCTTCGCATCTATTCGTGTTTACCACACCGAGCCAGATTCTGACAAGGATTCACTTCAAGCGAGTCACGGGATTCTGAGTTTCATGATTCGAGGAACGAGGTACCGAGTCTCTTTCCGTGATTTTTGCACCATCTATGGGTTTGAGCAACCCGATTTCCAGTCTTCGTCGCTTCCGTCGGATTTTCCTGAGCAAAGAGCTTTTTGGGCACGATTTGGGACGGGGGTTTATGATAGCAAGGAGTCCACTCAAACAGATGTTTGCCATCCTCTCTGCGCTACTTGGTTCGGATCTTTGCTTCTACTTTGTTGTGTCACGCTGAGCAGAACAAGATGCGACAATCCGAGTTGGTTTTGTTGTACATGGCACTTTGGAGAGACATTGCAGGCACTCATGAGATTCCCATTGATGTTAACATAGGAGCAGTCTTCGCTCATCATTTGATGACTTTGCAGAGCACACAATTGACTTTAGCTTCGGGGAGCAAGGCTATCACTGTTGGGAGTTTGTTGACTCCTATCTTTATCTTCTGCAGAGTTGACTTTACAGGTTATACATCATAGGACCAGCCTTGTTCCATGGATCTTCCTTATCTTCACAGAGTTACCTGGCTTAAACAAGGTAATTTGTGGTCTTACTGCGATGCTTTTAAGGTCCCGCGATTTGGTTCTATTACCCGTTCCTGGCTTGGTTTCTAGCGCGATAGACTCATCTGCACTTTCCTTCGAGATTGATCCGACGCTATTTCGGACTTATACTGCGAGTCGCAAGCAGCGAACACATACTACTCGAGATGCGAGTTCTTCTAGGACTCCCGAGCCCTTTCCCGGATTTCCACCAGATATCGAGTTCCCGATGGAGGAGACAGTGTTTCAGCGTTTGATTGTTCAGAGTCTTAGGGCCATTTGGGATCGCATATCATGCACTCGTCCTCGTTCTCGTTCACCACCTCCCGCGCATTCACCTTCACCAGCTTTGGCAGAGGATGTAGAGGAGCCTGCAGAGGATGAGGCTTAGTTTCATCGCTATCAGAACTATCTTTTACGGTTTTATGTTTCTTTTACTTTTCTTTTTTATTTTCTTTCTTTTGAGTCAACTTGTTATTTTTGTTTTGAGTCAGTTTGTGTTTGTTTCAGTACTTTGATAAACTTATGAGATTATATTATGTCGTTGCTTTTAATCGTGTATTCTATGAGTGTCTAACAGTGCTAACTTTAAGAGACTAATCTAACTTTGACGAGCTCCGTTGAAAATCATCAAAGAACCGAATCTTGGAAAATATTTGGATTTTCAGGACTGGTGTCGATCGACACCCTCGACAGGTAACACTTTCTCTTCGTTTTTCAAATACGTTTCATTTTATTTTCTTTTCTTTTTGCCACCTTCGGATTTGTTTAACACTGGGGACAGTGTTACTTAAGTCTGGGGGAGGTAGTCGCTAACTTTTGTGTTCTGTTTTGAGTTTTTATTGAGTCAGTCCAGTTTTTAAGTTTTTATTCGGGTCAAAACTCCCCTAATAACTTGCTTTGAGCAGTACTCAAGGACCATTACCAATGCAAGTTGGTTGGTTTTATTAGGTGGGTAAATGATAGTGGATCAGTTTAACGGAGCAAGTTCAGATTTCTGGAGAACGCCAGAAAGGATGTTGCAGACCCCGCCCTTAATCAACTCTAAATCTCTTGTCAAGGGTATTAGTAATCGCAAGACTTGATTCAGCTTCCAAACACTTGAAAGCGAGGACGGACCGCTCTTGAAACTTCTTCCCAAATGACGAATTTAACTGTCGTAGATCAAAAAGAAAAAGCCTCATGACCCTGTCTCCACAAGAACACTAGTAGTGAGCGCTGATCTAGTTAAGTCGTAGAGATGCCGAGGAAATAATAATAAAAAAAAAGTTTACAGAAAAGTGCAAGTCCGAAAGTCAGCTAAAAAAATCATCAGAAAAAGGCATTGCATCTCTATCATATCCTTAATTGGATATAGTTTCAGAGGGAAGAGAGAGGGTGAAACGCATGAAAGTGTTAAAGAAAGTGAAAGAATCTAGAAGGTCCGGCGATCGATATTCCCTCGATGAGACCGCACCTAAATAATGAAAGGGATTTGCGACTGAAAGTCTGAGATTTTCTAAGGAGTTTGGAATCAATCTGGAGGACTGCTAAGCTTTTAGGGACACATCGAAATATTACCGGATTGGCTTCGCAGGTATGTGGTTTCTAAAGGAGTGATTTCATCTGCTTTGCTTAGGGACAAACAAAAAGCTAAGTCTGAGGGAGTTGATATATCATGGTTTTTACCCGTTTTTAGCCATGATATAAGTCCATTTTTAGTGTCTTTTCCGTGTTTTCGTATGGTTTTAGAGTCATTACAGGTTTATAGGTGTTTGGAGCATAATAGGAGAATTAAGAGCATTCTGGAGCATTTCGGAGAAAGAGATCGAAGTGTCAAACTCGGATTGGAAGATTGAGACTGGTGTCGATCGACACCATCCATCAGTGTCGATCGACACCCTGATCGTAGCAGAGAAAAAGCCCAATTTCGTGGAACCCGTTTGAGCCCAGAAGTTCCTGAAGATTACACTATTGTTCCAAGACGGTTTTGAAGTCTTATATATAGTTTTTAACAGCCATTGTTAGGCTTTATGCTTTATTCTATTGAGACCTAGCAAGAGATTTGATTCAGAGCTTTTAGGGAGACAAGTTCAGACTCTTTTCAGAGATTTCTTCGAACCCTTTTGTATCTCTTACTCTATCTTTTTAATGCAGTATTATTCAGTTATTGTGATGTTTTTGCTATTGCTATGTCTGAGTAATCTATTAGTTAGGCTTAGGGTTTTTCAAAGGCTGATGATAAATTGTTAGGATTTTATTACTGTTGGGATCAATCAATTTGTGTTCTTCACCTTGATAGTTTTAATTCTGCTTTAGGATTGATCACCCTGAATTAGACATGTTAGGTTGATTGGTAGATGCGAAAGCATTATTAGTTAACTAGATTAATATCTTTGGTGAGCAAAAGAACTATTCGCAAAGAAATTTGGCTTTGTGATTTTGTGAACTTATCGAAACTGTTATTAATGCTTGATTAAATTTATAGAACTCGCAAAGAAATTTAGTTTGCTAGGATTTAATCATAGATAACTTCTGCACCGAAAGTTGATTAGTTATACAATTGTTTTCGAGTTCTGGAACTGTTCTTAAGAAATATCCCGACAGTAATTTAATTCTTCGATTTTGAATCATGCATGTGAATTACCTGAATGCCTAGCGCTTTAGTCTTATTGAATTTAAAGAACATCAATCAATCGTTTACTTGCTTTACTTAATTGCTTTTCATTACAACTTTGTTAACTTAGCTTAATTTGAATTTGAAATTTTATTGTGTGAATCTTTTCCCTAAGGATTCGATCCCTAAGTACTATACGGTCTCTTAATTTGAGAGAGTAGTTAAAAGGGTAAATTTGAGCCTATCATAATTTGGTAAGGGGTGTCGATCGACACCAAGGCTGGGTGTCGATCGACACCATGTTTTCGGTTGGTTTCCGGTTTAAGTTTTATTGCGCAGTTTGGCTCGGTTTAGGGTTGGAAACCCTAGGCCTTCGTATTTAACTCTAACATTTCTTAAATCAGTGATGATTCTCAAGAACCCATCAATGTTGCTTTCCACTGACAAAAAATCACTCATCTTGTAACTATAGAGATGTTGCTTGAGATAAATCATATTCGGCAAAGACTTAGACATGTATAACGCATCTTAACGCGTAAGCATACCAGCAGGAGTAGACTCATGTATAACCTTCCTTAATACCTGATCCGTCAAACTCATAATGATAATATTACGCGCTTTCCTTTGCTTCTCAGTAAGATCCTTTTAAGCTTTTATTGGTGGTGGTGGCGGAGGAGGCAGTAGTAATCCAGACTCCGGTGTAGTTGGTTATGACTTCACCTCTACTGGAGGAGCTGAGTCCAGCTCCATCTCTTGCTCCTTCAACGCATCGATCAAACCGATCAACTCCAGATGCGCAAAGATCTACTTATTCCATAGATTGTAATCGATCAGACCATTGAACTTCTCCACCTTAACTTTTGCGGAACTCATCATGATAGAGAATCACCGTAGATCTATCGCCTCACCGTAAATCTAACAAACCTCGCCGTAGATCTTTCACCGGAAACCAAAACCATTACGACAGAGCTATAACTTGTCTCCGGTACAACTTGTTGTGGTTTTGGATCCTAAATCTAATCAATTGAGCAAGAATGAAAATTTTAGAAAACTAAATGACACGAGAGTTTATATCCAGTTCAGCCGTAAACTGCGAACCTACGTCTGGCCGGGGCTCTATACCCGGAATCTACTAGCCGAAGAGTTTTTGGTGTATCAAAATTGTTTATCTGATAATTCCTCACCCAACCTAACTTTCAATACAAGAATCCTTACTCTAACCAAACTCTAACCAACAGAAAAGATGATAAAAAGAAGAAGAAGAAGATCCCAAGGATTAACCTAATCTATCTCTCTCTCACTCACCAACAAGAATTCTCAAAATTGTTACAACTGATCAATCTAAGAAATATAACAAAATTTTCTTATCTATAAACTCTTGAGCTTCCTTCTCTAATATTGATAATAGCTAAAATCTCCTTGTACCCAAAATGCAGCCATTTCACTCAATTAATGAACCAGGAAATAACCAAGTCTGAACCAACTCTAATTTCCAATTGATGTTACCTATCCTCAGAACCTAACCAATAATCACAAGCGGAAGATTAAACAAGAATGGTCGAGTATATAAGAGATGTCCAACTCTAATTAGTATGAGGCCTTTAGGGAAAGAATCCAAAGATAAATTCCTGCGGACTTTGCTCTTCGGCCCAAAGCGGATAATATCATACTAATAGGAGAGTTGGACATGGGCTTGGAAAGCCCCACAAATGGTATCAGAGCCTAGGTTCGGGAAAAGAGAACCTGGAGAAGTGGGTGTGGGCAGCAAGGTCGATGTGGGAAGATAACCCTCAAGGTGATCTCTGATTAAGGGTGTTGGTGCCTTGTGTCGAAAGCCATCCTGACTATCCAGAGGTTAGGCGGCGGGTTCTATTGGATTACAGCGGTACAAGATGGGTACCAAGTTTGCTGGAGGTGGGAGGACACCGGTTCGTGGTCGTTGGTTTGAGGGGGATATGTTGGGATAACAATCCAAGTCTCACATCGGAAGATTAGACAAGAATGGTCGAGTATATAAGAGATGTCCAACTCTAATTAGTATGAGGCCTTTTGGGAATGAACCAAAGATAAATCAATGCAGACTTTGTTGTTCGGCCCAAAGCGGACAATATCATACTAATAGGAGAGTTGGACATGACTTGGAAAACCCCACACTCGCAAAGCAAACCGGATGTTCTAAAACCGAATGTTCGTAAGAGAAACCAGCTAGTTGTTTTCTTGTATTAGCATTTATATTCATTTTTGGTTAGATGTTGCATCTATGTATTCGTTTAATCATTGTATAAAGTGCATTTGTGACAAATATATATATATATATATATATATAGACAAATATATATCTATATATATATATACATATCTATCCATTTTGTGAAAACAGCAAATCAAATCTTGAAGACAATGGAAATCAAATCAAGTAAAAGCAAATGCAGGATCAGAATAAATAAAATCGAAACAAAATTTTGCACCGTATAATAAAGAAATTTTATATACCATTTTCATATAATCATCAAAAACTACAATCATGAAAATCATTATTGATTTATGGCACGTAGAGAGATCAGGGAATAAAAGCCAGCTTGTTTTTTCCAATTTATATTACATTTTCTCAATCATTCATAAGGGCTCAATCATACATGGTTGTTTCTTCATGGTGGTTACTATCACTTCATTACAACATAAAACTCAAATATCATTAAAGTATCATGAAGGATGTACGGAATTATAAACCCCTTAAAATAGAACTGTGATTGTATTTCTGGTAGGACGAAGTAAGTAATTAATCATTTGATTTGAATTTGGAGCAACTAATTATACTCTTAACGTTAAATAATAATACTACCTCAATAGTATTTGATTTACTAATGCGTAGAAACAAAGAAAATGAACGTGTATTGTGAATTTGTGATATAAGGCCATGTTGTACGGGCCACTACGTAAGAATCATTTGAAGATTAATTAATTGTTGGATTATTAAACTATAAAAAGTAAATGATGGCCTAATTATGATCTCGTGGATAGCAGTTACGAAGGGTGGAAAATTTGGTAGACAAAAAATCTGTGGACAATATGCCTTTCTAGTAGTTGACCCACCGGCTGATTATATATAACTTATACATTCATTTGTAGAATTTAAATCTTTAGAATATATAAATTTATGGTAAGTTGCATACACTCAAAATTTGTCAGAAACAATTATGAGTTGAGTTATTTTATTCATCAACCATTATAACGGGACGGATGATTGAAACGGATCGCACTAGTTCCATTTAATATGATCGTTCTGCTTTTGCGGTACTAACCACATTTTTCCGTTCAATCTTCATATTTCATTTAGCTTATCAGTTATGATTCTGCATTGATCATTCCATCGTCACTTTTTAGAAATGTTCTCTTTCTCTTGTCCGATTCTATATAAATCAAATACAATATATATATATATATATATATATATATATATAAACCATTCATTTTTCATTTAGTTAGACACAAATATAACTAGTTTCTTGTGTATTTTTCCGTTCCATACGTTATTTTGGCCTATAAAAACGTAATTATTGACAATGTTACTGCTATCGTTTTGAGTCAGATTTTGAAGAAGTTATTCGATTGATAAATGACCCAGATTTTTTTTTATACTTGAATGAATTTAAATAATTTTGTAAAGAAAGTTTTCTAATTTTTCAGTTCTTTTTATTCCACATTCTAGTAATGTATATGCACGCGAAAATGGTACATATGAGTTTTTTTTTCTATGTAAGCATTTTGGTGTCGTATTTATTATCTTATGAAAAACAAGGCTTGTTCACACCAGATTAGTAAACAAATGACTTTTTGTTGTAAAATAAATAAATATATTTGATCTAGTATTCTGATATAATAATATTATTATTATTTACGGTTATAAAATGTGCAATGCTCTTTGCGTAATCGTTGCTGATATATTCATTGCTCCCCCGCTAGTTCATCACCAGCACATGCAACGAACGCCAGAATGAAAATTTGAATATTGCAGTAATATATTAAATAAGGCATTAGAATAAGATTTTTGTTTTCTTTAATTTTATCAAATCGGCGTCAACTTTATAATTACATGTATTTAGCGCAGAATTAAGCCGACTTTGTTGTTGATAACATAATAAACCAAACAAATTTGAATATTTTCCAAAACATATGATTCAGTCGTTGAAGCCAATCATTATTTGCATATCTCTATAGTTTCCCAACGTTCTCTCTTTGGTACAAAATAAACTCTATAAATTAACTCTATAAATTAATAGTTCGCTAAACTAATAGAGTTTTTCTGGTCCCAAAAAGTTTTCGATTTAATTAATCTCTCGGTAAATTAGTATCTCACTAAATTAATAAAATATTGTGGTTCCAATATTATTAATCTAAAGAGGTTTTACTATATTTTGTTGATTTAACTTAGGAACGTTTTTTGTATGTACTGAGACATATTTTGTGTTTCTAATGTTAATCTTGAAATTTTGTAGCAAACAAATTTGTAATAATCTAAGAAAAAATTGTATAAAAGAATTACAACATTTTACAAGTAGAAACCAAACTACATGAAGAACTATGCTATATTTATCCCTGTAAATTAATAAGATTAAATCTGGAGAAATAAATTTTGGAAAGTAAAATAAAAAGTTTCACATGGTTTGAAACTAAAAAAGAAAAGTAAAAAAATGTTCACATTTATCACATGAGGTGTGATTGGTAAACAATGTAGAGAAAGAGAAGAAAAAGTAAAAAGAAAAGTAAAAGCTATTTTAGAAGAAAAAAAAATTCCGTGTTTTCTAGGAAGGAAGAATTCTTTTTATTTTTTCTAAGTTACTTTCAAAAAAAATTAATTTTCTTCTCATTTTTACTTGACCGGTAGAAATAAGGAATATTTGTTTTTCTTCTCTTTTTTCTTTTTTCTATTAGTGTCAATCAGTCATATCCAATGTTCAAAAATTCGCCAGCCGTTAGTCGGACGGTCGGAGTGGGCCTAGCGATTAATGAGGAAATAGGAGATTAATCGGGGATTAGTTTTACAGATTTTTAAGGAAATATAGTATATGTATAATATTTCTGCGGATAAATAGGAATAAATTAAGATAGTATGGTGGTACAATGAGATTAATTATACATTGAGAACGCGTGTTCGAATCTCTCATCTACCTTTTTGATCTATTTCTGCGTATTTACTTTAATGAAATGCAAAATGACGAAATTGTCCTCGTCTTCCTCATGAAGAAAAATGATTTCTGCAACCCTAGCCGCCATATATGTTCAATTTCCTCACGTTATTCTTCATTTTTTTTTTACTTTTTATTGTTCTTAATATCAAAATATGACAGATCTATAAAGTTTTAATCGATTTTGAATTTAAAATGATGAAAATTTTGAGTTTTTTTTCAAAAAATCCAAAAGATTGCCCGACAGCGATTAATTGACGATAATCGTGGTGCAAAATATCTGACAGCGATTAATCAGCTAGGCGGCTGATTTTTTGAACATGGGTCATACCTATGGTTTCACGAACAGTGACGTGGAAATTGAAGTCCTTTACCGGCACGGCCTTGCATGTTCGAATGAGACTTTAGTTCTACTAAGATAGGTCGGTAAAAATTAATTTTTAATAATTATACTAGTAGGACTGATTGTCGTTAGTAAACACTTGACTTAATTTAAAATTAGTAAAAAGTACTCATATGGGATTAATACTTTATTTTATACTTTGGAAAAGCAACCAAAAAAAAAAGTGGAGATCCAATCGCTAGATTCCGAGAATAGAAGTTTTTTTTTTTTTTTTTTTCAAAAAAAGAAGTGTTTATGTTAAACTGTGAAACCGTTTGCTTTGGAAACTGTAGCCTTCCCCATGTCTCATGTTCTTTTTCTCTCTCACCACGACAATACCACTTCAATTTCTTACGTTCTACGTTATGTTTTGGCTCATCACATAAATATATTAAACTAGAAAAAGTCATTATTTACATAAATTTTAAATTTATTTTATTGTATATAAGTGATATTTAAAAAATATTCTCACAAATTATATTTTTAAAAACCAAAATATAAAACTAAATGACAATATGTTTGAAAATTTTATTAGATGTAAAGACAAACAATATGTTTTGTCTTATTATTTATATATGACAAAAAAACAATTTTGTAATTGACTTGAAACTAAATTAGTGAATTTTCTTATTTATATTGCATAAACATATAAAAGTAAAGTGATTTTAAACTATTTTAATATTGATATATTATAAATTAATTGATTTCCTATCAAGGTAAAATGTTCAAATTTCCTAATTATCTTCAATAATAAATTGATTAGATTAGACTTTAAATTATCTTCAATAGTAGTAAGTGAATGTGGATGTTGAATTTAGATGAGATCAATTTGATAGTAAAATAATTAATAATTTGTTGAATTTAAATAATCAAAATGTTAGATTGGCGTTTAAAAGTATAATTGATAAGTAAATGGAAAGATTAATTTTGCAAGTTTAGGAATTAATACCAATCACGAATGATCATTATTAGAAGTGTATAAATTTATTTAATTAAATAGATTCTACATTAGAAAAAAAATAATTGGCCTTTCAAAATATCTCCTACTTTTGTGAATGACTTTTAGAAAAACTTTTAGTAGCAGGTTATATATTTTTCTATCCGTGATATATACAAGTGTCTTTAGTAGTCTAGTGTTTCTTCTCCACTTAAATTACTAAGGTTTGCTGGGTTTGAAACCTAGAAAAAACATTTTAAACTTTTTTTTTAAAATAGAATTTTGTAAATAAAAATAACATTTGTTGTCAGGGCTTGTTGGCATATGACAACCCTAAAATATTATAAAGATAACAAAAATCATCTTCTTTTGCCGATTCTATACAATTTTAATTTATTTAATATCTACCTCAATACAATTCAACAAAAAAAGGACTATACATATTATACAATTATCGTGACCAAAAGTAAATGCTATATAGGTTTATCCAAAAAAAAAAAAGAGTCGTGGATTCAATATTTATTTTATTTTCTCATTTTGCCATGCTATCAATAACATAAGTGTTTACTAGTCGCGGAATTGAAACAAAATACCAAAAGCATAAACAAACATGGCCTTAATAACGACTTAAGTTTAACCAAGAAGGTCAAACAAGAAGTAAATAACCTAACTAGAAGTTTTCAAGTTGGGTATTAATAAAACCAAAATCATATGATTAGTCGAATATTTTTAAACATTTAATTTTCAAAAGTAATCCATAAAATAATCAAAACAAGATTCCGAAATGTCATCACCACCTCTATATATCTCCCTAATCTCCCAAACCCACCATCTCTCCATCATTACACAAAGATACAAACACAAAGCACATAAACCATTTCTTCTTCTTCTTCTTCTGTTTCCACCATGGAGGCCAAGAAGTCAAACAAAATCAGAGAGATCGTAAAGCTTCAACAAATCCTCAAGAAATGGCGAAAAGTCGCACACGCATCAAAACAAGCCAACAACAAGATTGACAACGAAGAAGAGAACAACAACAACAACATCACCAGAAGTGGAAGTGGCAGTGGAAGTGGAAGTAAGAGCATCAAGTTTCTGAAGAGGACACTATCCTTCACAGATGTAACAGCGATTCCTAAAGGCTACTTAGCTGTCTCGGTGGGTAAAGAAGAGAAGAGATACAAGATACCAACTGACTACCTTAGCCACCAAGCTTTCCACGCGCTATTGCGTGAAGCAGAAGAAGAGTTTGGGTTTCAACAAGCTGGTGTGTTGAAGATTCCTTGTGAAGTTGCTGTGTTTGAGACCATTTTGAAGATTATGGAAGACAACAAGAATGATCCTTACATGACCACTCAAGAGTGTAGGTTCAATGCGACGGGTGAGGAAGTGATGAGTTATCGTCATCCTTCGGATTGTCCTAGGACTCCATCTCATCAACCTCACAGTCCAATGTGCAGATAGTTTTAATTTTATTGTGTTTTGATTTGGTTTGTTGTTGTTGCTTTAAACCATTCTTCTTCATCTTCTTCCCTATGTTCCCACTTTTTCCCTTGGGGATTTGGACTTGTGTACTCTTCAACTTTAAGGAGAAAAAGAATGAGAGACAAAGAGAGATTTTTGAATAATGGAATGTACAAACGGATCATTAAAACAAATTGACAAAATATGAACAAACTCTCTTTTTCTTTTTCCTAAAATGAATCAAGGACGTAAACATTTAAGCTTCATGTTTAGATCCATTCAATCCTCTTTGTTATTTTGTAGTATCATAAAACTTAATCCTTCATCTAAGCGGATAACACCATACGAATGAGAACATGGAGGAGAATGTGACATTCATAGTTTAAGAATGATTAATCACATACATGTAAACAAAAGCAATTTACATTATTTAGTTTCCTTTTTCCAAGATCTGCATTTGTCCTTTAAACTCTAAGTAGAAATCAAACTCACATCATCCCAAAATGCCATCTCAAGTGGCTAAAGCGTAAACTCGAGTGTCCCTAAAGTTCGAAACTCGCTTTACTTGCACTTGACCATTGTGCTATTCATGTGGCAGTTAATCCCAAGGTTAGGCTTATGAGACCTTGTTACAAAAATATCAAAAGGTTCATGTTTCTATCTATGCATATTACGGTTTTCCCGGGAACTACCCATGTGCATTGTTGTTGCAGTTATGCCAAGTAATCAGAGACTTAAATGGTAAATTAATAGAGTAACTAACATCAAATTAAAAATAGGTGTGAATACGGCAATGTACTTTTTAATCATCAAGTGGAGACTATTGTTGTTAAATAATTTAAGATTAACAAAAGTACAGCATCCTATGCTTTTACTACCAGAACTATAATGATGCCTATAATAAATATCTTAATTAGTGATTATAATAACATAATCACAGCATCACAGTCACACTTTTCTCTAAAGTCTAAACTAAGTACCCTTCATTATTGAACTCACATGCGATTAGACGATTAATCCCAACCAGAGTACGGCAAAATCAAAATGGAATGATCTTGGTATCCTCCCAAAATCAATCAAAATTCAAGAGAGTGTGCTCTAATCTATGGTCAAAGTCATAGCTTTAAGCATCCGAGATCTGATAAAACGGAAAAGGTCACATGGCATTTGCAACCTGAGACTCTTAACACTATCTAAAGCAATCACTCAAATAATACATGTGTTAATGATTACATGTAGCTGATCTCGAGGATACTGAAATAACAGTGTGATTTATGAGCAATTAGGAGAATTAAATGGCTGGTTCCATATAAGACAACAGCAAGATCCAGCAAGAGATTTAACATGAACCAACCATACACCTCGGAAACTTGAATACAGTTGTGAGTTGTGACTGTACGTCCATGACTCATACTATAGTTTACTGCCTTGAAAGATTAGTCTTCAAAAGTCATGAGCTAAAAGACAATTAGATAAACAAAGGACATGTTTTTGTTTGTTCTCTAAGGCATTAATCAATATGGACAATGACTCATTTGACTAAAAAGCCAGCCAAGCAAAGGCTACACTAAGCATTTTCACGTGAGCTCAGAGATCAGTACAGAGACAAGCAATGGATAGAGCTCATAAATCCAAATGATATCTATAAATTCAGAAATTTCAATTCAGATAGATTTTAGTGTCTGAGTTCATTAGTCGACAGTCAAAAATAGTATCAACCATTTTGACGTTTACAACCACGTCGTCGGCGCAGACAAAGGGCATGTTCGTTTCCTCATTTGGCATTCCCATTCAAATGGTTCATCTAAATGCTCCATCTGAATGAATCATTTCTATTCAAATGGTCCATTTGAATGGACAAACGAACAAGCCCGTAACCGTAAACAACCGGATTTCAAAGTTGGTTGCTTGTCGCCAATGGCGTTCTTTCCAAACCGAGTTCATTGGAGGTGATGGTGAACACAAAGCGGTCACAAATGGACCTATATCGGGTTGAATACGGACTATTATGAGCCCATCATTACTAATAAACCGAACCAAAGCAAAAGCTGAACCAAACAGAACCAACGGAACGAACAAATAATTGTGCCCAATAAGCCAGTTCATGTCTCACTAGTAGTTCCACAAGACTCATGAACATTCATGTTTGTTATTAATTCCCAACAAGCATTGTTCCACAAGTCTTATTCCAAGTGAAGCAATGGCCTCCTATAATGTAACTGTTTTAAACCAAAAAATCAAAGCTAAGATCAGAGAGGGGGGATCAAGAATCCAGAGTATTCCCATTCTCAATATCAAGCTTAAAGAATGTTTTGAATGTGCCGATCCTCGTCTTTGCTTCTGGTAATTTCTTGGTCGCCGTTACGAAATATTCCTTATCACGTAGTTTCCATTCCTAAACACAGTTGAACATTTTAATAAAGATTGAAGCATATTTTAACATTCTCCAGCTGATATACGTATAAGAAAAGAGATAACAAGATTTGTAACCTCGAAATCCCATTCTCCATAAAGATCGGGATCATCTTTGTTCTTCCATACATATGTGTCTACTTGCAACTTCTCTGAAGTATCCTGCAAATGACAAAGCATCAGAATCTAATCTAACAAAAATCTTAAAGGTAAATGCAGAATTAGTTGTTCAGTAATTACCTTGAGCACCACTTGAACAGTCTCTCTGTCATATTCAACATCCTCAAACTCATCTAACACCTTCAGTTCATCATCTGTTATTCCCTTAAGCACCTTCAAGAACAAACAAAGTTCTTCAAAATCATTTGTACATGAGAAGCTTCAAAATCAGGATCATACACAAAACAAGACCCATCTCTGTACTAAAAACAAACACAACACAAAAGCCCCATAAAAGAACAATGGCCTTAACGTCTGTCTACAGATATAAATCTTTTTACCATCATTCCAATTACTAAAATACAAGAGACATGTGAAAATGGGAATCAGGGAAAATGAACCTTTCCGGTGACTTCTCCGGCAACTTGAGGTAGAATCGTTGGATAAATACGGCCTTTGAGTCTAAACCTGTGACTGAAAATACATTAACCTCCATTAATCAACAACCTCAATCAAATCCTAAAAAATCAAAACAGATTGAGTGATAGAGAGAGATAGGAACGCACAAGCCGGAGAGTAGGGCGGAGACATGGTCAGGGACGCGATTGAGAAGCACGTAAACGACTTGAGGCTCCTGGAGACTGCCATAGACAAAGAGATTATGACAAGCTTTCCCTGACAAGTTACTCATCTTCCTCGTTCTCTCCGTCTCCGTCTACGTCTAGTTCCTGCGCCTGAGTCTACAGTATACAGATTGTAGTGTCCACTGTCCGGCCACGTGTCAAGCATGTTAAATGTAGAGATTATTCTTTTGATTAAGTTTTCTTGGTTTTGTTTTGTGATTGAGAATCATTCAAGAACTTGGAAAAAGTCACAATATTCTACTAACATCCATTCAAGATCAGACCATCAGGGATAACAAACACGATATCCCATTTTTAAAAAGACACATTGGTCAATCCAAATAAAAACTTAAACAGAAATCATAGAGTCTCGAAATATCTAAAACGTTTGTCACAACAGAGTAAGATAATGATCACATGGCCATTGGTTCAGGACCAGCAGCGTTCAGGATGTCTAACAAGGAATTTTGCGGCTCCAGTTCCTCGTGCCAAAGCTGTAACTTATCTCCAGGGTAGAAGTTTCTCGTCACTCCTTCTGAGTTGATCTGTTCAACAATCATCAAAAGAAGTTTGTTAACCAAATGTTCTGTTAAAGAGATTATGTTACCTTAAGAAAGTTTTGAGCAGAGAGAGGTATCTTACTATGACAGTTCGCACGACCCCTCCACTGGCTCCATCTCGGGCGATGGCAAGTGAAACCGCCTTCACAACAAGTTGCTGCAAAACACATAGCGTAAATACAATAGCAAGGATACAAAGCGGGTTGCGAGATTGTAGCATATACAGAGATATAAATAATGATCTGAACCGCCTTACCTCGGCTTCTTCTTTGGTCATGTTTTCTTTCCAGGCCTGATCAAAGAATCCATAAAGGTAACTCGAGCCAGAGCCTATACAAACACACACACAATTAACTAGTTATTAGCAGGAAAGCTAAGTATCATATAAGTAAACAGCAAAGATCCAGCTATGTCAAACTCCAACCAAAAGATCATAAGACGCAGAACAAATGGGTTCATACCTCCAATAGCAAATGGTTGCTCCACTACAGTTCCACCAAGTGGAATCCCGTAGATTTTCCCGCCTTCATACTTATCCCAGCCACCAACAATGAGGCCAGTTTGCAACATGTTCTGCCCACAAAATGACATACAATGCTTCAGTCAACTATCCATCTAATCAAAACAAGGAATAACCGTACAACAACACACTGGATATATACATCTTTGTTAATCAACATAGATGCACTGTTTTCAGAGTACAAAACTGAGACTGTAGCATATATATTCAATAGAATACATACATCTTGAAAACTGCGTATAGTAGAATTAGAACATAAACCTTCTACATTTTCATTACAAATATTCCATTCTTCAGACTAGAGGATAACATTTACAACAACACTAAGAGCAACAAGAGATTCATATATGCTAGCAACCTAGGTTTGACCTGCTCTAAGCAATGAGCATTCATTTCGCAAAGTCATACAACAATCTCTATGTACGCAAGTTGTCATGTTTTGCAAGGCCACACTTCCAAACAAAAATTATCAGTGATTCTGTAAAGCATTTTTCACAACAAGAAAGGACTCGGGTAAATAATGGAATAACATTCACATTCCCCACTACTCTGAGTTTATCTAATAAATCAACCAAATATACTGCAAGATTTATAGCAAACTTGTACCTTGTTATTATAAGCAAGCATCCTGATAAGATTGGCAGAAACCTTTACGGTTGCAGGCTGACCCAGCTGAATTCTGCAAACCATAAGCAAACCAATATTTAATCTTTGGAGTATCACAAGTCATGTAGTCTAATTGAATTAAAGGAAGAACGAAACACTCACGTATGCTGGTGAAGGAAATAGCGAACGTAGTCCGAAACAACTTGAGAATCAGCAGCCTGTAAACAAAATCAAGAACCGCCTGTGTTACTCAGTAAAATGCACCTCGTAGAACATATTCGAAAGTTAATCATCAACATTAAACATCCGAGTAAAAAACATAACAAGCAATAAAGTTTCAACTTTCAAGAAGACCCTGTTGAAATCAGAAAACCCCAATTGCAAAGAGTTTCCACATAGATGGGTCAAACAAAACAAAAATTGAAATCCCTATATAGAACATCTAAAGAAACGAGAGATTACCGATCCAGAACGGCAGACGTAGACATTATCCGTGAGCTGTGTGATTTTATCAGAAGCTCGGTTAGCCACGTACATCCCTGTCACGAGTAAATTCACAGATCCCAAATTTCATCAGCTTCCTCACAAAATTTCCCAAATAGAACAATATAATACACTTAATCTCCGTTCCGATTGAAACGGAAACAAATCTCGAAGAGAAACCCTACAAAATTAGAGAAGAAGAATCTCACCGGTGCTGGTACGTGAGTCGGCTCCGAGAACGACACCTCCATTGTAAGTGACGCCGATGATGGTGGTTCCCATGGAGTGAGGCGCATCGAGATTGAGATCCATCGTTGTAGAGCTCGAAGCTTCTGTGAAACGATAAGTATCGCTGATTTGAGAGTTTCGCTACTAAAAATTGAGATTACGGTGATAAGTGACGAGAAGGGTGATTAAAGAAGACGAACTGACTTATACCCCAAGTCGGGTTCTCTCTTTTTTTTTTTTTTTAATGCAATATTATTAAGCAAAGATTAACAAAAGTAATAATTAACGTTAAAAGCCCAAGATGTAATATTTCTCATGGACCTTCGAATTACAAGCCCAATATCTAATTCTGCTCTGTTTTGTTCAGAGTAACTTTTAAGTTTTCTTATTGTTCTTGTGTAGAGCTACTTTACCAATTATTACTCTACTGAATTCTTGTCATATGTATTTTGGATTTGATTTACCAGATTATATTTGTACTACCATATTAGGATCAAGGTTGGTGGTACCGGATTTAGCAAATGTTACCATGAATAGACTCGAAATCGAACCGACCCGATGGTCCGAAAAGAATACACATGGTGGGCCGCAACGTCAAGGCTCGACCCATTAAGAAGATTTTAGCTCAAATCCACATCTTCTCGCTGACCTTATCACAACCAAGGAATAAGGAAAAGATCAGCTCGAATAAATAGAAATTCACTTAGAATTAAGAGATATTTCGTATATTTTTAGGATTTGTTCGACCGACTTAAACTTATATAAGTATGTAATGTATTCTCTTTGAAGATGGGGACATCTTTGATCAATACTAAACCTATCTTTCAACTTCATTCATTGTTCTTAAATTTTTCTGAGCCTTTTCTTTAAAACCTAAATTCATATTTGTTTGGATTGAACCCGAGTATCTTACGCAAACAAGAATCATCAATTAGGTGTCATGTAAAGTGATGTAGCGACATCTCTATTAATTTCTTTACAAGTCTTTAGTTTCATAGTTATTCAACTTTTATTAGTGTTTCCTTTTCTTGATTAAACTTCCAATTATTATTTAAGGTTTTGGTGTTGCTTAGGTCGGTTAAGACCTTGCCTATATAAGGCTTTGTAGCTTTTCTTTTGATACTTGGTATTTTATTGAATAAGAAAAGAGGTATTCCTCACACCGAAGTCTTCGAATTCTCCCTGGTTAACAAAGAATTTTGAGCAACAAAGCGGAGCCTCTTGATCCATAGATACTTGAGCTCTTATCTTGTATTTTCTTTCTGCATCAGTTGGTATCAGAAACAAAGATCCTAATCATTCCTCCTAAAAAGAGTCTTCAAAGGACGCTAGAGGAGCACAACAACTTTCGAGCGATGATGACTGAATTTCAACAGGATTTGAGTAATACCATGTGTAATACTATGGAATCCGCCGTTCGAACTCTCGTTCAAGCTCAAGTAAATGCCGATCATGAGTTACGGCGACAAGCATACCCAATATTTGATGACGAAGAGGAAGAAGAAGAAGGTGAATCTTTCGTCATTCAATTCGCGCAGCTGGGTGAACAGAATCAACGTGATGGTCGTCAACATCGTGACATCATTGCAGCTCCACAGGTTGATAATCAACGATGGGAGTCTCGTTTTAAACTCGAAGTACCTGAATTTTCGGGTGGGCTCCAACCAGAAGAATTTCTTGATTGGATTAACACAACAGAAGAACTGCTGGAATTCAAAGAGGACCCTGATCATATGTGTGTGTCTCTGGTGGCAACGCGTTTTCGTGGCCGAGCTTCTACTTGGTGACAACAATTAAAAGAGTCACGAGTTCGAGAAGAGAAGGAACGTATTACTTCTTGGGAAAAATTAAAAAAAAATTGATGAGAAAGGCTTTTCTTCCTTACAACTATACTCGTACTATGTACACAAAGCTACAAAATTTGAAACAAGGAAGTCGCTCCGTTGATGAATACGCTTCAGATTTTTTCTCTTTGATGGCTCGTAATTTATTAACCGAGAATGAAGAACAAAGGCTGTCTCGATTTATCGGAGGATTACGCTTGTCAATTCAAAGTGTTTTACTTCAATTTGATCCTTTTTCTATTTCGGAAGCTCACCAACGTGTTGTTTTGATTGAACAACATTCGAGAAGCTAAACATCTCCATGGAATTCTCAACGTGCTCGTTGTGATCTGTCACATATTTGAATCCAATGATGAGCTTCTTTAACTTCCAGTTCATGTCATTGTAATGTGCTGTTATAACCATATAACTTGCACCTGCCAATTAATAAAAACATTAAGATATCAGTTGAAGGAAAATATAACATGTAATAAAGATTACTAAACAAGAAAAATGATAAAACATTACCTGTAACTTGAGAAACCCATATATTAGTAGTGAGTGAAACTCTTTGTTTGGTAGACTGAAACTGTTCTCTAAGAATGGCTTTCCTCTGGGCATAGAGCTTAACAATATCTATGGTTGCTGTTCTTCTTGAACGAGGGGTGTACAGATTTACCTTCATGGATTAAGAAGAAAACATGTTAGTAACAAAGAAAAACAGTAAAGAAATAACACAAACAAATAACAAAAACAGTTTAGAAATAACACAAACCTTGTTGCAGAAATGTTTCCACGCCATACTGTCAACAAAAGACAATGGCAACTCCCCAATGACAAGCATTTCATTGGTTGCTTCTCTGAATACAGCCTCGGATACTCTAGCACTCTGCAGATGCCCTTCATTGTTAATAACCTTCTGGTTCTTACTAGCATCTTTACTATCTTCCCAGGCCTTGAATTCCTTACAGGTTTTCATGTGGTTCTTCAAGTTTTCATGTGGTTCTTCAAGTTAGTAGTTCCAGAAGCTGTTGGGCAGGCAAACTCCTTTCAACAGTAGTTGCATAAGCATCTATCACGGTTGTTTTCCAGCCTAGTGTAGTTACCCCACACACCTGATCTACTGGGAAGTGTCCTCTTAACCACTCTGTCATAACCAGACCCATTTGCTTGTGTTTGCTTCCTTTTGCCCTTCTTACTGGATTCTTGAGTCTGAACTTCTTCTTGTTCATTGTTATTGTTAACCTCATGCTCATGATTGTCTCTCTCATTGTTATTCATCGACGCAGTAGAATCCATCTACAAATACATAAACATATCAGAATCAGAAAAAATGACAACTAAACATAGACAATCACTAATTAACATTTGCAAATTCTATTCACATTCTGAAAACTGTACATAAACAACATGAAACGTTTAACATCTACAAATGCTACTAACAATATGATATTTTAACATAAAGAATCAAAATTTTGACATCTACGAATAATACTTCAAAAATTCTGAATTTTAACAAAGACAAACAAAAATTTAGCATCTACGAATACTACTAACCATCTAAATATGAACAGTACCAATCACAAAATCAACATCAATACTGGAAAATCCAACAAACTCATTCCAATTCAACAGAGATAATTAAAAAATTCAGAAGAGACAACCATAAAATTCCGATTGAAAAGAGACGATTTTGATTTAACAGATAGAGATAACCAATTCCGATCCAAAAATCCACATCTACAATCGAAAATTAACATCTATAATCGATTGAGAGAAGAAGAACAAAGAAGATTTACCTCAGCGACTCTTTCTGAATTCACAGACGGAGAAGATGAACAAGTTTCGAAATTGCTTAGTGTATTCGAATTGTTGGGTCCCTTCGCTTTAAATCCTCTCATCAAGCTTCGATTTTGAAAAAAGTTATCTCGTTTCTAGGTCGAAATCGGAACATTCTCGATCATGAAGGCGATGAAGAGAGAAAAGGTGAATGATTGTGTTTAGGGTTAGATGTGCACGAATCATAGGCTTAGTCTTAGACATCTATGGCTAATGGTTCAGATTAATGATCGGGTATGTTCGGTTATCGGGTAGTAACCGATCAGGTTCGGACGTTCGGTTATCCGGTCAATTTAAAATGAAAAACGATCGGGTTATTTTAAGTAATCGGATCTGATCTGAAACCCTTATTTCGGGTCGGGTTCGGATATCAGGAATGGGTAATATGCCCATGCCTAGTTATACACATAACAAAAGTGTTAGAGCACCTCTAATAAGGGGCTCTCACTAAGGTCCTCACAATCCGTGCCGGTCTTGAGAGCAAGCCAACTAAGCATGTGCTTGTGGCCTTTAATTATATAAGTAAAATTTCGGCCTTATTTTCAATAATGTTTTTGTAGCACAGTTGGTTGTAAGCAAACTGGTGGTGAACGTGAGGTGATGAGTTCGAACCATAACACCATCAGTTTAAATTTTTTCTATTTTTTAATTTGTTAACAGGCCCAAAAAAATATTTTGCTTGTGGCCCACGTGATGTCAGGGCCGGGCCTGCTCACAATAATATTAAAAATGAAATAATATTAAAATAATAGATGGGTATCTCAAATGTTGTGAACTCTATCTAAAAATATCTCAAATGAGAAACTTTTGTGTGGGTTTATCAACATTTGAGATACTCATTCAATATTTTAGTATTATTTATTTATAATATTTTGAGAATTCTTGTGAGAACCTATTGTTAAAGAGGGAAATTAGCTAAAATAACATTAAAAAAATTATAATCTAAAAACTAACCAATTTTTATCATTTTCTCTCTCTATCTCTTCCTATCTCTCTCTACCCAATTTGCAAGTTTTCAAATTTTAGGAGGAGTTATTGGATTAGGGATTCTAATTGATTTTAAAATCAGAGTAAAATCTGTGTTATTCAATTATGTATTCAATAGAACTGCATTAAACTCCTTTGTTATTGGATTAGACATTTGTTTGATTGATGTATTTTGAAATACAATAAAATCCCTTGTTATTCAATACTTACTAGATTTTAGGGAATTTTGCTTTTAGTGGATTTTAATGTTTCTTACTACTTAAAACATGAGTAGAACAAATACGTTACTTTGACCTCTTCTTTTGATGGATTTCAAAATAAAAATAAAAATAAAAAAGATAATTCCAAAAAAAATTTCCCTCACCAAAACCTATCATCTGAAGCATTTTTTTCCTCACGAAACTTCTGATAGAAAATGAAGAAGAAGAAAACCACCACAATGGTTGACTTCCGAATATTTAAAACAAAAACTACAAATTACAGGTGATATGATAAAAAAATTAGCTTTTTAGGATCCTAAATACCAAAAGAAAAATCCAGCCATATGATTGTAAATTCAAATGTGTTTGGAAATAATCTTTGTTAAACATCCAAAAAAACGAAACAGTTCCCTGTAAGTAGCTCTCCGTGTAAAATCCAAAAATATAAATTGATAAAAAAGAATTTGATCTTGAACGTATTTGGCGAAAATCAAGCCACTATCATAATTTGGTGGATTATTACGAATGCATCAAATACATCCAACAATACAAAATACATAAAATACCAATAAAATCGGCATGGGTCATAATGAATTCATCAAAATACTTCTAAATACAACTTCAATAGAATACACTAAAAAGACGAATCCAATACCCCCTCCTTAATTTTTTTTTGTGCTATCCACAAATTCACCCTTGTTAAAGATGCTCTTAAGTCTTTTACATTTAGCATAACCTCGGTCCCCGATAGAGTATCTTTTAGTATTATTTGGTCACATTTTTTATCTAAATTAATTTTATTTTCTTCAAATGCTACTGCAGAAGCAGAGCCGGAAACATAACACAACTAGCATTCGTTAGGGCAACACAAGACAACAGAGTTCCAAACACACAACCATTACATTTCTACCAAGGAAACGAACAAACTTTGTTAAAAAAAGCAAAACGATCTGCTTTTAGTCGCTAAAGCCAATGAAAAGACAACTACAAGAGCTATATTGTAGTGGCAACAGCTTCTGGATGATGAGGTAGTATCTGATGAGCTGTGGGGACATTGCTCTTCGCCTTGTTAGCTACACGGCTCGTTCTTGTTTCCTTCACCGGTGTCACCTTCTTCGGAGAGGACTCGGAAAGAACTTTCCTTACCTCGTTTGCCAACTCTATAACATAATCTTCCTCGTGCCCTGTGTGAAACAAAAACAAAAAGCTCAACACATCAAAAACAATGACTGTCTTTAAACCTTTGACACAGAAGAGAGTTCAAAGCTTGAGCAGATATTGTTTTGAAAAGTAATTATCAACGTTTCATTCGGTAAAGACTTCAAATTTTGTGCAACTCAAACACCGAACCCGTAATTCCTAATCATGTTGTGGACAAAGGGAGGTTGGACTAACCGATATCGTGCATTGCCTTCTCTAGCAGGAAGAGATAATCTCTGTTGTTACCACATGGTCCATTAGCTGTCGCAATTTGTCTTCGAATATACAAAAACAACAAGCTAGAGTGAGAACAAGAAACTCATATTGGAAGAATGAAATTGGCCTGGAGGCTAAGTGTTTTACCTTGCCATGTCTTCTAATGGTGCAGGTCCGAGGTAATACTTGTTGGAGACCTTGTCTGGAGTAGAAGTGAATCTGAAGATTGTAAAAAATGCATCCAATTACAAACCACATCACAACGACTTGTAAAAGAAAAGCAAAAGATATGGCGCCATTCGCCTTATTCAATGCGTGTCATATAAAACAACTTACACTATCACTCCAGTTACAGCTGGCTTCAGGGGATCACCTTCCTGTGTAAGGTCAAAGTTTAGGGCCATAATAGAATAGACTTATTCAATATAATCGAGCATTGTTGTAACTTACCTTGTAAAAGTCTACGGATGTCTTAAGGTCGTATTCACACTCTCTACGTTCCAAGTACTGTGCACAACAGAATGATCAACACTAAAAATATGAACCCAATCCATCAAGCAATTTAGATTTTAGATGCAAAAGGACATACCTCCATAGCCAAACGTTCTGTTTCTGGACCTCCACGGACACAGAATGCAGTACCCCACTGTCAACAAAATATTCGACTGTTAGTAAGAAAACGAGAACTAAACTCTGAGATCCTTAAATGCCTTTGATCATATCGATAGGTGTAAGATTCTACATACGCATATGGCATCTTCATCTTTCTCGAGTGTGCAAGTTCTTGCAGGATGTTCTGGTGTACCTCTATGATCAATGCAAGCTACCAAGTCATATCAAACACAAAAGAATCAAGCAGTCAATAATCAATCAAACAAGCAAAAGGAACAAATTTGTTTTCTTAACAAAAAAAAAAAAAAAATGTTACCAAGATCAAAGACACGTTTATATCCCTTGATGAAACCTAACACTTTCTCATCGTAGTGAAATCCTGGGTTCCACACAAGAGAGCCATAACCAAAGACCCACATCACCATTTTCTGCAGTTAAATGCTGTAAAACACCAAAAGACAAATTCTAAGATTAAGACACAAGTCACAAAATTTTATGGAGAGTAAATGCTTGAGAAAAGGTACAACATGTAAAGACAAGAGTAAAATCACACATGTGCAATGAGCAATTAAGACAAATCACGAGTGGACCAGCGTTCCAATTGTTAAATGTCAATAACTAAGCTCAGACAAGATTAAAATCCAAATCTCTTTACTTTCTTTCCAATTTGAAAAAAGAGGAAAAGTATTGTAGGTAGCTTCATAGTTTCAATGGTGGTGCAGGCAAAGATCATGAATCACCAAACTTTTGGAAAACAAAGACAAAACCTAGTAGACATATTCTCCCAAATTCTAGAAAAGGGGCCAAAAATAAAAAGGGCTTTAATTTCTCTAACCATATTTGGTGCAATAACCATATTAAACATCAAAGCTTCACCAGACAGAAAAAAAAAAATCAAAGGAGATGCTTTTACAGAAGCTACCTTAAACCGAAATGCGGAAGGAAAAAAAAATCGAAACTTTACCTCTCGGGCACGATCTTATTGAAGAGAAGAGTCAAATCCCACCGTGAGACAAGACAAGATCTGTTCTCGTAATTACGAGCCGAGAAAAGCTGAGAAAATCGTGGGAGGGAGAGATTGCAGAGGTTGGTTTGAGGGAAACGACGTCGTTTCGGGTTTCGTACGGAACTTGTAATGGTAATGAGTAATGACAGATAATACCACTCAAGAGCTCCTTTCTCCCTCTTGTCTGAGTTGTCTCTCTGAATCTCTCTCTCTGTTTGCTTTCTCTCAGCTTTGGAGGTATATTGACGTGTGAGGAAGAAGATCAATTTATAGAGAGAGACGCAAACCGAACCTAGACATGACCGGTTACGGTTACTATGGTTAAGGTTAATTAACCACCAGACGGTTAAAATATACGGTTATTTTAACCTTAACCATTTAGTATACGGTTAAAACGGTTACGGTTAGATACGATTACACTTAGTACGGTTACGGTTAGAAACGGTTACGGCTACTTAATAATAATAATACGGTTAATATTATAATATTTTTTAAAAAAATATTATTGGTCACCGATTAGTTTTGATCCATATTGATGGAAATGGTGGGGTGGGACACAACTATTTTTTATTGAATTTTTATGAATATTTTTTAAAAAATTGAATGTCTTCTTATTAATGGGTAGATGGTTTATGTTATGAAGTAAAGGAAAAAAAATTTATGTTATGAACTAAATGGAAAGAATAGGAAACAAATGTTAATGAGAAAAAAAATAACTTTTTTTTTTTAACAACCATAAATTTAATTATGAGAAAAATAATTATTGGTCTTGAGAATATTTATTAACAAATTATTCATAAAAATATAGAAATAACAACTACATAATATATATTTAAATTTCCTAGCAAAATGTATGTAAATCTAATGAATGATAAAGAAAAAAGAATTATACATAATTAAGTATTAATCTATTATATTTTTTAAAAACGGTTACGGTTATAAATTTACGGTTTAACCGGCGGTTAACCGACGGTTTTGAGACGGTTACGGTTAATATACGGTTACGGTTAGTAAATTTTTTAACCTTAATTAATCGACGGTTAACGGTTAAAGATTTTAACCATTTATACGGTTACGGTTGGTTACGGTTGAAACCCGAAACGGTTACGGTTATAAATACGGTTACGGTTAAGTTTTGGTCATGCCTAACCGAACCGCGTGTTCATGCCACGCATGTTGTTTCGAGTTCCGTCTTTTTTTTTTTTTTTTTTTGGGTCTGTTTGCGTTTTCCAATCGTCACGTGATGGGTCCGGTGAAATCGCATTTTCTCTGCATTTTGGAAAAAATATATTTGTTCTTAAAACAAGGAAATCTTTAATCTATAACTTATTGCCTAATGAATGATGCAATCTTCAAAAAAAATCTCACATTTGGAAGGTAATTCCTTAATATTACAAAATGCCAAAAATACAAAATTAAGGATGTAATAATTATTAAATCTTGATCTTTGAAACACACAAAGACAGACAATCAATTACACAAAACACGAGTCAGAATGTATTTGTTACACAAACGCATATACATACATTGCCACCGTCACTTATTCATAAAATTAATATTTTTTTTGAGAGGGGGGGGGGGGACTAACTTGTGGTAAATAAGACTAATTGATCAAACGTTTTTCACGACAATTGATGGTTCATGAATTACGCCACAACAGATTCCCAAAAGCCACAAAACCAAATCACTTTCACACGAATCCAATTCTTTTATTTGTCACATTTCTACTTTGTTTCCCAACAAACTCGATTATCTTCAAACGTATAATTATCAAATCATTTCCATTTGACAGATCCATTAGAAAATTCGATAGGTGAAAAACCCGAGATTATAGTTGGATGGTAAAAAATCGAGATTATCGCCGTGGTTATAAAAAAAAGATATAAATACGTTCTCTTTAAAATTTAAAGCCATTTATTTGGGCCTGTAGTCAGATACTGTTCCATGATAATGGGCTTGGGCTTCTGTAGGATAGATCTCATCTCAGCACTCGCATCATCGTCGTCTTCAATTGTTGTCGGATCACACAGTGAATCTTGCTGGCTCTCTACGTGTCGTCCTCCAGAAGCAAATTTCCGACGATCCGGTAACACTCATCTCAATTCAATTCCTGATGCTCAAATTCCTCTTCTTTCGCCATTTGGGAATTCTCTCAACGAATTTTGGATTCTTGTTCGAATTTCGTGTGGATTTTTGGGAATTTTGTTTGTGTTCAGCTTCTGAATTTAGTATCGTTACCATTTTTTAATGTTTTCCATTCTCTGAATAATGCAAAACCATAGATCGAAACAGTTGATAATTTGAATCTCTTTATTTGATACATTACCTTATTTGAGTTTCGATCTTGTATGCATAAACATTGCATGCCTACTTATGCTCAAACACACACGGACGAACATTTGTATGTCGTCTTGTCCATTGTTCAATTGACAATATTATAGTGTAATGCTTCAGTACACAGTTATGTTGTAATGTATAGATGATGATGATGATGACATCCATGAGGTTTATTAACCGAAATTGCAGTTAATTTTGTTAGATGGAGGAAGGAAATTCCGGTTCACGGAGAACGCGGTCTCAAGTTGCTCCGGACTGGACAATCAAAGACTGTTTGATTCTCGTGAATGAGATCGCTGCGGTTGAAGCAGATTGTTCGAATGCTTTATCAACCTTCCAAAAATGGACAATGATCTCACAGAACTGTAATGCTTTGGATGTACACAGAACTATAAACCAATGTAGGAGGAAATGGGATTCGTTGGTGAATGATTGTAATAAAATCAACCAGTGGGAATCGCAGAAACGAAGCAGTGGTCGTTCGTATTGGTCCATGAGTACTGAGCTGAGGAAGAAACTGAAACTCCCTGAGGATATCGATAACGAGCTTCTTGAAGCTATTAAAGCGGTTGTCATGATCCAAGAGGGTAAAGCTGGGACTGAACCTGATAGTGACCCCGAAGAAGACGAAGAATGCTCTGACGTTCTTGATATCATCACTGCTGAATTAGGTACATTACTCTATTCTTCTTTGCTCACTTACCGAACAACACTTTGCTTGTTAGGAATCTTAAGAACATCTTGTGCATACTTAAACAAACTTATTTAATACTTTCGATATGCATAATGATGAAAATTGGCGGTATAGTTCATTAGGCATAGGTAGATTATTTTTAGAAGACTCTGCGTTTGTAGTGTAGCTTGGATTAGTCTAGAATCATAGACACTCTTATGCTTTTTCTAACCACTTGAGCCACTTGGTTGTGAAACTCAGCTTTTGCAGGATCAAAAAGGTCAAGACAGCGAGCTATGGTCGTCATGAAGGAGAATCCACCAAATAAGATAAAGAAAGAAGAAGAGCCACGGACAAAACGAGTACAGGAAAACACTCGAGAGAAACCTGTGAAAGCAACCCATCAGAACAAAATTGCGGAAGAGAAAAAGCCGGTGGAAGAAAGCTTGACGGATGAAGAAGAGGAGGAAACGATGAACATCGAAGAGGAGGTAGAAGCAATGGAAGCAAAGCTAGGTGAGAAAGTTGACTTGATACATGCAATAGTCGAGAGAAATCTAGCAAAGGATGGTGAAGCAATGAATGATATTATTATTGATGACAAATTGAAGTTTGCGAGACAGCAAGGCGACGAGCTAATCGCTTGCTTTAGTGAAATTGTTAGTACCCTTAATAGGCTCCGTGAAGTTCCACAAGAAGTCGAATGATCTCAAAGATGAACATCTTTCAGCTGTAAATGTTAAGACATTTGCTGCTTTTAGAGTAATCTAATGGTAATGTAGTACCTGTTACTGGCCTAATCTTTAGAAAAATTAAGAGAAAGGATCAAAAAGAAATTAAAAAAAATTAAAAAAATTTCGACTTCACTGGGGATCGAACCCAGAATCTCTGGTTTCGTAGACCAGCGCCTTATCCATTGGGCCATGAAGTCTTTTGTGCTCAATAACTATGACGTATATATTTATACTGGTTTACTCTTATCTGGTTGAAACCAATTTAAATCAAATAAATCAAACTAAAACTGAATGTATTTTTTTTAACCATGCATAATTTGGATTGGATTGAGTGAAAATATCTTTAAAAATCCATGAAAGTACAGTATTATTGGATTGAGTATTTATTTATGTGTGATTAATTATAAAATCAACTAGCTAGTAATGGCATGCTCAATAAGTCATACGGAATGCATATCATCAAAAAAAAAAAAAAAAAAATTCAAGTAAATTCCACTTCCTTACAAAAATGTTTAAATCCAAAAAATTGTCAGAAATAAGATTTGACAGGTTTTTAAATCTAGTACATACATAAACATAAGAAACAAACGTAATCAAAATGTATATATAAAATACAAAATCATGACTAAACACCATCAAAATGTTACACTTACTTGTTTCCACGTTCTTTGGAGAGAGCTTGACAATAAGAAAAAATGTCATCTTTTGCTTTGCAGGCGAAAACGATTGTTCTTGACTTTTGCTGTCATCTCACCATCAGCCGTCCTTTCATTCTTCTTCCGGCAAAAACATCTAATCCTCAAGAATCCGTCAAAACAAAACAAAAAAGATCTTTATTCCCTCATATAAATCTTTTCATCTTCCGCTCAATATTCTCGCTCCGGCGATATCGAAATGACCCGTGATGACAAATTCCCGATCGTATTTTCTCTGTTATTACTACTCACCTTCTGTTTAGCGGGTCCTATCTCCGGCAACGGTGACGCAGATGCTCTGTTGAACTTCAAGTCAACGCTCGCGAACGCCACCGTGCTCCGTGGATGGGACTTTGGCGAACCTCCTTGCTCCGGTGAAAAAGGAAGCAACTCGAAATGGAAAGGAGTAATGTGTGCAAACGGCTCCGTTTTCGCTCTCCGTCTTGAGAACATGAGCCTTACCGGCTCGCTTGACCTACAAGCTTTAGGGTCAGTGCGTGGTCTCAAAAGCATAAGCTTTATGCGTAATGGTTTTGAAGGGTCCGTGCCACGTGGACTGGACAGGCTTGTCTCGCTTGGGCATCTTTACTTGGCGCATAACAAGTTTTCTGGCGAGATTGACGGTGGTTTGTTTGATAAAATGAAGGGTCTTTTGAAGGTTCATCTTGAAGGAAACAATTTTTCCGGCGAGATTCCTAAGTCGTTAGGGAGATTACCGAAGTTGACTGAGCTAAATCTTGAGGATAATATGTTCACGGGGAAATTACCGGCGTTTGAACAGAAGAATCTTGTTACCGTTAACGTTGCTAATAATCGATTGGAAGGTCGAATTCCGTTGACTCTTGGCCTCATGAACGCCACTTTCTTCTTCGGTAATCATCAATCATCTTTTGTTTTTTTTTATTAATGGTCATATATTTCTAGCTTCTTCTTTTTTTGGGTTAAAATTCATATTTATAGCTTGATGTGAAAATTTATTTGTAACATATAATATAACAATTGCGATTCCTACTATTTACAAAGATCAAATCGGAAATGTAAATATCTTTATGCATTTAGTCTAAGGAATTAACTTCATCTAACTTACCACTCTCCATGGGAATTTGTTTGAACTTAATATATAGGTCATGGAATATTTTGTGAGTAGTGAGCACGTTGAGTATTCCATGTAAAGTTACAATATAATTGTTGACAAAACATTTAAATCTATAGCTAGTTAAATAAGAAATATTCGTTTAGTTTGCTACAATCTTAATGGGCCTATGAATAAATGGGCCTTCTAAAATCTCACAATTTAATAATTTATTGGGTTCAAAAATAGGTAACAAGGGGCTATGTGGACCTCCATTGCTTCCGTGCAGATACACTCGTCCATCATTCTTAACAGTGTTTCTCATTGCCCTCACCGTTCTCGCCGTGATTGTCCTCATCACCGTCCTCCTCTCCGTCTGCATTCTCAGCCGCCGTCAAAACCGCCGTGACCACGGCCCTATCCACGTCCACAATCACGCCCAAGTCTACGGTCAACCCGAACAACAACACAGTGAAAAAAGCTCCCTAGATTCAAAAGTGTACAGAAAACTAGCCAACGAAGCTGTACAACGAGATTCATCAGCAACAGTAACAACATTATCGGAAGGATCTCATCTTCCAGACGATGACAAGCGAGGAGATCAAAGGAAGCTACATTTCGTTAGGAACGATCAAGAGAAATTCACGCTTCAGGATATGCTCCGTGCATCTGCGGAGGTTCTCGGAAGCGGCGGATTTGGATCTTCGTATAAAGCGGCGTTATCGAGTGACCGTGCAGTGGTTGTGAAACGGTTTAGGTTTATGAGTAATATCGGGAGAGAAGAGTTTTACGATCATATGAAGAAGATTGGGAGATTATCTCACCCTAATCTCCTTCCGTTGATCGCTTTCTATTATCGCAAAGAAGAGAAGCTTCTCGTTACCAATTACATTCCTAATGGAAGCCTCGCCAATCTCCTCCATGGTAACAATCAAACTCTTAGTTCATCGAATCGATGATTTTTCCGATGAATCTGATGAAATTTGTTTGGTTATTTTCGACGAATCTGGTGAAATTTGTTTGAATTTCGACGAATATGGAGGAATTTGTTTGATGTTTTTTGACGAATTTGATGAATTTCGTTTGAATTTCGACGAATCTGATTAAATGGTTTGATAATTTTCGACGAATGTTATGAAATTTGTTTGATGAGTTGAGATTGTTTTTCCGATGAAATGTTTGATGATTTTCGATGAATCTGAAGAATTTTGTTTGATGATATTCGACGAATTTGGTTTTTGATGAATCTGATGAGATTGATTGATGATTTTGGCAGCGAATCGAACACCGGACCAGGTGGTTTTGGATTGGCCGATTCGATTGAAGATTGTGAGAGGAGTAACAAGAGGTTTAGCTTATCTCTATAGAGTATTCCCTGAGCTGAATCTCCCTCATGGACATCTAAAATCTTCCAATGTGTTACTAGACCACGATTTCGAGCCGCTCTTAACGGATTACGCTCTCATGCCAGTGGTTAACAAGGAACAATCACAGCAATTCATGGTGGCTTACAAGGCACCAGAGTTCACTCAGCAAGACCGAACCTCGAGAAGGTCTGATGTGTGGAGCCTCGGAATCTTAATACTGGAGATTCTAACCGGGAAGTTTCCGGCGAATTATCTGCGGCAAGGGAAAGGAGCTGATGATGAGTTAGGTGCTTGGGTTGAGTCGGTAGCGAGAACGGAGTGGACTGCTGATGTGTTTGATAAGGAAATGAAAGCAGGTAAAGAACATGAAGCACAAATGTTGAAGTTGCTTAAGATTGGACTGAGCTGTTGTGATTGGGATATAGAGAGGAGGATTGAGCTACACGAGGCGGTTGATCGAATAGAAGAAGTCGATAGAGATGGTCAAGAGAGTGTTCGATCTTCGTATGTTACTGCTAGTGATGGTGGTGGTGATCATCGTTCTTCAAGAGCCAATACTGAAGAGCTCTCGCTCTTGTAATAGCTTCCATTGAAAAGGCCTGTCTCTCTCTCTCTGATCTTCTTCACTAGTCTTCTTCTTCATCATCATCTAAATCTTGTTTTCATTGATGTTTGTTGATCAAGTTAATGTTATTAGGGTAAAGAAAGACTATTACTTTTGTTTATTGTCAGGGTTATTCGTATTCATTTGTTTTGGCTAGTTATGGTTGATGAGTAAAGCTTCAAGCTTTTTGTTATTTTATTGATTTTTTTTCACCTTTCATTTTGTGAATATTCGTGCCATCGTTTCGTATCATCTAGACGCAAAAGAATGTCTTTTTTTATAGTCAATATCTTCTTCAACTTGTCCTCCACTTTCTGATGCAGTGTTGAGATAAGCAAGAATATCATATTTATGGTATATGGTATATTCTTTGAAGATATTTTGACTTTTACACTTTTTACAGGTTCTTTTGATAGGGACCTTGATAAAGTTTTTTTTTTAAAAAAAATCTGTGTATATTTTTCTTGCCCCCATGTGATTATCCTTTATCCCTTTTTCTTGGAATTTACAAGCTTTGATCAACCGAGAAATAAATCAATCAGAATTAGACCTGTGGTTAAAGCGTGTTACAATCAACTTTGTGTTGAAATTCTTTCCTCTAAAGTTACCTCGTATCAAAGGTTATATCACTATCTCTCTCGTATCAGGTATGTTTGAGTTTCGGTTGCTTCTTTTCTTCAAAACGTCTTCTGATACAGTTCATCGTCTGTAAAATCTGTTCTTGATGGTCTGTGTTTCAGTTGTATGTTTTCTTCAAGTTCTTGTTTTGGGTTCTTGATGTTTCAAAACTTTTCTTGATATTTTTGTATGTTTGATCATTTCATATGTTCAAGAAGATGGACCATAAGGTTTCTTAATCACCAGGAAAGAAAACTTAGGTTTAACTGTAGAGCTGTATAGAACATCGCACTCTTCATAAGTTTTACTTAATCACAACGCATATACTCTTTTTCTAGTAGTCTTTCGAGCTGGAATTCGCTTGACCCGTTTTGGATAATATGTAATAGCATTTAGTCTTAAGGGACTTGTTCTTGATGAAGCATGTCCACTCTCATATTCGTTTAGGTTTCTCTATCAAAGTTTCTGAGCAGAAGAAGCATAAAGATAGGGGTGTTGCAGTTTTGATGGCAGTATTAGCGGATTATCAAGTCCAATTTACCGAAAGTGGTGATCTTTACTCTATATTAGCAGCTGAAGGGGTTGAGTTTCTTCTGTCGCATAGTGGAGAGGTACCAATCATTCTCTCTCGGTATCGTTTCACAACGTGTTTTGAGTCATCTATGATTTTTCTGTCCTCAAGATCTTTTACTAAACTATAAGCTCATTTCAATCAGGTGCCGTTGGAATATATTCACGAGAAGACGGTTTGTCTCTTCTTTTCTGCAAACTGGTGCATGCCTTGCAAGGATTTCACACCAGAGCTAGTGAAACTCTATGAGAATCTTCAGAAACAAGGAGAAGAACTCGAGATCATCTTTGTCTCATTTGATCATGATATGACTTCATTCTATGAACACTTTTGGTGCATGCCATGGCTCGCAGTTCCCTTCAATTTAAGCCTACGCAACAAGTTAAGAGACAAGTACAGGATTGCTCGTATCCCGTCACTGGTTCCTCTATATCCAGATGAAATCTCGGTCGCTGAAGATGTAATTGGTCTAATTGAAGACTATGGTCCTGAAGCATTTCCTTTCACTAAAAAGAGAAAAGAAGAACTCAAAGCCATCGATGACTCCAAACGAATTGGAGGACAGTTGGAGAAACTCCTTACACATGAATCCCGGAATTTCATTGTTTCCAGAAATGGAAGTAAGGTAATTAGTAAATGACTTTAAGTATCTGGTCCGGAAAAATGATTTTTATGATATTTGTATGCCTATAAACCAACCATTTATGCAGGTAACAGTTTCTGAACTTGTGGGAAAGACCATAGGATTATACTTTGGTGCACATTGGTGTCCGCCTTTTCGGTCTTTCACTTCTCAGCTCATAGATGTGTACAATGAGCTTACTACTGCCACAAAAGGCTCCTTCGAAGTGATCTTAGTCTCAACAGACAGAGACTCAAGAGAGTTTAACACCAACATGGACAACATGCCATGGCTTGCAATACCTTACGAAGACAGAACGAGACAAGATCTTTGTAGAATCTTCAACATCAAGCTCATACCTGCATTAGTCATCATAGGACCCGAAGGGAAAACTGTGACCACAAACGCAAAAGAGATGGTATCTTTGTATGGATCGAGGAGTTTTCCTTTCACGGAGTCGAGGATCGTCGAGCTAAAAGCTTGTTTGAAGAAAGAAGGCGATTCGTTTCCAAGGAAAGTGAAGGATAAGAAGCATGAACATGAGCTAAAACTGGATATGGCGAAAGCTTATGTGTGCGATTTCTGTAAGAAGCAAGGTCGGTTTTGGGCGTTTTCTTGCGATGCTTGCGACTATGATCTTCATCCTACTTGTGTGGAAGAACAAGAAGCATTTCCAGTTGATCAAAAGAGTAAGGCATAGTGAATTTGTATGAAAGATTTTGTAATTTAGTTGAACAACAATATCTGTTTTGTTCTGAAACTAGACTTCAATATTCTTTATCTTTTTTACAAGAAAAACTCTCAAACACTGTTGGGAATTAGGATCAAGACTGTAGTTGTATTTTTCTGTTTGTACAAATCACATTCTGTTTTATTTTGTTTATAAAAGTATATTCGATATATATAAAAAACAAATTGGACATTGTTTTACATTTTTTTACAAATATAGATTGAAAACAAAAGTCGACTAAAGAACAAAAAATGCCGTTTTATATGGTTAAGAAATCATATAATCTTAGTTATAATAACATCTTCTAGTTTTCTAGTGTAACGAAAACAAATCGTTGTTGACAGAAAAAAAAAAAAAAAAAAACGTTTATGGGTAAAATATATATAACACACATTTGATTGGAAGTTTGAGTAAAGAGAGCGGGGAAGAAGGAGAAACGCTCAAAACAGAGTCATTGGATTTTTATAGAAACCTCTTTCTCTCTTCTTCATTCCCTTTGTATCAAAAATTTACAGACCAAGAACAATCAAACGAATCTTAGAAAGGAAGTCAAAAAAAACCCCAAGAAAACAAGCCATCTTTGTCCTTTGAGGCTCAAAACTTTGTTCTCTTTTTTCATTCCTCTGTTTTAAAGAGAGAAAGAGAGCTTTTGATGGCGAAGAGCAGCGGAGGAAGGAGGGAAAGAGACGGAGGAGGATTCGGAACGGATGGATTGGTTGCTGTGGCGGTAGATAGAGACAAGAGCAGCCAAACTGCTCTGAAATGGGCTGTTGATAATTTGTTGCAGAAAGGCCAAACCGTAGTCCTCGTTCATGTCAAGCCTCGGGGTTCCTCTTTGTCGACAAACCCTTCTATTAACTCAAACTCGTCGAGTAAAAGACCTTTCTTCTACTTCTTTCTCTGTGTCTGGTTCCTATGTGTCTTCTTCCTTTAGCTGATGGGGTTTGTCTCGGTTTTTCAGGGGCTAGCCAAGTAAATGGTGATTCTTCATTGGTGCATGTAGAACCAGAAGGCACTTACAAACAGTTGTTTCTTCCCTTTCGTTGCCTCTGTTCACGCAAAGATGTGAGTCTTTAATAAATAAATAAACAAATTTACCTGTGCTTTGTCTCTTCCTATGCTTATTATGTGAATGGAATTTGTTCAGATACAATGCAAAGATGTGTTATTGGAGGATTCAGATGTGGGGAAAGCTTTAGTTGAGTATGCAAATCAAGTCATCATTGAGGTGTTGGTGGTTGGTTCCTCCTCAAAAGGTGGCTTTCTCAGGTGTGTTTTTAATTTTTTTTCTTCCGGTCTCGCTGTGAATCTTATAAGCTGTAAATGGCGGATCAGATGTCAAAAATTCGGTGTTGAAACTCTGCAGGTTCAACAAAGCTACGGACATTCCAGGAATCATCACGAAAAATGCACCTGATTTCTGCACGGTGTATGTCGTTAACAAAGGAAAAGTTTCATCAAAGAGAGTAGCCTCTCGTACGGCGCCCTCGGTTTCTCCATTGCGCGCTCAGCTTCAACAGAATAGCTTAAAGCCACGTTTGCCTGCTCCTTCAAATACTAACACAAGAGGTTAGAAAAACAGAATGGCTTTTCTTAGTCCTGCAAATTACTGAAACTTTTCTGAGTTTGTTTGCTTTCTTTTTCTTGTTTCCGGTAGCTGAGAGACAGTCATTCGAGTCTCAGCATCGCAGGTCCCTTGATGATCAATCAGATTCCTTCAGGTACACATCACTCTTGGTTTTCATTTGACACGCTCGGGGAATCATGATCTTAGACTTTAGACGATGAAACTTATTGGTTGAAACAGGTTACCCTTATCTAGAAGAGGCTTGAACCGGGGATCATATGGAGACTTATCATTCACGGATGCTGACATGTCCTTTAACAGCTCTGGAAGACCAAGCAGTGAGCGTAGCTCTCTTTCCTTGTATGACAGTTCGGATCCAAACCGGACTCCTCCAAGACTATCTAATTTGTCAGACAATGACTATGGCATCTTCGAGTCAATAAACTATGGACGGAGGTCAATGGATATAAGCTCACCAAATGCTTTCTCAAGAGGCTCATTTGAGGATGAAAGGTTTTCATCTGCTTCGCAAGGAGGAGGGGTAAGACTGATCTGTTAATCCTTTTGCGGGTTGCAATACTTTTAACTGCTAGATGCAAGACATTTTGTGGCTGAGAATTGTGAATATTGGAAAACCAGGATGATGTAGAGGCTGAGATGAGGAGGCTTAAACTGGAGCTGAAACAAACCATGGAAATGTACAGCACAGCTTGCAAGGAAGCGCTCACAGCAAAACAGAAGGTATAATCCCGCGAAAATGAACAACGTGGCTTCACTTTTGTTTCCCAATTTCTATTATATGGATTCAAATTAGGCGAATTGTTGAACCTGCAGGCAACAAAGCTTGAACGCTGGAAGTTAGAAGAGGAACGGAAACTTGAAGAGGCAAAGCTTGCAGAGGAAGCCGCATTAGCAACTGTAGAGAAGGAGAAAACAAAGTCCAAAGCAGCAATGGAAGCAGCTGAAGCAGCACAAAGGATTGCTGAAATCGAGTCCCAAAAGAGAATCACTGCAGAAATGAAAGCTCTGAAGGAATCTGAGGAGAAAACAAAAGCTGTGAATGCTTTAGCGCACTCAGATGTCAGGTACAGGAAATACTCCATCGAGGAGATTGAGGATGCAACAGAGTACTTTGATGATAAATATAAGATTGGAAAAGGCAGTTATGGACCTGTTTATAAGTGTTATCTTGATCAAACACCTGTCGCTGTGAAAGCTTTGCGCTCAGATGCAGCTCAAGGCAGGTCACAGTTTCAGCAAGAGGTGAAATCTCATAACAAAGTATCTAAGAACTTTAAATCCCTCAGGCTCAGTCTTTGGCGTCTGACTTTTTGTTAATTGTTATTCATCCATTAAACACAGGTTGAAGTATTAAGCTGCATGAGGCACCCTAACATGGTTCTTCTGCTTGGAGCATGCCCAGAATGTGGATGCTTAGTGTATGAGTTCATGTCCAATGGAAGCTTAGAAGACCGTCTTTTCAGACAAGGAGACAGCCCGCCCCTCTCTTGGCAAACGAGATTCAGAATTGCTGCAGAGATCAGCACTGTACTGTTATTCCTCCACCAGACTAAACCAGAACCACTGGTTCACCGTGATCTCAAGCCAGCAAACATCTTACTAGATCGCAACTTTGTCAGTAAGCTTGCTGATGTTGGCCTGGCTAGGCTGGTCCCTCCAAATGTTGCAAACACCGTGACGCAATACCACATGACATCAGCTGCTGGCACGTTTTGCTACATCGATCCCGAGTATCAGCAGACGGGTATGCTGGGTGTGAAATCTGACATTTATTCGCTGGGCATTATTTTTCTGCAGTTAATAACAGGAAAATCACCTATGGGTCTAACTCATTATATCGAAAGAGCCCTCGAGAAGGGAAATTTGAAAGATTTTCTTGATCCAGCTGTGTCTGATTGGCCTATTGAAGACACCACAGAGTTTGCCAAGTTAGCTCTCAAGTGTGCAGAGATGAGGCGAAAAGACAGACCTGATCTTTCCAAAGTTATCTTGCCAGAGCTCAACAGATTAAGAGTACTTGCTGAAGAATCAACGCAATCTGCAGTTGTCATTAACAGCCCCGGACCAACCCCCACCGATAGTCAAACTTCCTCCCCCAAGTTGTGAGGACGAATAAACCCAATACAAAAATCTGCATTCCAAACCTTGAATCCATTTACTCAACTCATGCTTTCTTCTCCAATATCCATTTGCAGGAACAAATGAATTGTGCTTCAATCACTGTGCCTCAGTAACCTCTGTAGTCCCAGACCTTGTGATGAACAAATTGATCTGCACATGAGAAAAGATAGAGAGGATTTACATGCCATCGGCAATCCATGTTCCACCAGAAGTACACTTAACCTTAATAGGTGTATATGCTCATAAAACGAGTAACTGAATTTGCAGCCTCAATGTATATAATGCAGTAGTGTCTTTCCCTTGTAGAAAGTGTTCAAATTGTACAGATGATTAAAGTTAACTTACCATCTAGCTCTGAATGGAGGAAATTCAAAGATGAAATCTTATTGACCTGCAATTCTGTCTAACATAAATTAAATTCAAAGATGATGCAGTACCTCAGAACAGAGAATACCACACTTCCATAAACCATAAAACTTTTAATGGATGTTCTCATATCATTAACAAATGTGTTGTGATTTTACAACAGTATCAAATCTTTTACCCTTACGATTATTACTCTGATTACCAAAAAGAATTTTTTAATAGTCTCCACCAATTCTCTTCTCCATCCATGTAAGCTCATGAACCTATTGTATTGTGGTGTTGCGTTGTCGATTAGATTACATTGCCTCCGCAACTTCTTCATCTCCTTCATGTTCCTCATCTACTATTGGCTGGACCCTCTTAGGTCTGCCACACTGTCTCACATTTTTGCCAGACAAGAGCTTCATTGCTTTCTCTAAAGTAACCGCACCTGGTTCCATGTTCTGCCAAGTACCAAGTTGTCCTCAATTAAAACAACAATCCTCTGAACTCAAGCCATAACATAGACAACAATATATCCCTATCATATTGAGCATGAAGATCCACAGCTCATTTCCCTATCAAATATAGCACCAACATCTCCTAATAAATGATCCTCTTATTCTACCTATACTTATTCTGAGGTATCATATAACAGAACAGATTTATACCTTTGGAACAGTAGCCATTGTGCGGCGATGCCGAACAGTAAATCCAGATTTACTGAGCTTCAAAAGCACAGGCTGCCCATCTCCAGGGTGAGTTCCCTGGTCAGAAATCAGTATACCAAGTCGTCAGCACTCCAAAATGTTGAAACAGCCCAGCAAGAAATGCCATAACTTTAACATTTAGATCCGTCTTACCAGTGTCAGAGGATAGCGTAATAATTCGAGAGCACCTTCAAGCGTAATAGATGCCACATCCTTTATCTGGAAAAATAAGGTTGCAAAAGATTTCTCAGTAAGAGAAGGCAAGCATTATATTGCCAAGATGTTACTGGCACACATATATGCACACTAGTATGCCTCCATTTATGTACGAAGAGATGACCATTTGTATTTAAATTGATAAAACTCCAACTTACATGGGCTGCATTTGCTCGTTTTGGTAAGTGCCCCTTTTTATCATCACCAAGCTGTACATAATACCCGTAGGGGCCACACTTCAAAATAACCTGAACAAGGAAATAGATTCAGCAAATTAAAGTTTTAAGAGAAATTTGCAACAGAAAAGGGCCAGGACAGAGCGACCTTCTCACTGGTATTGGGATGAAGACCCAGTAATTTGGGCTCTTCTACGCAGGTATTCCTTGGAGAATCATCTTCATCTTCATCCTCTCCATAAAGCGTTTTAGCAATGAACCTGCATATGAACCACATAGCTTCAATTATATCAGCGACTATGTTAACAAAATGGATAGATAAATAATTTAAAAAGTTAATAGGTAAAATCAGATGGAGAGAATACACGAGTAAGCATCTCAGGTGCCTACGACTTACTTGCATGAAGGGTGCTGATCACAACCGATGAAATACCCTGTACCATGCTTGCTTACTTTGAAAGTTAAGGTGCCTTCCGAACAACTGAAACATGGATAGAAGAAACCCAATGAGAGTCAACATACACTCATTTAAACTCTATAGAAACTTATTTCTTATTTAGGCCTCCTCTATATACCACTGCACAAACTGAATCTAATAAAATTGTGTACCTCGGGCATGTCCTGCTGGGATCAGGGAAGGAGGAAAACAGAAAGTCCTCATATTTTTTTTCCAACATTTTCTCCACCTGTATATGTATGATAATGTAAAACACTCAAAACAATTGTAGAAACAAAGGACTTCCACAGTTCATTTTGTAAGAATGTACCTGTGGAATTTGGACATTTTCAACACGTTTACAATATGCGCTGAATCGTGTCCAGTAGTCTCTTAGGAGACCTTTCCATTCAGTTACACCACCAGAAACATTATCAAGCTGAAAGGAAAATCATAAGGAGAATATTGAGTGTATCATCTTGCAATATTGTATAATATCTATATATAAGATGTAGAAATTGCAAGTTGATATAGAGTCGAGTGAAGAACAAACGAAAATATCCACCTCTGTCTCCATATCAGCGGTAAAACTATAGTCTGTGACCTCAGTGAAGTAGTTGGTAAGAAAAGCTGAAACCTGTTAGATAGCACAGAGGTTAAAAATATGTTCCGATGGTTGGTTTACTAAATCATCAATGAGCTCAATGAATGAGGAAAATACCATCCTCCCACGGAATTCTGGATGCAGTGCTCGGTTCTTTATTGTTACGTATTTTCTGTCCTGTGAAAAACAAAATAAGATGTCAAGATGCTGCCAGTCTATGCTTCACATAAATCAGAAGCCTCATAACCTCAGAGCCTCTTGACTTTCAGCAAGAAACAGAAGCCCTAGAAAAAGTCGCCAGTTTATTAACACGAGCACGTACCTGTAAAACCCTAAATATAGATGCATATGTCGAGGGTCTACCAATCCCAAGCTCCTCAAGCTTTTTAATCTGAAACACATTAAAAACATGTTTAACATATTATGTATTAAAAACGAAGAGATCTATTTTGGTAAACAGAATTGTGTCAGTGTCCTCTTCTCATATTCCTAATCATATTCTTTCTCTTCGCCTAAAGAAAACTAAGTTACTGTGACCGCTAGGGTACTAATTCCAAGAAGGGCCTAGGCTGATGAAAAACATAGTGTGGAACTGGATCTAAGATACTTTTGCACAAAGGAAATGCAAGTGTTATACCAGTGACCCCTCGGAATAGCGTGATGGGGGCTGAGTATGGTGCTGCTTGAGCTCCACTTCACCAATATGTAGCAGATCCCCATCCTGAAAAGAGAGGGGAAACTTAATAACGGTTTTCTGATGGAATAAAAAATTGAAGACAGAAGAAATGACACCACAGCTAGAAAAAAGGTTTGCAATATTAGAAATGGTACCTTCAACGAATTGAGAGTTTCAAAAGTTTCCTCCCGCTCACTACTCTTATCATCATCTTTGTTTCTGATTGCCTTAGCTTCAGGATCCTAAAATATCACCAGGAGAAACAACAAAAACTGCTTTAGCACACGTCTAGAGAAAAGACGGATGACACATTAGCTGATGAGAAACACAATAAAACCTGCAGAAGACAATCACCGGAAAAAGAAGAAAAAAGATGACAAAAATTGCTCCGAAAGCCAAACTCAATAGAATCATCACCACATGTGAGGCATTAAAAGCCACCTAACGATATGACTGCCAAGTAATCAACTATATTATGAATTAGATTGTACCTCGTAAACTGCCAGGTATCCAAGGAAATCGACTTTTGAGCATGATGATCTGAAGATAATGGATTCAGATGCATTTCCAATATCAAGTTGTACCTGAGAAAGAAAAGAGACATGAAAAAATTGTAGAAATTGACACTATATAGATGATTTTTAAGTGGAAAATAGCACACATATTACCAGCGCAATGGAAGCAGGCTCCATCTGACATGCCATAGCTCGTGACCATATTAAGGTGTATAATTTTAGAGAATCCGCATCAAGCAGGCTAGCAATCGTTGCTGGAAATGCATACAAAAGATGTTGAGAGTTAACGACAAATAATTGTATGGTAAATTATCGAGGATGACTAAAAGAACTCCTCTAAGCTTAAGGAAGCATGGTAATTATTTACTTACACGGTAATCTACGTATATCGGTAGGTCTAATAGCTTCATGGGCCTCCTGAGCGTTCTTAACCTTTTTAAAGTATTTACGAGGACTACCTGATGTAAAATTCTTCCCATACCTATAAATAAGAAGTAAATAGCAGCTAAAGTTTTCTAGTGTACATAGAATAACTTCACAGATGTAAATGCATCTATATCTTACCTTTCTGCCACCAAGGACTGTATATCTTTGATAGCATCATCAGCTATCTGATGGGAACAAAAACAATAACAAATAAATCAAAATGAAGTTGTAACAGATAACGTTATTGAAAATCAAAACAAAGATGAATGCCCATTGCAGAAAATACACAAGCAAAGAGATCACCCACATGTAAACCATCTGTCCGCATGTATGTTATAAGACCAGCTGATTTACCATTGGGTAGTTGGACACCCTCATATAGTTTTTGAGCAAGCTGCAAAGTACTTATTATCAGAAAAATGCACTCGTGAATACAAATAATAATAAAAAGTTTCAGTTTCTCAACCTTCATGGTATGTGCTGTTGAAAAATGCAATTTATTAGCAGCATCCTGCTGAAGGGTTGATGTTATGTATGGAGTTGGTGGATTTTTCTGGGTAGTGCTTTTCTTATTGCGCTTCACTAGAAAATTTTCTGATTTGATCTGTTTCTCTATGTCCTGTGCATTTGCTTCAGAGCTAATAGAAAGCTGATGTAACTTTTTTGAATTTAAACTGGTCAAGTGAGCTGAAAATGTGGCTGAATTATCTTTCCCTTGCGCTTTGATTCCTACAGTCCAGTACTCCTGAGGCTTGCAACTGTCAATTTCACTTTCTCTATCACACACAAGAGCCAAAGCAGCAGACTGGACTCGTCCAGCTGACGGGCAACCCGGAAGTTTTCTCCAAAGTAGTGGTGAAATATTAAATCCGATTAGATAATCAAGAGCACGCCGTGCGAGATAAGCATGTACCAAGTCCCCGTCAATTTCTCGTGGGGATTTAAGCGCACTTTTTATTGCTGACTCAGTTATCTCATGGAAAACAACCCTTGCTACTGTCATACTTTCATGTAAGGCACCCTGCTGCTGCAACATCTCTATGATGTGCCAGGCAATTGCCTCTCCTTCACGATCTGGATCCGAGGCAAGAATCAGATTTTCAGCCCTGAGGAAGAAGGCAAAAGAATGAGAAGAACCACAATAAGAAAAACCGTAGTAAAGAAGTAGGTCATGTCATAGGAAGCTTGAAGCAATTATATATAAGTAGACAGTATAATGACACATCAGGCTGATATTATATAGCTAGGGAATAGTTACAGTAACAGTTAGATTTTAAAAGTAGTTAAGAAGTAAGAAACCGCACCCATTTAATGCCACCTTTATGCTCTTAATATGAGTCCATGCTGCAGATGGAACCTCCCAAACCATGCTAAAATCATCATCTGGCCTCACTGAACCAGACCTTGAGGCCAGGTCCCTGATATGACCATAACTTGGCAAAACCTCATACATGTTACCAAGATAACCCTGAATAATCTTTGCTTTTGTGAGTGACTCAACGACAATAACAGATTTTCCACTTGGTGGATAAAGCGGTTTAGTTGCATTTTGACCTCGATGCTCTATGCTGTTTTTCATGTGTTGAGGAACCAGCTGCTGTTTTGATGCATTACGTGCTTTTGTTGACTTCTTATTATGTTGTTCTGACATGGATTTTGATGGAGCAGAACTTTTGGGCTCCTCCATAGTGGGATTTTTGGCTACCTCCTTCTGAGAACTATACTGTTAGGTAAATAAGCAAGGATGGGACTATTGTGTTCTACAAAATTTAAAAGTTTAATACCTTAGCAGATGAAGACTTGTGATTTCCAGAACCAGAATTTATAGGTTTGGAAACACTTGTCGAACTACCCTCTAGAGAGACCGCCTCCAAAACTGGTACAGCTGAAGAAGTTTTATCTTTGACTTTCTTGCTCTTTGGCCCTTTTGTTTTGACAGTAGAGGCTTGCTTACCATTGATAGCCGGTGATGCTGCAGATGATAGGTCTACCTTGACGCCACTGCTAACATCTCCAATAACTGGTTCAGCAGAAGCCACCACTTCCGCTTCTGTGGAAGCCAAAACCTTATGCTTCTTCCACTTCTTATTAAATTTCTTGAAACCCGATTTCCCAGCAGCCTTTTCATCACCACCAAGAATGTTATCCTTACTTCCAGTAATCATCACCTCTTCCTGTTTTGGTGCATTGCTAGCTTTTGTTGACTTCAAATGCTGTTGTTGTGGCTTGGAACCAGAATCTTTTGTCTTGGGAACGCTTTTCAAACTCGCTTCAGGTGAAGCCGCCTCCAAAACCGATACAGTTGAAGAAGATTTATCTTCCACTTTTTTGCCCTTTGGCCTCCGTTTTGGTTTGACCGTAGAGGCTGGCTTGCCATTGCCAACAGTTGATAGGTCAACCTTGATGCCACTGACAACATCTCCAATAACCGGGTCAGTAGAATTCACAACTTCAACTTCTGAGGAAGCCAAAACCTTATGCTTTTTCCTCTTCTTATTAACCTTCTTGAAACCTGATATATTCCCATCAACAACCTTATTCTTATTTCCAGTATTAGGGACTTGAGAAAAAAACCTCCCCGGAAACGGGTTTACAAAGGACCATAAACTCGAACCACTCGAATACGCAGCATAACTAACAGAACCGAGAGGCCTTAAATGCGAAGGAAGCGCGCTAGCTAACTTAAAACAACTTGCATTCTCTCTTTTAAACTGAACCTGGCATACATTTCTACATACTCTATCAATCCGAACTACCGAAGAGGAAGACGAAGCCGGGAAATTCTGAATCACTCTAAACTGCAACTGCAATTAACAAGTAATCACCAGAATCTCTATTAGTCCTACTGAAATTTGAATCGAGAATCGAACATTTTGAGTAGATTATTAGAGGAAAGAGACGAATCACAAACCTTAGCCATGAGAGGACGAAGAGAGAGAACAGAAGTCGAAGAAGAAGACTTAGCAGCCGCGAGTGAGAGGGTTCTCTGCATTTGGAATATTCTAGAATGAATTCAAATCGTTCCACGATTGCTTCTATTGCTTTTCATATATCCAAAAGAAGAAGAAGAAGAAGTGATTTTGCTAATGGCGGAATTTGTGGTTTTCTGGTAAACAAAAATTCTTAAGGGTTTACTCTCTGGGGGTTTATCTGCTTACTTCCTTATCGGGTCGGAATTAGGTCATGATCAATTTGATCCGGTTAACTAAACGAGTCGGGTAATCGGGTTTTCCTGGTCCAAATAAAATATCCGGATCCTAGCTTCTTCAGAGTAATTTCTCTCCCTCTCGCTGCTCTCTTCTTCTTCAGGCGACTCTAGCTTCTGCTTCATCGTTTTCAATTTTGATTCTCTGAAAGTTGCGTCTTCTTAGCTTCTAATTGATAAAATTAGGTATTGCGTCTCGCTCTCTACAAAGTTTCTTCCTTTTAGGTTCGTGATTTGAGCAATTGTCAGATTCATAATCGATGTAGCTTTTAAATTTGCCTTACTTTCGATGAAAAACCTGTTTATAGCTCGAAATTTCTCTTTGCATAGATACTGATTCGCTAATAAGTGTAGAAGAATTTGGTTTATAGTTGAATTCATGTAACTAATTTCAATGCCTTTTGCACAAATTGTTTCAGCTTTTATAATAATGGATCGAAGGCAACACGATTATCCTGCTTCTTCTGGGTTACCTTATCCTCAGCAACAAGTCTCAAACTTTCAAAATCAACAACAACAATTCGGATTCCATCCTCCACAACATCAACAATACCCATCACCTTCTGGTTTCATGCCTCCTCGTCCTTCTATGCAGCAGTTTCCTTATCAGCATCCTCCTCCTCATCCACAGATGTTTGGTCAACAACAACCACCTCAAGCTTTCCTTCCACGTCCGCATCACCTTCCTTCGACGTTCCCTGGACCGTACGATTCAGCTCCTCCTCCTTTTCCACCTCCACCTGACCAAGAGCTACAGAAGCGTATCGATAAGCTTGTTGAGTATTCGATTAAGAATGGTCCTGAGTTTGAGGCTATGATGCGTGATAGGCAGAAAGATAATCCCGATTTCGCGTTTCTGTTTGGTGGTGAAGGTCATGGTTATTATCGGTATAAGCAGTTTCTCTCTATGCATCTCGTTGGAGGACCTTTTGAACCTCCGTTTCGTCCGCCAAATCCAATGATGAACAATGTGCCTGGTCCATTGGGAGTTCCGCCTATCCGTCAGCCTCCTTTCCCACCGTTCCATGATCACCAACAGCATCTTCCGCAACCTCATCCTTTTCCTCCGCCTCATGCTCGTCCTGATTTTGAACAGTCAATTCATGCGTTCAGAGATCTTTCTGGTCCGCTTCCTGCCGATGTTGCAATGGAGCTAAATGGTGTCTTGGCAAACCTTAATGGGACGAAAGAGTCTATCAAAAGTGCTAAGATTTGGTTCATGCAGAGATCTCCTTTTGCACCTGCTTTAGCAGAGGCGCTTAGAGATAGGGTCTTTGCAATGGATGATTCTGATAGACAGATGCACATAGTTTATCTAGCTAATGACATTCTCTTTGACAGGTATCTAGACTACAACGCTGATTGGCATTTACATAGTACTACTGCGTTGTTTTTCCACTGATGTATTGTTTCCTTAAACACAGTTTGCAACGGAGGACAAACTTGCACGAGTTTGACAACGAAGCCCTTGCTTTCAGACCTGTGTTGGGTTCCATGCTGGGGAAGATTTACAACTACCCACAGAACAAAGAAGAAAACCAGTCACGTCTGGAGAAGATTTTGCAGTTCTGGGCTTCTAAGGAGGTGTTTGATCAAGATACCATCTCCTCCCTTGAGAAAGAGATGAAAAGTGGACCACCTGCTAATACATTTTCCCGTTCTTCGCCCATTATAACAGCCCATTCCTTACAACATACAGGTACTCCTGCTTAACATAACTCGACCTAATGTAAGATTCGACCAGACACCAACAAGTTTTTATCTTTATCCACTTGCAGGATTACTACAGCCACCAAGCAGTACAATGAATTTGGAGCATCTGCCTAATAATCCGGTCGCAACCCAACAGTTTATCCCAAATGTGATGCCTCCTGGTGCCTTTCCTGGTTCCATGCCGCTTAACCCTTCAGTTCCACCACCAACACAACCAACTGCTGGTGAAAAGCCGCCTCCTTATCCTCTCTTTCCTCCTGGTCTGATCCCTGGGATGGTCAGAAAGATGCAGATCGGTAGTGGCGTGCCTTACTCTCCATTGAGCCCTCTTGATATTCCAACCGTTATACCACCATCCGATACACCTCAATCTCAAGTACTCGAGAGAGTTTCAAAGTTCTACAAAGAGATAGGTGAGGTTAACCCGAGTGAAGGTCCCATGGGATCTGAATCACAAGACGACTATGAGGATTATGAACGGGATAGTCCACAAAGGAAAGGAGGTGCTTGCATTCCTCCACCTCTTAATCTACAGGTGGATCCCGAAACAGGAACATATGCGGATGGAAGCACCGATAAAAAGAGTGGATCCGGGAGATTGGGACTTGGAGCAACAGCTGATCCCAACGAACCAACGCAGTACGATGATGTTTATACATCTTACAGGAAACACAGGAGTACGAATTATCACACATCCATGAGTGCAAGATCGACAACGAGATGAGATTTTGTTGTATTCTATGGGGAGATTTTGTTGTACGTTTTATGAGAGCATGTACATTGGAGACAATGTGGGTGTGTCTCATAATATAAAATTATTAAAATTTGAGTAAAAAGAAGAAAAAGAGTGTTTTTTGTTGAAATAGTGTGTGTATTGAAATATAAAATTAATAAAAGTTGAGTAAAGAGAGGAGATAGTGGGTTTAGTTGGAGAGATTGTGTCTTGGGGAAGACATAAGAGAGAGATAATTGGGGTGTGTTTAAATATAAAATTAATAAAAATTGAGTAAAATGATGAAAGAGAAGGTATAAAGTTGAGTAAAAAAATGAAAAAGAAGTATAAAGTTGAGTAAAAAGAAAAGAGAATGTGTTTTTAATATTTTTATATTGTGAGACATTGGTAAAATGTCTCCAATGGTGATGGCCTGAGTGTGCATACGAAAAAAGAAAGGGATGATAAGGTCCTTTGTCTTATGCGGTTTATGTTTGTTAGAGAATTCAAAGGTATATGTTTTTATTTTTTAACTTCGAAGGTATATGATTACTGCTTAATTTTTATTATTCAGATTTAATTACATGGTATATGACATCCATTAATTATTATGCAGGTGTTTGGTCTATTGAAAGTGTTTTTGATGCAAGTTGTTTTATATTAAACCCTAATATTCCTAGGAATTATTACTAAAACAGATACTTTTCTTAAGACTTATGTCATGTACACACACTTTGTAAGGAAGCTATACTTATTACACTGTTCTATTTTCTAAATACCAAAACACTCCTTCCTTCATTCCGTTCAGATCTAAAAAGGAAAAACTCTTTCTTCCACAAAATCGTTTCTGCAAACGAAAGCTTAGATCTTCTTCCTCCTTTTCCATCTCCATCTGCGTTTTTTAGGGATTGATTTCCATAGAAAATCGTTTGTTAGGATTTTAAAGAAGTGAAGGCCAAAAAGTCTTCTTCTACTGCTGCTTCTGCTCTGAAGAAGAAATCTGTTTCGAATCATCCTACTTACGAAGAGGTAATCAGATTCTTCGATCTAGGTTTTTGCTTTTTTCGTTTTTTCTGGATTTCAAAACTAAGAATACGGCGAGATACTATAACTTGCTGTTTTCAGTCAATCGATCTTTTTTGTCCACATAAATCTATCGTCTCTCGTTTCTTCTTCTTTTCCCCTTTCACTTGCTTTAATTATTGGGATTTTGCCATGGATGAGGTAAAAGTGGGTTTAAGCAACAAGATAATCTCATCAGATGTTGATTCGGGCTACGGATCTCATCCTCCAGCTCTTGCCCCAATAAATTTTATTTTAAATTGGGTTGCTTATTTTCGTTTGCTTACGGTCGATTCGTTTCCAATTACAAAGAACGGTCATGGAATGATAGATGTAAATTTTGATTAGGGATGAAAAAAGACAATGACATGAATCAAGATATACTAGATCCAACATAGACGACATAGAGAGACGAGAGACGAGAGGGTCAGTGATGTTGTCATCTTTGTGGTTCTCTTTAAGAATTGATTTTTGTTCTGGGTTTTAATGAGATAACAGGGGTTGATTCTACAGATAATGTAACATGGGCAAGTTTGTGTGGATATAGTCTCATGGATTAGTTTATGTGGATATATTCTCATGGATTAGTTTCTGTGAAATAGCTGAAAGTGGAATTTGTTCAAATTTGGTTTTGCTTTGAAGTTTTGTAGTAGTTGTTGCATCAGTAACGAGTTTGTGGTATCATATTATCTTTCAACTTATTTCTTTCATTCCTTCGATTATTAAATGTCTCTTGAATTGGATCCTAGTTTGTTATCAACTCTATAGTTAGATGTGTATATTATCCTTCATCAAAATGATTAGTTAAAGGAAAGGGTTTTTTCTGTCTTTAGCCACCTAATAAGTACACTTCCCTTAGGAAGTATGTTAAATGAAATCAAAAGTTCAAAAAGTATCTTCTAGAGTAAATGACCCATATTCCTAAATCACTCAAGCATACTCCAATGTGAGATGTGATTATTTTAAGAATTGTGTGGATCATAGTATTTATTTTAAAATAATTACTGATAATTTTGTAATCTTTTTAATTAGAACATATCCTAATAACCGTGCTGGTGATAAAGATGATGGTAATGCTCGTGTTGATCGATTAGATGGATAAGAGCAAATTTGTTGAGTACTATCGATGAGATTTGTATTATTCTGTGTAATTCATTTATCCGTGATGAATGTTTACAAATCGTTTACTAATGTGAGACTATTATTTTATGTAGGATGACTGAACTTTTTAGGAATTCAGGTGATGTGTCATTGTGATGAACTGAAGAAAGAAGTTCAAGATTAGGCATTGTGATGCTAAAATGCAATTTATGTCTCCTTTATTTATAATGTTGGATTACTTCCGATTAATTTTATTGTTACTTTTTATTTTTGATTTTATATTTATAGTTAAATAATATATAACTTTATATTTCACATGTCTAACATATAACATAACAAATATTTGATACACACAGCGTAATAAAAAGCCACATTATAGTATTCTAAAGTACATAATCATACAATTTACCATTTAATTGTACCAATTATATAAACAGCTTAGAACATAATTACGATTTCAGGAGGTTCTCTGTTAGGATCGATCTCATCAAGTGAAAGCAATTCGTGAATAATAGGTGGTATTGGTGCGATCCTGTCGAATCCTAATCGTTGCCACTCTATATAAGGATCGAGATTCTAGAAACTTGATCTTACATTCAACCGCGAGTTGTTCGTATTCGAGGCATTGAAAATCGGCCGGCATTGTTTCCTTCTTTTGGACCATTTTTTCGTGAATTGAACATGCTTTCTTGTATTTTTGAGACAACTAAAAAAGTTAAATGTATTAGTTGTTATATCTTCATGACTATTTGATACATGTATAATTTTGAATAAAATACATACCTTAAACAAGAATGTACCAGATCGACTGCATCCTGAAGAGGCGGTGAGTAATATTTTGGTATTTTTAAACCCGTTGCACAAAAATCAACGGAGGAAGTACCTGAAACGTTTGAACCTTGAGACATCCAAAGACTAATAGTTGTATCAAGTAATTATAAAAGAAAGCGATCAAAGCATAAAATAAGTATATGAAACGAATATGTATACACTACAAGAAAACAGGTCACTAGTGACTCCAGAAAGAGTCACAAATGAGCTATTTGCGACTAATTTGCGATTAAAAAATGGAGTGACAATAGTTGAGTCGCAAATTTTTCGAGTCGCATATGAGTAGCTAATTTGCGACTTGTCTGTGACGATATCCATTAGTCGCTAATATGCGACTCGTATGTGTCTAAACAGTGGATTCACAAATTGACGATGTATTTGCGATGAATGTTGGTTGTGACAAATTAGCTACTCTGTAGCGACTCGGTTTGTTGCGACTACTTAGCGACCCTGTTAGTTTACGACCATCTTGTGACTCTTGTTTGAGTCACTAATTAGTGACACTTTAGAGATGCTTTTGTGACTGTATTTAGAGCCGTGATGGTCGCAGATTAGTCTTAATCGAGTCGCATATTAACCACTAATTTGCGACTCGTGTATTTTTTTAAGTCCCTTTATAGTCTTGTTTTTGTAACCAATTTAGTACTAATTAGTTACTAAGAACCTATTGGTATTTGGATTTGAATTGGTTTTGAACATAAATATAAAGCAAAAGAAATAGAAACTTCAAGTACACAAAATAGTTAGAGTTATAGAGTACAAAAGACAAACTGAAAATTAAACAAGTTTTTCATATTAGAAAGAGAGAAGTTTCAAAAGAAACTTTTAAGTGTTGGCTTCGGGTAGTGAGGTTGGAGGAGCTTGAGCAGGCACTTCACCATCCAAGACAGAGGACTGAGTCAGGTAAGCAACGAGGCGGGGATTATGCGTCTTCATGAACTGGATCATCTTCTCATCTTCTCGAATTCAGAGATGCGAAATTGACTCTGCCTTAGCTGCAGTAGCTTTGCATCAGAACGCTTGTCTTCCGCATCTCGACGCTTGTTTTCGCTTCAAAGTCAGCAATCTTTTGTCGAGCTGCTTTGAGCTCATCCTGCATCGCTTCTAAGTATGTCTTTGACGGTGAAGCATCACTGGCCTTCCTTTTCTTTTTGTTAGCCTTCTGGGACAGTTGACCCATTCCATAAGGGTTGCCCTTGGGATCGATGTGCGTAACCTGCAAGAGAAACATATACAGTAAGAAGCTAACATCCAATAGACACCAATACAAACGTAAACCATTAAGCGAAAACCTAAAGCGAAGTCTATAATTCACTAATCAATATCCAACAGACACCAAGACATAAATGATAAGAAACATAAACTAAACCAAGACAGAAATGATAAGAAACATAAACTAAAATTAGGAGAGAAAGGTTACCTTGAGGAAGATATCATTAAGGTCGTCAACAGTCAGTTGCCGTTGCGTTGAATTCTCTGAATCGTCTGAAGCATCTGGTCCTTCGCCGCGAGCCTGCTCCCTAACCTCTTGGAGGGTCTTGTCATAATCTTCATAGACCTGCTTAGCCTTTTGGCCGACATAACTGCCATCGGGCAGTGTATGAGTCTGCTTAAAGACTTCAGCGAAGGATACAAGTCTTCCTAGCTCATCCTCCTGCAAGAGTATAAAAGAAATGTTAGTTATAGATAATATGGTTATTTATCAGAAGTTACAGTAACATAAATTAACACTTACAATGTCTTGTTGAATGGTCAAAGAGGACTTGTCGGACCTGTGCTTGTGTTGTCCAAGGCCGTTACGGTCAGAATTATGGGAGTTGGAAATGGTAGTACTCCTCTCTATTACCTCTGTAGTGTCCCAGTGGAGCCACATCTCTTTCCACAGATCACCATCAATCCATATCGGCCTTATTCCACTGATCTTAGCACGACTGAAAATTCCTTTCATGCAATTGATAGCAATCGCAGTGAAATACTCCCTCACAAGTTCAGTGATCTCTTGATCCCAATAATACTTGCTCTACACAACAAACAAACGTGGTCAGTAATTGTAAACTAAATTACTTTAAAAAGAAATGTGAAAATAGAAGAAGAAGAAGCATTACCGCAAAAGTCCTGAAGTATCTTTCTTGTTTGTCAATCGGAGTCACTGTCCAACTGAAGAAAGGGCCATCGAACTTTCGTCTAAAGATTGTTGAGATTACACGGGTCAATTTGCCTTTGTCCCGAGTAAACCTTGCAAGGAAATGGAAACCATATTACATAACATATATTGAAGAACTAATAAGGAGTGTACTAAACTAATCCAATATATTCAATATATACAATTTCCAGAGTCAACAATTTTCATTAACCAACATTTACAATTTCCAGATTCAACAATTTTCATTAACCAACATTAACCAACTTCATTAAGCAACATATACAGAAGCACTGAGCATATATTAAACAAGTAGTAGAAGATCACCACTGGCTCACTTGTGCCTGTATGACGCTTACCACGAGCCTTTGCAGTCCTAGTAGCATCGATGGCTGCAAGTTCTCCCAGAGGGATGTACTCAGGAGCCGATCCTCTTCCACCGGCGCCGTCTCTTCCAGAACCGCCTCCTCCAGAGAGGCCTCTTCTAGAACCGCCTCCTCCAAAATCTCCTCTTTCACCGACTGGATCATTTCCTCTTCCAACGCCTCCGCCTCTTCCATTACCACATGAAGTAGATATGCCTCCTCGAGTGCTTTTCCCTCAGAAAGCCGTCTTCACCATCAGATTAGGGTTAGAGAAATTAGGGTTTATGGGTTTAGAAATTAGGGTTTCTGGTTAGAACGATTAGGGTTCTAGGCTTTCTGGGTTGCGATTGAAGGAGATATGAAGAAATTAGGGTTTGGGTTTCTAGGTTTCAAAACAGGAAAAGGAATCGACCAAAAGGGCAAGAGATAAGAAAAGGGTTTCAGAGAAGAGAAGATCGGAAGAGAAGATCGTAATCTTCTAAATAAAGGAAATTGAGAAGATCGGAAGAGAAGAATCAAAAGAAGAAAATAGGGTTTTTGTCTCTGCCGCGTAGAGAGAGAAAGAGAAGAAAAAAATTACCTTTGGTAATTAGGTTAGTTTTATATATTATCAATGGCGTCGCTAATTAGTCGCAACGGAATGGCTAATGATATTTGGGTTTGGAGGAAAAATAAATCGCGTAAAAGCCCAATATTTTTAGTTCAATGGCCCACAATTCGTACAATGGCCCACAATTCGTACACAAAGCCGAATTAAGTACAGAGTCGCATATTAGTGGGTAATCTGTCACTAATTTGCCACTCTTTTATGACTCTTTACAAATGTATACTCTAAACCTTAAACATTCTAAACACACAAGATGACCCATTATTCATTCTAACCCACTCCCCAAGTAGTTCTATAATGTTTGTTTGATTCAAACATTAAAATCCTAGCAATTAAAGAAATTTTGGTTAATCTTCAAAATTATAAATTTAATAGTTAAGTGATATGTATATGTTAGGGTTTGTAAGAAGACTTGTGTTTTGTGAAATACATTTGGACTTTTTTTTTTTATTATGTGTATTAGTACACACTTGTAAGATGAATAAGTTGTATATACATAACTATATTCACTAAGTTAACATTATGGTGTTTAATTTGCCCAAAATATTAATGTGGTGGGGAGTTAGTCGCAAAGTAGTGGCTATATTGCGACTCTGTTGCGACTTTGGTAAACGAAACCTTGAATAGTTGCGAAATAGTCGCTAATTAGCAATTTGTTTGCGACTCTATTGAATAAAACCTGAAAACAAAAAAAAATTAAAAAATAGTGTTAGGGGTTTTAGAACCCGGGTTGGTAAGTGGAAACCATGCGGTCATGCCACTGGGCTATGGTTTGTATTCGGTTGTTTAGTTGTTTTCATTTACATATACAAACTCTACTTTTTTACATATACAAAAAAGTCCTACCCGTAGTAGGTGAGATTCGAACTCAGGCTAAGGAACATTTTCAGAGATGGTTGAAACCGATTGAGCTATAGTAGTAATTCTGTTTCATTTACGGAAGCAATTTATATAAAGGGACTATAACCTTGTTTACAATTTTTTGTACAAAGGAGTTGTAAATTTTGATATTACACAATATATTAAACATTATATTGCACACTAACTTATAATATTACACAATATATTAAACATTAACTTATGATATTACACATTATAAGTACTCTCAAATTTAAACTCAATAATTATACACTTTTTAAAATATTACACACATTGATAAATTTCAGTGGAATTCAGCATGTGCATCTTCGTCTTCGGAACTTGATAAATTGCAATGGAAGTCATCTTCATCTTACATGTTGAAGTTTTGCTTCAAGGAAACATCGTACAGTTCAACTCCGTTATTCCATAAATCCTTAAGGTCTTCGATCAATGGTTGGAGAAATACATCAAGACTCGCGCGTGGATGTTTAGGTCCAGAATTCAATACCGTAAGAAACAAATACTCTTCATTCACACACATCTCCGGGAGCAAGTTGTAGGGCATCATGATCACTGGCCACAACGAATGGTTTTTTGTCATACCGAAGGGATTGAAACCATCAGTACATAATTCCAAGTAGACGTTTCGCGTTTCCGCCGCAAAATTGGGATGTATTTCATTGAAAATTTTCCACTCCGCTGCATTAGATGGGTGACTCATAAATCTATCTTGTGACTCGTGCTCAGCATGCCATCTCATCGCTGTTGCAGTCTTCTCTGATTGGTACAATCTCTTCAACCTATATGCGATTGGTAGATACCACATTTTACTGAATGGAATTTTGTTTCTTCCCCCAGTATTAGGCTTATATCTTGGTTTTCCACAAAACTTGCAATTCTCCAATGCCTTGTCTTGTTTCCAATATAACATACAATTATCTTCACATACATCATATGTTTCACCGGCAATCCTAGCTTTTGCATCAATGCTTTTGTCCGTAGTATGAACCGGTTGCATTATTGGGCTGAGGTAAATACTCCGTCAAGACATCCCGCACCGAATGCATCAAAACTTCAGAGGCATTATGATCAACCTTGATCGTCATACACCGAGCAGCTAATTATAGCTGTGAATGACCATCTTGACACCCTTCATACAGTGGCGTATTAGCAGACGCTAACATCTTGTAGAAGTGTTTAGCTTCGGGGTAGGTTCTTCATAAACATAATCATTTCCGCTTTGATCATGTTCATGCGGATAATAATTCACTGGTATTGAACCATGAAATCTATCATGAACCATCCCAGCATAAACATTGCCTCCATCGTAATTCGTTTGTAAATTACCGCTACTAAAATTAGGATTCTCAAAATTGCTACTAGTACCTACGCCGGCGACATTGTACTCCTCGCCATGTTCTGTCCAAACATAGTAACCATCCATAAAACCTTTGCTAAGCAAATGACTAGAACAATTCTAAGTGGTTTTGCCTTTCCTAAATTTTGACATTTCTTACAATGATAGTATATTTTACCTCCATTATCGATGGCGAATGGCTGGGTAGCTGCTAAACTCGTGAATTGCTCGACCCCTTCAATAAATTCCTCTGTGAAATTGTTTGTAACTGGATCGAACCGATTGTACATCCAATCCCGAGTATGTGACCACATATAACTTTTTCTTTTTCTTTTTTTTCTTTTCTTTTTTCTAAAAAGAAATATTTTTTCAAAATTTTCTCTCCTCCTCTTTTTTTTGCAACTAATAATTCTAGAGAGAGAGAGATTATGAGAGAGATGAGAGGGAGAGGTGTGTGGAAATGAGAAGAGAGTTTATAGTATATATAGGCAAAATCGTTTGTCAGTCATATGCGACTCTTTAACGGTAGTCGCAAATTAGCGACTCATTTACGACTCTTTAGAGACTCCAACGACATAAATTGGGTACACAAGAATTTCCCACGTTTTATTTTTGTCCATTTGTCAGCCGACATACACCCCTATTTGTCTTCTTATGCCGACATAAACCATTGTTACTCTTTAGTTACTCGGTAGGTGGAGTGGCTAATTTGTGACTCCGTTATGTGTCACTAAGGCTTGGTTGTTTCATATATTCAAGTTTCAAAACCATTTTAATTTCTTTTTTATTTCTTTAGGATTATGAGATTGAAATGATATTGTGTTTAAGTTAGAAGTTATATGAGATAGTTTGATTTTTGAAAAAAATAACCGGAAATTTATTTTAATTTGTTTAACAATCAGAGTCAAATCTTAGCATATTGGGATGGAAACTTAAACAAGAATATCACATAATTCATTATAATCTTAACATTGATTTCTCAAAAAACCATTTTGGAGTGCCAAATTGGTTGCAAATGAGTGACTGAACATGGAGTGGGTCATAAAAGAGTCACAAATATATGACAAATGAGTCATTCATTTTTTGGTGACAAACGAAACCCCAAACCCCTAACCTAAATGAAAAAAATTTGCACCTATTGCGGGTTGAACCTGTCTGGTAAGTGTATCCCAAATGTGCTATAGTGATTATTCGGGATTGTTTATATTAGTTAATATTTATAGTAGCACTCTTAATAAGGGAAAAAAAACGGACAAGTGTTTACTCGAACCCACGAGTGGTACATTTTCACTAGGCTAAGGTACTTATTCATTATATGCGTGTTAGTTTTAATTATATGCTTGGTAGATTTGAATAAGAAAAAGTAGAATAATATTTTATCACAGCAATATATTTTATTTCATACACTAGGTGTTGCCCCGCGTTACACGCGGGGTTTGTAATAAATTGTTTAAATATATTTGAATCGAAGTTTTTAGTTTATCTTTTAAAGAATTGGTGTATTTGTGGGTTTTTTGTTAATATCTGAATAAATTATATCCACATTTTCTATTTTATATGATTTTCATTTACTTTTGAAATATTTAATAAAAAAATCTATTTATCAAGAATATAATTACATTTTGATGACAAATTGACAATCTTTAATGTATTGGTATAAAGAAAATGTGTTTAATAGATTTTTTTCTGTTCTATTCCTGGGGTTGGATTATTTTTTTTAGTTTAGTTTTATTAATGTGTTGTTATAAAGAATATTAGTTGTTGTTTTTTCTTTGGAAACTGTATTGGCTTGGCCTCGTGTTATTGGTGGACATTGCACTTGACTCCACTGGAACGAAAGAAACCATGTAAGTGTGCTTATCACGCAAGCTTACCATCAGTGTGTAGGGATTTTAAGCTTCAGATCAGTGGTCCAAGTCGCATACCATTTATGCCCACTGATCCTACTATGGCCTATATACATTGGAAGGAAGTAAAAGTTGCTTGACATACTTGCCGTATTGCTCTATGAACTGGTCTTATCTTAGTAAAGCTTGTTATTTTGGTTTTATCTCGTATGTTTTGATTTGGGTTCTTAAAAGGTGCAGTTGTTTTTATCATTGGTCAGGAACATGGGCTTGGCAAATAGAAATGTTGTTGCAGAGGATTCAGTACTTCTGTGTTACTATACCATCTATACAAATAATGAAGTCTATGAAGGCGTGACTATTCTATTAGAAATGCTCCAAATTGGTTGTGAGCACGTTGAGATGTTTCTTATGGTCATACATGACTTGTGAGCTTTCCTTGGTTTTAACCTCAAGCTCCTTTGTGACGCAAAAACTTCAATATTAGCTTCAAGGATCTAATTGTATGAAATAGGAGGGTTCTTCAAGTAAACGAATTTTGGTACCATTATTAAATGTGTTAAAACATCGAAGATACACTTTATTAGAATGAAAAAGGTTCCAACCAACCTCAAACGATAGACAGGCTAAATAAGCAACACTTGTCACCACTCTGAAGTCTCCAAACCCTAGTTACCAAGTCAATTGATCATTAACGAAACATTAAGTATTAGTAAATCATAAACTTAAAAACCAAAGAAGACTCACTTGAGAGCATCAGGTACCACCCTCTTAACCTTGTCATATGTAGGTTGGACCCCATCATAAATTTCAAAGCGAGGAAGCGCAAAAGAACCATGTTTGGTCTTGTGAGAATCGCACGACGTTTGGCCTTGTGTGGAATCCTGAGACCACAAACAAAATCTCAAGTTCACAAAACTCTACGGATGCTATATTTCCATTACACACACAAGCAAACTTGTAAAACAATTGAATAATTGGGTTTACCGATTCACTTGGGAACATACATAACATAGATGAATCATGGGGCAGAACAGAAACACTAATGTAACTACAGAGAAAACAAATTTGTATCCTCAAACCATTATTTAAGGGGTTGAGAAGAACAATTGGTGGCTTTCAAGTTTCAAACAATCCAAAAGAAATTACTAAAACAAATCAGAATGACTAAACATCAATTTCAGAAAACTCATAAGAGAAAATTTAAAAATACGTTGAGAATTAGATAGAAGATACTTAAGAACTCATCTTACCAAAGAAGTCATTCATGTAGTTGTGAACAAAAGGAGCCATGAAAGTCAATACCGATTATGGTGATTTGTAATGGAGTCTACGCGTGGTGCAATGTCTTAACACTGAATCCATTAGCTTTTCTTTATCAAAAAACTAATACCTCCAACAATTTAAACGCTCCTTTTGCAAGGAACATGTTTCCTGTAAGATTGAAATTGTTATCCAACTAAATATAAGGAGAGGATGCAATTTTTTTAACTTTGAACTAACCTCCAGAGATCATGATTTTGCTATGAAAATATCCAACTCATGTGATCCCTTTCCAACAACACTGTCCTTGTACTTGAGTATCTCATCAGCCAGGTTTTGTGACTGTACTGCCTACTAATCACGATCATCCTAGACTTGTTGGAGTTCACTTCGAAGGTTCTTGACTTCCATTAGCAAGAAATCTTGTGAAATCTTGATCACAAAAGGGGAAGGTAAACAAATTTAGAACCAATGAAATCACCAACAAATAAAGGCATTCAAGAATAACATCTAGTGTAAATGAGAGAAATATACTCAGCTCAATGGTAGTTGATCTTGCAGTGATTTCTCTGACCCCTTAGTGTAGTAAGGTTTTCCATTATACTTGATTTTTCTTTTGTGTGGGCCACGCGAGCTTCTTGAGAATCAGTCAGGAGTTGGGTGTTATATTGTTGGAAACTCGTGTTGTAATCTTCCGAATATAACTTCAAGGGATGCTTGATATGCTCAAATTTACTCTGAACTACTCTCTCAAATTAAGAGATCAATTGCAGCACTTAAGGATCGAATCCACATGGAATCAGGGACACAATAGATTATATACTTTCAGATTAAGCTAGGCAAAATATAATATATGAAAAAACAAATAAGATAAGCAAGCAGGATGATAAGCTTTAAAACAATGAAGATAAAAGCTAAGTTCAGGGAAATCTCCAGTGAATCAGAATTGCAGGCATAAACAAATAAAAGGTAGGAATATGATGCACAGTTCATGAACTTGAAACACGAATGTAAAACCAATCAGCTGTCGCTGCAAAGATTATCTATGTCTAAATCCTAGAAAACCAACTGTCGTTGCGAATTCAGATTAATTTAAACAAGCAATAAATTCAGGTTCAATTGTTCACAAAATCCTAAACCAAATGTCTTTGCGAATAGGAATTTTGCTCATCAAAAACTAGTTCAAGTAATTAATAAAATTGTCGTTTCTATTAATTAACCTAAGATCAGATTTTAGTTCGCGAGGCTAAAATCAACAATATACACAAGTTAAGATGAAGAACTTCTAATGATATTATCCTAACAATTAAGAACAGCCCTAGCAATTCATCAAGCACCTTTAAATAACCCTAAACCTAACAGAGAAACTACTTAGACATATTCAATGAAGCACAAAACATCTTTATTAGAGATATCTCTTAAGAGTAGATTCTAAAACAAAGTAAAATAAAGCTTGAAGCCTAAACAATGGCTTAAAAACGTATATATATATATAGTACATAAACCGTTTGGGGCCCAATTGCAAACATCTGGGCTTTTCTGGCGCGAAAACGGAAATCTTCCAAAAAATGCTATTCAGTCACATTTTGGTCGCGTGCAGCGACACAGAAGTCGTGTCGCTCGACACAGGCTTCAGATTTGCATTATGAACTTGCAACTTTGTCTACTCATTCCGCAATGCTCCATAAAGCTCCAGTAAACAACAGTTAAGCTCCAAACATCCTTGTACCTAAGATAAACACCAAAAGATTTGAAAACACATAAAACACTCTAGATAAACGGACTTATATCATGGCTAAAAACCATAAAAACCATGATATATCAATGCCACCTAGAAAAGAAAAAAAAATATCTATTAACCAGTTAGAGATTAGAGAAATTAGCATGTATATACATAAAAAAAACTATAACTAAAAATTTAACCAAATAACCTAAAAGTAAAGGCTATTATTTGGCCACATGTTGCACTTTTAGATATATTCTTAATTATTAATTTTTTTTTGTCATTGAGCAAATTCACCCGAGAGATTATGGCAATACACAAAATTACTCCAAAAATTAGACCTCCAAATTATGGATTCTGAAATAATGTTGTGACTTGCTTCCCTAATTCAGCACCTCCTGGTTGAGCTTTTCCCAACAATTTCGTGGAATCTGATGAACTCTTTTTATGGAAACATGTGAGAAAACACATATAAGGCTCATGTAATTAAATATGTCTTCACAAGAAAAGCAACTGAAGTGAAAACTATAAACTGCACACAAACCTTTAGTGATGATGCCTCACTCTCCAAGGAAGCGATTGGGACGCCACCTAGAAATAACAAAATATCCATTAGCGAGTTGACGATTATGCCAATAGCTAAGACGAATAACAAAGAATGAATCACCAATCTGAAGAACACAAGTCGGTGGAGAGTATTTCAATCTGTGGAACGAAACCATGAAATAGGGCAGAGTGGAATATGAGTGGCTAGTTGTTCCCAAATGAGAATGGCAATGATGTGGTGTGGCAAAGATGGTCACATAAAGCCGATCTCAAGTCGTGGGTTAAGCGTTGAGGGAGGTAATTAAGTGGAAGAGACTTGAAGTTTCGGGACCGATGGAATTCTGGAGGATATGAATCGTTTTTTCAGTTTCATCTCCAATCTGATATGTCGATAGGGTTCTGAGGATTCACAGAGTACAACAAAGAAGAAGAAAGGGTAGTTTTTATTGGAGTGGGCTCAGCGGCGGATTCAGAAAACAATTTAATATGGGGCACAATATATATATTAAATTCTATTTAATATATTAGAGGATGATTATCCATGGATGTTAGTGGATTGCTCGTGAACTAATAAAACATTTTAATATTAATATGAATTGTTTAATTCTCTAACATAGGTGCTTATTTTAGCACTTTGAGCATCCATGTTCGAGAAATAAGCAACTCATTTTAATATTAAAATATTTTGTGAGTCTATTAGCAACCTACTAATACCCATGGATAATCACGCTTTTATGATCTAAAAAAAGTATTACATAAACTATCACAAATTTATGTCTTATTTTGGATTTTTTTTAAATGTGAATCAAACTATAAAAGTAAAAAGAAAAATTAATATGTTTATTTATTTTTAATGGTATTGGTATAAATTTATATATTGCATATAATAAATTTGGTTTTATAAATTTAGTTGCTATTTCATATAAATATTGACTGAAAAATTGGAATATATATATATATGTGCCGAGAAAACAAACAAAAAGGAAAGTAGATCATCATCAAAAGGTATATATATATATATATATAGAGTTTTGGAAAGGTGAGAAGTAAAGAAACAAAAATTTGTGTCAGAAAAGAATTGAAAACATAAAAGACTTGTCATTGAAATTCGAACTCACTATGTCTAAAGGCTTCGAATGGTGACGATTCGCACCGTCCTACCCCGCACTAAACAGTTCCAAAAATCTATACTTATATATGTGTGTATCTAACAAAAATATATACTTACACATATGTACACATATATTTTTGTTACTATTTGTCCCGCACCGCACCTGTTCCGCCCCGTACTGCACTGTCACCATTCGAAGCCTAAGACAAAACATTTTCGTAGACGAACAGACCTGGCACGACTAAGTAGTAGTACTGTCATTTTTATTTTTGATAATCAGTGTGTGGCACGTACCACAATGTTTAAAGCATAGGTCCGCCCTTGGCTGGGCTAGGCAATTTCGTATTAGGTTTTTGTCGTAAAGGAAGAAGAACACGGAAGAAAAAAAGTATGGGTTGGCTGCCTATTTCACCCTGTACTATAACCACTAAACGTAAATCACCCCAAACTTTTTGCCTCCCGATTTTGTAACCTAAACTTTATAAACTCTTCATAAAACAACCTGAACTATAAAACTCTTAGTAATTCCACCTTTAAAATTGGTTAAGGCTTAACCGTCCATTAACCACTAATCGGTTAATTAAACCACAAATTGGTTTTTAAAATCACGATTTGGCTAACCCAGTTGACCCGAGTTTGACCCGAATCTGTTTTATTATTTCTGAGCCAAACACAACAAAATCGATTTGGGGGAAAATCCAATTTGTTCAACCAATCTGGTAATTCGAATTCTTCAACTTCTCCAATATGCTTTAATAGCTTTTTAAACGCTTCCCCTATGTGATTATGATCGGTAATCTGAGAAAAACCCAGAAAATTATGAACCCAGAAAGTAAGGTTTATGGAAGCAGGAGATTCTTCTAGAACGAACCTTCTTCGTGGTGGGCATGGCCAGAGGCTTCGACTGAATCAGAGAAGAAAACAAGATATGAACTTCGAGTTTAATGAAGTTTGAGGAGATTCCGAAAGCAGCGCCATATCGATTCCTTTTACGTTGAATTCCTCCGAACGAAACTTTAGAATTCTTTGACCGTTTTGAATCAAGCTCCACAAATTGGGTAGATTTGCTCAATGAACAAACCGGTTTCCATGGTTCCAAATGTTCTGGATTCAGATTTAAATGACAAACCCAGATTTGAAATGATGAATCTAACTAGTTTTGTGTTTTGATGTTGAAGAGAAACCAAAATTTTGTGTTTTGATGTTGAAGAGAAACAAAATTTTCAATCCTTTGAAAGGAAAAATGGGTTCCTCTCTTCTCTTCTTCATTAAGAATCCATTGAGAGGAAAGATATAAACAAAAGCTTATCTGTATGATTCACCAACACTTCAAAAATGAGATTTAAGAATCTTCTCGATTTTTTTGGTTGCGAAGAAGACGCATGGTTCGGGTCAAACTCGGGTCAACGGGTCGGCCAAAACGCAAATTTAAAAACGCAATTATTGGTTTAATGAACCAATTAGTGGTTAATGGATGGTTAAGCCTTAACCAATTTTAAAAGTAATTTCGAAGAGTTGAGTAGTTCAGGTTGGTTTATAAAGAGTTTATAAAGTTTATGTTACAAAATCGGGAGGCAAAAAGTTCGGGGTGATTTACGTTTAGTGGCTATAGTACAGGGTGAAATAGGCAGCCAACCCAAAAAGTATTCCTTTTTTTTTGTTGTCTTGGACTGGGCTGAAATTCAATTTCAAAACCGAACACTTAATATTGGGCTAAATCCAAAAATGAAAAACGTAGCTGACATGGCAAATTGATTGGTGTAAAATAGGGAAAAACCCTTAAAAATACCCCAACTATTTTACATTTGGCAGAAAATACATGAACTTTTAAGACTCCCTTAAAAATACACGACCTATTAAAAAGTGTTATATTAATACACGACCTATTAAAAAGTGTTATATTAATACATATACATTGAAAATCGAAACAGAAATAGTGAAACACCGTTTAATTTTTCAGATCCGAAAATCAGACATGTCGGAATCAAATAAAACCTACTGGGCTTTGTTAATGTTGGTTCCATAAGTTCATATATGGTTTCGATTTTTCAAAATACACTTAATAATTCAGAGAATTTTAATTTTAAAATTTGAAAACCGAAACTTCATTGACAAATTCAGTTAGTTTTAGTTAGAATCATGCGGTGAGCTCGGAGCCATTAGATTCGAAATCTTAAGAGCTTTTCAAAGAACTATAGATCGCCACATATAGTACTTGGAATCAAAATCCGCCATTGATCAACTTGAAAGCTCGGAAAAATTAGTTGTCAAATTGTTCGATTTTCAATGTATATGTATTAATATAAAACTTTTTAATAGATCGTGTATTAATATAACACTTTTTAATAGGTCGTGTATTTTTCAGAGAGTCTTAAAAGTTCATGTATTTTTCTGCCAAATGTAAAATAGTTGGGGTATTTTTAAAGGTTTTTCCCTGTAAAATATTGAGAATTCTTTTCCTGATATGGACAACCTTAGAGTTAACAAAATCAGCTCCTTTTATATAAAGGAGATAACACGCCAATATATTTCGCGTCTATATAATATTGCACACCATTCCATTTATTAAAAATTATAATTTATTTAAATTTGATTACACACACTTCAAACCTCATCACTATCATCCGATGATGATAAATTACATAGAAATTCATCTTCAGATTCATCATATTTGTGATGAAAAAATAAGAATTAGGTGAGCTATCATTGACCACGTGTGTTGACTATTTTTTGGCTCGCCGACATCTTTTTTTTTTGTCGTTTTTTTCCGACATAGCATTTGCCATTGACTTGTGACTCTTATAGTGTTTGTTGCTAAACTATGACGAGCATAGTGGTCTCACATGGGTCAGAAATGAGTGATGATTAAAAGAACCACAAGTTAGTCGCAAATGTGTGACCCTTGTGCAACGACTTGTGGACCGTCGAAAATCAGTCGTACATTCGTCGCTAATGTGTGACGTAAGTAAGACGATATTTGGTTGTCAAAAATTTGTAACAGATGGGTTACTGTTTCTGGTTGTGTCGCAATTATGTCAAAAAATTGTTCCAACTGTGTCACAAAAATCTGTGACTTAAAAAACTGTCACAAACTGTAGTCACTAATTATTTGTTTTCTTGTAGTGACCATGAATTGACCATTTTAATCAACAATTAGATTCATTCATTAAGACAACTCATGTTTAATTTTCGTATATTCTACCTCCTCATTAGGCCCAACCCACTCAAAAACTTCTTTCCTGCTTCGTCGATCTTCTTTGCGACGAGAAACCTCGGCGTCGACGCTTCTTCTCCTTAACAGTTACAATCCTTCATCTCCTCTACCGTTACATAATTAAGAACACAAATCAAACGATTCTCTTCCTCCACTACGCACCACTCAAATCTTACTACTTAATGTCCAATATTAAATTGATTTGATGAAATCCTTTATTTATCATCTAATTGTCAAGTCAGAGAAAGAAGACGAATGGGTCCGCTGCAACCTTCGTGACAGTGTAATCGGTGGTTTATCTCCCCTTCGTTCTCTTTGTAAGGCATTCTTTACTTATCTTATTGTTGGGAATGTCCTGAAATCACTCTTGCATTAACTCTAGTGATAGTTGTACTGTCGAGATTAGACATTCATATGATACTAGGTGGTCATAACGTTTTGCTAGAAGCCACTAATGATCTATGAGTTATGAACTCATTACTAGTATTATATGATCCTACAGGGTCATACACCTAAGCAAACTGGATTTAATTTATGTGGGAATGATCATTAATGTAATGATCTGATTAATGTATATTTGATATGCATTAAATAGTGTTGATGAGGAGCCTGTCGATCGACAGCAAGAGTGTGTCGATCGACGGAGTACATGCGGACCAAAATATTGATTTTGGGTTTATGACTTAATTAACTTTGGCTCGGCCCATTAGTTAATTAGGTTTTTCTCAAGTGTGTATATATATGATATATGGCACGTTTTGAGAGATAGCCTTAAGTCCATAGCCGCCTCTGAAACGCAGGATTCCCTAAGAGATCCGATTCCAGGTACTAGCATCCCTGCGGGTTCCAGTTTGTGTGCGTGTGGATTAACCGTAGAGGCACAACGCTTGAGGTGCTCATAGATCTCAATTCCTGTTCTAATTCCGCTGCAAAACTCCAGGTATATTCGAGATCCTGTTCTTGTAGATTCATCGTTTACAAACCCTAGATCCTAGGCAAAGAAATTGTCACTAGGTTGATTAATAGAGATTAATCCGGAAAAACCTGAGTCAATTCTTACAGTGGTAGCAGAGCATTAGGGTTTAACTGTTGAATCACTAGAACGTTAATGAATTAGAGAATTCAGATTGATACATATGATGTATAGGTTGCTTGCTAGATCAGTTTTTCATCGAATCAAATTTGTTATTTTTTGTTAAAATTTGATCTTCTCGAGCACCAGAACCGCTCGTGTCGATCGACACAATGGTTGTGTCGATCGACATGGCCTTGCGAAATCGTTTTGTTAAGATTTGATCAACACGATTTCCAGAGATGATCGTGTCGATCGACATAATGGTTGTGTCGATCGACACGGCCTTGAGAAGTGGTTAACCGGTTCAATTGGATTGAATCGGTTATCGCATTTGGTTAGAAATCAATTAAACCGGCTAATTGCGGTTTGTTGCGATTTGGTTGGCGTCGATCGACACAAATGTTGTGTCGATCGACACCAACCGATTATCGACCCGGTTCAATTGGATTGACCAGTTATCGATCCGGTTCTATTAGATTGACCGGTTATCGCAAAATTGATTTTGTTTGGTCAATATCGATCGATACAAATGTTGTGTCGATCGACACTCACCGGTTATTGAAATTGGTTTGGACGGTTATCGAAATTGGTTCAATTGGATTGATCGGTTGTCGAAGAACTGTTACAGAAAGGTAAGCGTCGATCGACACTAAGGTAGTGTCGATCGACACCCTAGGAATATTGAGGGTTAGTGAACCTAAAATATTCGAACCAGATTTTATAAGATTACAAATCTTCCTGAATGCATATATGATATGTGTTAGGATTAAAAGTTCAGTTCCTCAACTAAATATCGAGTGTTCTGGATGTCTTCCCAATCTTGTCTGCTGTCAAGACTCGTTTCATTGCATGATATGCTTGCAGTGCAAGGTGTCTGCAGTTACATGAGTAAGGCAGTAGGTAATTGTGTTGATGGGCTTGCAGTGCATGGCATCAACTATTACATGACTGAAGAGATTGGTTTACTTATGTGGGCTATCAGAAGTTCTGGGCCCATAGACATCAGGTGGATAAAACATAAGATGTCTAATCCACAACCAAGAGTCATATTGGATATGATTAGCAAAGTGTTGCTTACCTATATAGCTAAGATTTGAGTGACAGCCAGTGGCTCGCTCGGGTTTTGGTGAAATATGGATCTTGGATCATTATATTCATTTGAGGAAACATTGTTTTGAATATAATGCAAGTTTTCTTAATTGTTAAGATTTCTCATTTCCTGAATATCATAACTGATTTTTCCTTTTCTTATTACAGTTATGTCTAATCAGAACTCTTTCTCGTTGAGATCCGTCCTTGAGAAGGACAAGTTAAATGGATCCAACTTCCTTGATTGGTATCGGAACTTGAGAATCGTTCTCAAGCAGGAGAGAAAGGACTATGTCCTTGAGAAAGTTCTCCCCGAGAAACTAAGGTCCAATGCCTCACATGCAGTATATGATGCTTGGAATAAGAATTATTATGATGTGGTCGATGTGCGTCGTCTGATGTTGGCTACCATGAACTCGGATTTGCAGAAGCAATATGAGAACGTGGAATCGCCTATCGAGATAGTCACTAGCCTGAAAGCTATGTTTCAGGAGCAGACTCGAATTGAGAGATACCAGTCGGTTAAATCTCTAGTTGAGTGCAAGCTACCAAAGGATGCTCCAGTAAGTCCTCATAAACTATTGCTATTATGTACCTGCTATGAGCAGAAATGTCATTTCATTTTTCTTGTAAGGATGTGAGTGATTTTCATTTTTGATTAAAGACAAATGTTGTTCTTTTGATCTTAATGATATGTTATATGATAGCATCCCATTAGAGAATGAGTTTTATGTCTTAAACCAATTTATGCCTGTATATAACATGAACACCAAACTGTTTGAGTAAAATGACTCAGAACCCACTATTCTCTGGCATTGTCGTTTTGGGCTACAGCAAATTCAGAAGTTCCATAGTGATGGGATTTTGGGCTCATTTGATTTTGAATCATGTGAGAAATGTGAATCCTGATTATTGGGAAAAATGACAATGGCCCCTTTATCAAACCAAATGAAAGAGCCAATGACTTATTGGGCTTTATACATACAGATGTATGTGACCCGATGAGCAAAAGTGCTAGAGGAAACATTCAGTACTTCATTACCTTTACTGATGAATTCAGTAGGTATGGATATGTCCATCTAATAAGATACAGGTCGGAATCCTTTGAAAGGTTCAAGGAATTCCAGAATGAAGTACCGAATCAAATGGGCAAAAGTATTAGAGCTCTTCGATTAGATCGCGGAGGAGAATACTTAAGTCAAAAGTTAAGTGATCATCTGAGAGAGTGTGAAATTGTTTCACAGCTCACTCCTCCTGGAATGCCCCAATGGAATGGAGTTTCCAAAAGGTGGAATCGGACCTTATTGGATATGGTTCGATCAATGATGAATCACACAGATCTTCCATAATCCCTTTAGGGATACGCTTTAGAAACATCTGCGTTTACACTAAATAGGGTTCCGTCAAAATCAATTGTAAAGACACCACATGGGATGTGGATTGGAAATGTTCCAAGTTTGTCTTTACTAAAATTTGGTGTTGTGAGGCTTATGTAAAACGTTTAACAAGCTCGCACCCAAATCCGATTATTGCTACTTCATAGGTTTTCTTAAGGAAACCTAGGCTTAATACTTCTACAACTTTTCTGAAAACAAAGTGTTTGTTGCTAAAAACTATGTTTCCTTGAGAGAAATTGTCTTTCCAAGAAAAACAGTGGGAGTGAAGTACAACTCGAAGATGTTCGAGAATCACAGGAGGCTACTTGACCTGTTAAGGAAGAGCAGTAGCTGGATCTGCAAAGAGTTGTAGAACCTACACCTCTGGTGCCTGAAGTTCGCAGATCCGAAAGGATTCATAACGATCACGAGAGATATAGATTTCTTGTGACCGATTGTCATGACTTCTTGATCATTGACAATGACGAGCCTGCAAATTTTGAAGAAGCAGTGTTGGGCCCGGACTCCGAAAAGTGGCTTGGAGCCGCTAGATCCGAAATGGGAATATCCAGATATTCAAAGCTAAGTTGGTGGCTAAAGGTTTCAAGTAAATTCATGGTATGACTATGAAGAGACCTATTCCCCAGTCGCTATGCTTAAATTCATTCGGATTATCCTAGCAACTGCCATTTATCATGGTGATGAGATTTGGCCGATGGATGTGAAAAACAGTTTTCCTTGATGGAATTCTGGAAGAGGATGTGTACGTGAGACAACCTGAGGTTTCACAGATCCTAATAATGCTGGGAAAGAATGCAAGCTTCATCGATCCATTTATGGATTGAAGCAAGCATCACGGAGTTGAAATCTTCGTTTTGATAAAGCTGTCAAAATGTTTGACTTCATCAGGAATGAAGAGAAACTGTGTGTTTACAAGAGGACTAGTGGGAGTGTAGTTGTATTTCTTGTTATGTATGTAGATGACATACTTCTTCTCGGAAATGACGTTCCGTTGCTTTAGTCTTTAGAGACTTGGCTCGGAAGTTGTTTTTCAATGAAAGGCATGGGAGTGGCCGCGTGAATTCTTGGAATAAGAATCTATAGAGATAGATTGGGTAGGCTAATTGGATCATGTCAAGATGCTTATGGTGATAAGGTCTTGGACAGGTTCAGTATGCATGATTCCAAGAAGGGCCTCATACCAATGTCTCATGGCATTAATCTTAGCAAGATGCAATGTCTCTAGACACTGACTGAGCAAGAACGTTTGAGTAGGATTCCCAGGCGTATGCAGTGGGATCTATCATAAATGCCATGACCTGCACTCGTCCAGATGTTGATTGTGTTTTAAGCATGACGAGTAGATACCAATATGATCCATGTGAAAGTCACTGGACAGTTACCAAGAATGTTCTCAAGTATTTGAGGAATACTAAGGATAGGAGCTTGGTGAACTGAGGAAGTAATGTTTTCTGTTGAGAGTGGTTAGACGGACAAAGACAATTTCTGGTAGGAGCCTGATTATGTCTTGTGTCTATACTGCGGTGCGGTTTGTTGGAAAGGGTTCCAAACAGAGCACCGCAGCCTGCGGTTTGTTGGAAAGGATTCCAAGTAGATCACCGCAGCCTCTCCCACGACCTAAGCATGAGTTTCACCCTCCTGCTGTAGGTATTGGATATATTAAGATGTGATCTTAATTCTAGTGGGAGTTGTAACGGATTTAGTTATGTTATGATATTCATGTAGACATACTTTGGTTATGTCATAATGAAATTGTTTCATGTATTATTTGATTATTGGATAATTGAATAATAGTCCCAAAGTAATTTATGGCATTTTATAGGTCATCAAGTTGAGGACTTGATCATGAAACCCTATAAGTGATAAATGACATAGATTGTATTTGTCTCTGGTCAAGGTTGTTAAAGTGGGACACTGACAACCGCGTGAGACTGGTATGTGAGGTGATTGATGACTAAGTTTCATGGAGTCATTAATAATAGAATTAAAGTCAATCACATAGATATGTGTTAGAGAACACAGGATCGGACATGACCCGCTAATGAGAACTCTACAAGATAGTTATATAAGTGTCATGAGAGGTTCTCATTACGACTATGGAGTATAGTCCTTAGACCTGAGTTCATCATGATTTCTTGCATATGAATTGGTCCGCTTTGACTTTGTCAAACGTTATCCGTAACAGGTGACTATAAAGGCATTGATTGGGCGTATCATGAAGTGTGTGAAGGAAAAGGGATGGAACAAGATGGGATTTGTCCCTCCTATATAACAGGAGATAAGTATCTCAGGGCCCATCGAAGATTTGATACTGAGAAATGCGTGGCCGCGCTCAAACGAGGTGATTGTCAGTCGTTTTTTTTTGTTCAGTATAAATCGGAGTTCGATGAACATGATTTTGGTTGAATAAGGATGACACGATTCTTGCCTTATGCCATATCGAGATATAGAGACGAAGGGATTATAGGAATAGATGATTCCAGTACAAGTGGGAGATTGTTGGGAATGTCCTGAAATCACTCTTGCATTAACTCTAGTGATAGTTGTACTGTCGAGATTAGACATTCATATGATACTAGGTGGTCATAACGTTTTGCTAGAAGCCACTAATGATCTATGAGTTATGAACTCATTACTAGTATTATATGATCCTACAGGGTCATACACCTAAGCAAACTGGATTTAATTTATGTGGGAATGATCATTAATGTAATGATCTGATTAATGTATATTTGATATGCATTAAATAGTGTTGATGAGGAGCCTGTCGATCGACAGCAAGAGTGTGTCGATCGACGGAGTACATGCGGACCAAAATATTGATTTTGGGTTTATGACTTAATTAACTTTGGCCCGGCCCATTAGTTAATTAGGTTTTTCTCAAGTGTGTATATATATGATATATGGCACGTTTTGAGAGATAGCCTTAAGTCCATAGCCGCCTCTGAAACGCAGGATTCCCTAAGAGATCCGATTCCAGGTACTAGCATCCCTGCGGGTTCCAGTTTGTGTGCGTGTGGATTAACCGTAGAGGCACAACGCTTGAGGTGCTCATAGATCTCGATTCCTGTTCTAATTCCGCTGCAAAAATCCAGGTATATTCGAGATCTTGTTCTTGTAGATTCATCGTTTACAAACCCTAGATCCTAGGCAAAGGAATTGTCACTAGGTTGATTAATAGAGATTAATCCGGAAAAACCTGAGTAAATTCCTACACTTATCGTTTTTACGAAAATATTCTTCTTCGATTATATGTGAAAACAAGTTTGCCTATACTTGGAATCTCCATGTATAATCATATCCAGAGAAATAATTTTGATTTCGTAAGTTTATTTTTCTCTGTGTTTTGTAATTTTGATTAATCAGTTTCGAATTTAACATTTTGAGCTATATACGGAATCACATCTTGAAGAAATTGAGATTCTCAAATTGTTGTTTATATTTCAGAAATGTTTTATCCTGTTTATACGGAATTACATTTTGAGAAATGATTCATCATGTTTCAAAGTTCTGCAAGGATTGTTCTCTCTAAACATATAAATTTAATATGTTTATGATGATTAAACCAAAATATGTTATATATACTTTTATTTTATATAATTTTTTTTTTATATTTAATGGTAAATTTAAATTATTTTATTATTATTAAACTGAAAAAAGTAGATGGATTAATTTGTAAATTTGTAAAAAAATATATTTAGAATATTATTTTTTGGTGTAAAAAATGGTGTAATACATTGGAGAAAAGCCTAATACTATTTTAGTGTAAATAAGAGATGTTCTTCTAATTTTGATATATTGCTCCCATTTTCTCTTCTCCAAATGATATTTATAACAAAAACCAGAATCGTTGAGTGTTTCGTCTAGGCGTGGGCATAAAACACGAACCCGAAAACCGAACCCGAACCCAAACCGAAAAACTCGGGTTCGGTTCGGTTTCGGGTATTGCCTATTATCCGAATGGTTTCTATTCTCGTCGGGTTTCGGGTTCGGTTTCGGGTTTGGGTAAACCCGCGTTACCCGCGGTTACCCGAATTACCCGAAATCTTTTTTTTTTTAATTTTTTTTTTATAAAATGCATGTTTATGTAAAAAATGCATGTTTTAAAAAAAAATAGATTTCCCGAATCATGTATTTTAAAACAAAAATGCATGTTTAAAATGAATGTTAAATTTCATTCACACAAAGAACCATTTTTTTACATAAACATGCATTTAAAAAAAAAAATAATAATAAAAAATTTGGTATGTAATTTCGGATTTTTCAATTTTTTTCTTGGACAGTTCGGTTTAGTTCTGTTTATTCGGGTTTTAAAACCATAAAACCCGATAACCGAACGGTTTTACCCGAAACCCGATCGGTATTCGGGTTTTTCGGGTAACACGAATACCGAACCGAATCCGAGTATACCCGAACCGAAACCGAACCGATAATTGTAATAACCCGAATGAGTTTCATATTCATCAAACCGAAAACCCGAATACCGAATAATCCGACCCGAAACCCGAACGGGAAACCAAATGCCCAGGCCTAGTTTCGTCGAATGGAGAAGAAAATGGATCTAGAATGGTTAAATACAACCATAATGGTGCAAAGACACGTGGCTCTTTGTTATTGGTTTTGGGGTGGGAAAATGGAGTTACTGTCTTCCTGACTAGTCCCAGTATTGAACTATCTTTTCGAGTTTAGCTAGAAATTTAATTAGAATCAAACTAACTATGAAAATGATAATTGGAAAAGACAAAGGAATACTGGGAGTTTAAACGTACAAATGTACCGTCGAGGTAGACGTAGTCTGGTGGTTTATCCGCTGTGGCCTTGGCACCAAGGGGTCGCGAGTTCGACTCCCACCTACCGCATGGAGGATAATGGCTAAGTGGACTGGCCTGTGGTCCACATAAAAAAGGCTAGTGGGTCGGCCTCTAGTCCACATAGACGGCAAAAAAAAAACGTACAAATGTACCCATCCAAGAGCAATAAGAAATAGCCACGTGTAATGAGCCACTTATAATTAAAACGTTTCCCAATTCTGTCCCATCAGTAGTGAGTAGGTTCTGCGATTTTGTACAACCGCCTATACTAGGAAAAGTAGAGAGTGCAAACTCCTCGTTTACCTTCCGGGGAGGTTAATGTAAACGGAGTGCTGTGTGAGTGATACGTCGTCGTTTAACCATTCTGCACAATTTTATTTTGGAGGAAGTTTTAATTTACGTAATTGAATTGGATATTAACAAGAAAATCTAACTTTTATTTTCTTTAGATTTATTTCCGAATTAATGGAATGATATAGATCTATTAACTCAAATTGAATTATTGCAATTTAATTCTCGTTTTTTTTGGGGTCACATTTTCAATTTAATTCTCTTGTTATTTCCAAACATATCAATTTCGGATTATTAATCTCTTAATGTTTAATCTAACTCCCTCTTTTTGCCACCAAAACAAACAAATAATATTCTTTTTTTTAATCCCCTTTCATATAAAACACAAGTTAGAGAGATTCCTCAATTTACTCTCACAATGCCACTTCATCAATTTTGTTACGTGTCTCTCTCACAAATATTCTCAATTTCCTTCATTTTCATTTTAATCCTATTTAATTTAAATTTAAAATTCCAGAATCATTTTTCCCCACGATCTATACTTCTCCCACTACTCCACCATAATAGATGTCTTTCTGCAACCGTTCGATCGCAGTTAATATATAACAAAGTAATCAAAACATGAAAATAAGTTTTCATTGCCTTGGTGTAAAATCACACAAACAACAATAACCACCAAAACCAATTCTTCTCTTCATTTGCTCTCTTTGAGTCGCAAATCCAATAATACTAACTACGGAGGCAACGAAGATGAAGCTTTTCATCACAATTTTGGGGGCACTGTTAGCGTTCTATTCGGTTCAACATGCGGCTGCAGCGGACAGAGGCTCCGGCCCCAAGCCCTACCTGCGATGCTTCATCGTTTATCTCTACGTTCTTCGTCTCCATAGTGAGTTTTCGTCTTTGGATTGCTCGTTTAAGCATTTTCTTCGTTGATTTTTATGTTTAATTTAGATTAAATACGTACGTCAATTAATTGATGTTTAAGTTAGGTCTTTTGTTATTTGAATAAATCATATGCATATTCTAACCTTTTGTTTGTTGTAAGCAAGGTGATAGTATATAATCTATATCAAATGCAATTTGATCTCTAAATACCAAAAGATCTGCAAGAAGAAGATTGTGGTACAGTTAAGAACTTCCCATTATTACCTAATCATGGTAGCTAGAGGTTCCTCACACACCTACTAATCTCAGTTTATGTATATTCCATATTTCGATATGCAAGATATTTTTTTTATAAATAAAAATGATGTGTTCTGACCGTTTCTTAAGATTACCATAATTGCATTAGACGTTGGTAAGTTTGATAATTACGTTGGGTTTTTTTTTGCAATTTGTAATTGAACTAATATTTTTGCTTCATGTCTTCAAGTTAATTATTCATTATTTCAAGGGTAATAGCAAATTAGCAATAGTTCATTTTCATTGTTTGCTAATTAACTCCAAACTATCATATTTATATACAACTACGTTGTTTCACTTTAAAAACAATGTTAATTTGTGGCCGTGCATATGCACGGGCTTAACACTAGTATTTCATTAAAACAGATGTTACAAATCTAGGTCATTACACTTTCCTAAGAGATAAAGCAATACACACGTGTAATCAGTGGCAGATCCAGAACTATATTTCATAGGGTGCAAGACATGCTAAAAAAAAAAAAAAAAAAAGCATAATTTTTTTGGGCAAAAATACACCACAAAAAAAAAATTCATAGGGTGCAATTGCCCACCCTATTATTAGGCTGGCTCCGCCCATGCGTGTAAAGATGAGAAGCTTTTACGGAAACGAGGCAACAACATAGATCTAAAAAAATAATTCTTCTCACCTCTTCACTGTAGATCTGACCTATTTCCGATCATCGGAATCATCTTATCGTTGCCGCACATCTCCATATCTTCTGATTTTGCAAAGATTTGCTCCACCTGAAACCTTACTTGTATAAAATCCAACCTGGAAGTTAAGGCATACAGTTAGTTTCATTATCAAGATGTTACTTCAAATTAGAGTCACTAACTCCTTCACTCATCTCCCACTCCTTTTGAGAAATTGGCATGCAAATTAGCCCTTACATCCTCCTTATGAGACAAAGATCCATCAATACCGAATTGCTTTGACCATTTCTCAAACAAAAGATTTTTAACTTTCTTCCACAAAAACACAAATCTAATGAAAAATACAGCAAATATAGGTAGTGCTGGGCACGAAGCAAATATCCGGAAAAATGCAGGTATCCGCGATCCGCTCCGTCCAACACGGATATTTGATTTTTCGATCCGATCTGATCCGTTAGTTTTTGGATATCCGTAAATTCGGATACCCGAATTTTTTCTTAATATCCGCGAATATCCGATCTGATCCGTTATAAGTCGGATATCCGAAAAATTTCACGAATATCCGCGATCCGATTCGTTGAAAATACTTTAGAAACTTAAAATTCAAAAAAAATAAAAAACATAGACTAAGTTAAATACATGTATCTGAGTCGGAACATGTAATCTCTTGACATTAACGGCAGTGCTTGGTGGAGACTCGACGTGATAATGTCGGAGTTGTTCTGACGATTGTTTAGCCTTTAGCCACGTGTTGCTTAATGCTTAATTGTTATCTTCTTTGAAATGAGGCTTTATTGGTTGTAATAAGCTCTCGATTTTTCATCATGTATTGAGCCTTAGATCTTTTTCTATGAAATAAAGTTGTCGATAAAAAAAAAATGTACATGTATCTATATTTATGGACATATTATATATATACTAGAATAAGACCCTCGCGATGCGAGGTTTATTTGATCTAAAGTAAATTGTTATATTTTAAAAATATTTTGCGGAAAAGTATATAATATTCTTAACTTAAATAATATAGTAATTAAAGCTATAGGTTCATATGTAATTTGAAAAAATATAATCTTATATCTCATATAATTTGAATCAATAAAGTATATACGCTTGATATATGTAAATATGGTTTAAATCATTAAACTATTTGATATGATAACTCAATCATTTTACATGTTTATACGATCCTTTTTTGATGATATTTCGTGAAATTTAATCATGTAAAAAATACCACTAACCAATTTTTTTTTTTATTCTCCTTAATATAGTTGTTCTTTTATCCATGGTCAATTATTTTGTGTTCCCATATATACATATATTAAACATATGTCTATATATAACGATAAAAACATGGTCATTTCAATTTTTAATTACATAGTTTAGTGTTTTCCTTTTTCTAATTTTTATTTTATGTTAAATTTCTTTTTATTAACTATTTTCAACTAAATATCGTATATAACTATTTGTATAGAGGTTTTGTTCAATTTGTAAAATTACGTAATTTTTTTTCCTTTCTAACTTCTTTCCTTTTGGGTAATTAACTTTGGGTAATTAACCATTTTGATATTGAAAAACTTACATATTTAAATAATTGACATGTGTTATAATCTAATAGACTACTTAACTAGTGTCACGATCTCGTGAGTTACAATTTTGTGCACTCTCTTTTATATAATAAGATATATATATATATATATATGTATATAATAATATGGATCGGATCGGATAATGACCTTTTCTAAAATATGATTTGTGATTTGCTTTGTTTTTTACGGATCGCCCAATTTAATATTTGCTTTGTTTCGAAACTTTACGGATATTCTATTTTATCGGTTCGGATCGAAACGAATCGCTGTGAAGATTATACAATGCTAGTGCTTAAGAGAATTAACATTCAAATCTGTTAAAAAAACAAAAGCATTGTTTTGTCACACATAAGATCCTTCAAGATTTAAGGTATACACACCTCTGGGGTGAATCCCTTTGTGACGACCCGATTTTTTTTTTAATTAATTAATTAATCCGAATTAATAATCCAAAATTATTAATTCTTAAAGATTAATTTCAACAACCATCAACAAACAGCAGAAATTCACACAACTTAAATATTAAAAAATAAATCCACAAATAATATTATTTAAACATTTTCTAGCAACCTACTAAAAATGCAAACACACAAACATCCCTAATCATCCTCTTCCTACGCCATGATTCTGCGATCATACAATTTTTTTACCTGCAACACATGGAAAAAAGAGTTGCGTAAGTATTATCATAAATACTTAGTGAGACAATCATCCCGTCTACAGGCTAAGTACATTTTAACCCACACACAAGCAACCCAATACGATTAAAATGCCCACACGATGCAAACAACACTTTTGAATGACACAAATAATTAAATAATTAAATAATTAACCACAACCAACACACAAATAACCCAATACGCTTAAAGAGCCCATTCAAACAACAATGCCGATCGACTCAAATAATTAAATAATTAAACACAAACAACCACACAATTTAATCACGAGAACCACTATAAATCGTTCGTTAACACTCGATGTCGGCTTAAATGAGCCTACGGTCATGCACCAAACACCATTTGTCGATCGACATGACCAAAATGCCCAAACTGGATTTTCCTTTTTGGTTCGCGGGTGTTACAATTCTCCCCCACTAACACTGGATTCGTCCTCGAATCCTATCGCACTGGCTCTACGATCAAACTTCACGACACCCGGCGTCTATCTCAGACCATACACTGGCCCGAGATGGATTATCACTTTGGTTGTTCTGGTTATTGTCGTTGTCATCGTATATCCTCCGCGGAATTCTGTAGCATGCTATATGTTTTCGGGTCCTGGATGTCCGTTATACCAACAATTTTTGTTTGTACCTTCGAGGGAATTGACTGACATTGAAGCTGCAACTCAGGTTCTGACGAATGAGATAATGAATCTTCCTGAGTCTAAGCGAGCGAATCCGAAGATTGCCTTCATGTTCTTAACACCAGGGACCCTGCCTTTTGAGCCTCTATGGGAAATGTTCCTCCGCGTAAGATTCAATAAAGGCCCTTGACAAGTCAATAAGCCTGGCCTATCAGAATCCTTGGTCTTGGATCTCCCTTGATACTTGAACACAATAACAATATCACTTCTCTTGTGGGCATAATACGCCACACCTAACAGATTCTTATCTCAATTGGTTAAATGGTGGCGGGTTCTTTTTTTGTTGATTCAGGGTCATGAGAACAAATATTCGATTTATGTGCACGCGTCAAAGAAAAGTCCTGTACATACAAGCAGCTATTTTGTTGGTAGAGATATTCACAGTCACAAGGTAAATGAGATTTTATTACATCTTTCAGTTGGTTTATGCGGAACTTTGTGAAAATATGATATTATTGTGCAGGTTGCTTGGGGTCAGATATCGATGGTTGATGCAGAAAGAAGGCTATTAGCTCATGCTCTTATTGATCCTGATAATCAACACTTTGTCTTGCTTTCAGATAGGTGATTGATTCATTGTTTCTTTGATATAGTGTATCTTAGGTTATCATCATGAAATGCTTAATTAATCATATGCTTTACCATCTTCTTTGTTGTTAACTGCAGTTGTGTACCGCTATTCGGCTTTAACTATATCTATAATCATTTGATCTTCGCAAACCTTAGCTTCATTGATTGGTAAGTTGTGTTATTGTGTCTACAGTTTACTCATGCTGTTGAACCTCTTTTATGTCTCGTTGGTATGTATCCTCATCATGCGTGTTGTTTCCAGTTTTGAGTGGTCGGTATTCACAACATATGCTGCCTGAGGTTGAAAAGAAGGATTTTCGGAAGGGCTCAGAGTTTATTTCCCACTTTTTTTTTCTTACAATATGTGTATATTAGAATTTTTGTCTCTCCATGCCATCATCTTTATCATCGCTCCTTGAGTTCTGTTTAGGCTTAATATTTTCTTGTGCGTCTCTACATTCATATTTTCCCGTGGTTTTCAATGAAGGGGAGACATGCTATAGTCGTCATGGCAGACAGCCTCTACTACACCAAATTCAAGCTTTATTGTAGGGTAAGCAAGCCTTTGTTTTCATGGATTCTCATATTCACATGTTAATTAATAATATTGGCACATATGTATAGATGTAGTGTAATTTCACTCTGGATATCATATCGTAAGCGATTGTGTGAATTAAGCGACATTTTCCCTAATGGTTTACGTTTTCTCACAGCCGAATATGGAAGGACGCAACTGCTATGCAGACGAGCATTATTTACCAACTCTTTTCAATGTCAGTGTTACTGCTTGCTTACATCTTCCTTCTTCTCACCCTTGAACTGGCCATTTGGATTTTTACACTCATCATAAAATCTCTTTGCTAATGATCTCTTTACTTCAGATGATTGATCCAGGTGGAATAGCAAACTGGTCGGTGACACATGTTGACTGGTCAGAAGGAAAATGACATCCGAAATTATACAATGCCAGAGACACTTCTCCTTACCTTCTCTGGAAAATCAAGGTTACTCTTGTTCTTCTCATTCCAATGCTCGGTTTGATTTTCTTGTTCAATGATCTAAGTTTGTGGTTTTATTCTTATATACAGTCCATCCAACTTGCTTACCATGTCACAAGCGATTTAAAGGTAAAACACCGGAGTCTTCTTCTACTTCTTGTTACCATGATTCTTGGAATATCAGTCCTGATCCATAACCATTCTCTATGCAGAACGTGACGACAGTTAGGCCGTGTCTATGGAAAGGAGAGCAACGGCCATGCTATCTATTTGCTCGGAAGTTTAACCGGTTGATGTATCTCTTCCCTAACTACACCTCACTAGTTTGAAAGGCTTATCAGATTCTCGATTGTCTGGTTTGGTCTTTGGTTAAGCTTTTACCATAGCATCCGCCTTGTGATACATGTTAGAACCATTCATATTGATGTGATTCAAAGTTGGGTCTAAGCCTGGCACAAACAAGAACAAGAACAAGAATAGCTTTGGTGGTTTTTGATTTTATTTATGGTTAACAAACTACAAACATTATCTTGGAGAAGTTGCTAGAATACTATTACTTGTTAACAACTTTGTAGTATTGATGTTTTACCATTTCTACTTTATATGTTTAACAATCAAGCACATTATTCTTTTGCAAATTTAGATTCATGGCTCTGTTATTTAAAACTACACAAGGATTGGAGAATATTTCAATGATGATAAGGTAAAGAAAACATATTTAAAAGTTTTTAGCGACAAAAAAAGTTCTAAAGACTAAAGAAACTAGCAGACTTTTTCTTAACAAAAAGTTAGGGGCTCTTCGTTTGATCATTCCAGTGGATCATCCGAATGGAAATGGAAATTGATGTTCTTTTAGTACTAAAAATGAGCATCATTCAAATAGATCATTTGAATGAGTTTTTAAAATTTAGGCAAATTTTTCAAACTCATTTGAATGGACCAAATTGGATCATTTGAATAGAGATGGTTCATTTGAATGGAGATGGCAAAATCAAGTTTTCCCGCCAAAACCGCAAAATCACGTTTTTTCGCCAAACCGCAAAATCACGTTTTTTCGCCAAACCGCAAAATCAAGTTTTCCAGCCAAAACCGCAAAATTACGTTATCCCGCAAAAACTACAAAATTATGTTTTTCTGCCAAAACCGCAAAATTACGTTTTCCCGCCAAAACCGCAAAATCACATTTTTCCGCCAAAACCGCAAAATCATGTTTTTCCGTCAAAACCGCAAATCACGTTTTCGCGGCAAAACCGCAAATCATGTTTTCGCGGCAAAACCGCAAACGTTAATATAGTTAATATATATTTTAGATCAAGAAATAAAATTAATATAGTTAAAAATACAGTTAAAAATGTGATTATGTTAAAAAGGTCATTTTAGTCATTTTGTTATCAAAACCATTCAAATGGAGATTTAAATTATACACAACAAACAATGGTTCATTGAGATGGATCATTCAAATGGACAATACAAATAGAAACGAACGTTATTGAAATGAATCATTCAAATGGACAAGTTAAATGGATCATTTGGATGGACCATTCAAATAGTCAAACGAACAACCCCTTAGTATATTAACTTAAATTTTTTAAAAAGAGGTGCCATTTTGTACCATTGTATTAAAGTTTGCTTGGTTTAACTTTGCTTTCCAATCCTAAAAAGTATTCCACTCCTATAGATATTAATTAATGAGACACTAAAACCTCAAAATCCTAGGTGTCACTCATTGAGACATTCTAACTTTAAAAGTCTTATGTGTCATGCTAAGAGTGTTTTAAGGGCTAATTATCATTCTATTAAAAAAATTAAGAAAGAAAAAATATCCTAAAACTTATGAACAATCCTAAAATTTCACATAGATTTTCCTACAACATTCTGAAATATATAGTTTCCTAAACTATAAACATTTATGAAGAAAAGTGTTTTTATGAAATCATAAAATCTTAAAGATTTTTAATATAAACATTCTAATTACCATAAGATTTATTACCAACTTTCCTATTAATTCTAAAGACATTAGAAATTTTTTTTGATTTGTCGATCAAAGATAAATAAATAATGATTTGCAAGGTTTTATTTATTTGGCTTTGGTACTATTACAGTTTTTTAGTTATACGTTTAAAGATAAAAATATCGATTTTGTAAATAAAATTGAAATTTTGATTACTTATTCATATTTTTGTCAATTAACTTGAGTGTATATAAATATTTTGTACATTACACACAAATCAAAGTACCAAATTTATTTCCATAAATAAACTAAATAAATCGCATATAATATTTATTTAATATTTAACGATAGGATTTGAGATTATTTCATAAAATTATTATTTTTAATTTATGTGTTGGTCCTATGTATTTTATGTAAATCAAAATATATAAATAAATTAATTAAAATTTATAATCCTGCGTTTGACGCGGGTCTAAATCTACTAAGAATATGTTAAAAGAAAAATGCAAATGAACTGGATTGCAGATTAAAATCAATATTCCACATCTCTGTTCAATGGAAAACGGCAAGTAGTTGTAACCTTTAGATGCAAAACGCCATGGAGTAGTCATACACCACCTCTGAGATCAGAACATCAACGTCAATCCTACTCGCTTCAGTCAATCGGACGGTCAAAGTATTTTTAGGTTAATAATCTTTACCGTTCAATGAAATTACTTTTTGTTTTTTGTTTCCAAGGTGAAATAAATCTGCACCGTCCGTTCAAATCAATAAACAAAAAGCAAGAAAGAGCGGCAAGAGAGAGAGAGACCCATCTTCTTCTTCAGAAAGCTTTGGAGACAAAACCGAAAACCCTGATTTTCTTTCCGTACAAATGGCGCCGAGGAAGACAAAAGCAGATGGAGAAGAGAAGGCGAAACCTGTGACTACGGTTTCGTCTAGAGTGACTCGGAGCATGGATCGTCGAACTCGGAGTAAGACTCAGCTAAAGTGGCTGGATCCGTCACCAAGCCTGAGTCTCTGAAGGAGACGAAGAGGAAGAGGACAGTGACTGAGAGTGGGAAAGCGAAGAAGCTAAAGAAGGAAGAAGCAGTTGAGAAGGAAGAGCAAGAGGCGGAGGTTGAGGATTCAACGAAATCGAAGATTGTTATAGAGCACTGGTAAATTATTTGTTTTTGATTTCTGAATTATCTTTTAGAGATTTCATAAGAAAAAATGGAGAGATTCGTTAGAGGGAAAATTTAGGTTTTTTTCTCTTCGAAAATCAAGCTAAAGCCTTGCTTGGTGTTAATTATTGAAATTTCTGTCAAGAATTTTGTTGCAAACTAGGGTTTCCTTGGTGTTAGGGTTTCGTCTTGGTTCTGCATAGTTTTTTTTTCTTTCTTATGAGTAATTAATGGTTTCGCAGAGGATTCGATGACTATTGTTTCTAGTCTGAATTGCAATGTGTTCAATTTAAAATGGGAGAGAAATAGGATTTGCTTTTGGTACTTTTGTCGTGCTTTCTCACACAAGTTTTTTTGTCTGTTGTGTTTTTGAAGTAAACAATGTAATGCTTTCAAGACAAGGGCAATTCAGGTGAAGGAAGGACTGGAGGAAGCTGTTCCTGGTGTCATGGTGACTTCGAATCCTGAAAAGGTAACTTTTTTTACTGCACAAGAATATTTTCATGAATGGTTACGGTTTAACGGTTGTGTTTGATCATGTTTCAGAAACCTTCTCCATCTCTAATTCTTTTGTTTGATGTGCTCGAACAGCCAAGACGGGGCTGCTTTGAGATCCGGGAGGAAGGTGGCGAAACATTCATCAGTCTTTTGGTAAACTTTCGATTCTCATACTTCGAAAACATTTCTCAACTGATCTCACTTCTGCGTATAGTCTATTTTGTTTGAGTAAGGCTTATTGTCAATACTAAGTCTCATAACAAAGCCTGTTTGAAATACATAGAAGAACGAAAATCAGTTCAAGCCATTAGGAATAAATCTTGCAAGAATCATAAGTTGGATTTTGGCAATTTACATTCATTAAGAGTAAGTTGGATGCTTATTTGCACAAGAAAATAAACCAAAAGAGGTTACTACAGTAATATTTTACGCTAATTGAAAACAGTGGGCCACCTTACATGGAGATCCGACATTACTCAAATCCCAAGTGTCTTTGAACGTGATAATGAGCACCATTAAGAGGGAGAAATTAGGGGTATTGGATGAGCTTACAAACCTGGACGTGCCGCAGACAGAGAATGATGAGACAATCGACAAAAGGCTACAAGTAACCCCGGTTAGCATTCAAGGAGTCCGTCGCAGAGAAGGAAGCAAGGAGCTGGACGTACTTGTGCAAGGGAAGGAGCTACCACCATCTGAGCAAAACTGGGAAGTGTGTGAGACAATTGCGAAACAATTTCCTGAGTTTCACCTTGAGGACAAGGTGAAAGTGTGGCAGGGGAGTATTGATAGACCTAGACATTTATTTGGAAACAAGCACACACGTAAGAAGAAACAAATGCGTGAAATGTTTGAAAGAAGAGTTGATCAAAGCCCAATGGAATCCGTGGGCTCAAATGAAGTGGCAGAAGGTTGACTTGCAGAGAGAGAGAGACGTGGAGAAGAAGTTTAGACTATTTACTTATTCATGATTGCTTTGGCTAGTTTTGTTAAGTTTCCGTATTCTTATATTTTCCAATATATTATGCTTGTTTGCCAAGGTATGTTCCTATTTAAAGGAGACCTTGAGATTTAATAAAGATATCGATTAAAAGATCAAAGAAAAGAAAAAGGGAGAGTTTCGGTTTCTCGAATTACCGAAGAACGGAGATTAGTTAGTATTCTCGAATTTACTAACACTTGGTGGGAATCTATAGGGGTTTCTATCAATCTCTTTGCTTGAAACAAACCGATACAGGAGCGTGTTTTGTTGTTTGGGTATAGTATTGTTTCAACATTCTTTTAAATCAGGTAATTATACTCAAACATACACTTAGACCTGTGTCCCAAAGTCCATAGGACAAACATCACATTTGCATTCAGGATGGCTGATAAGTACAATTCATGATTAGTGGACAGCTCACTACATTTAGGTCTCTCTTCTTGGTAAAAAAACTATAGAAGAAATGTCTGGATTCTCACCTACCATTATAGTCTTTAAACTGAATCGCCTAAATCCATCTTAAAACCTAACAAAGCTAGCTAAAAATGCAAGCAAGAGAACATCAAACTCAAACCAGCCTTGCAAGCAGAAGAAGTGTGTCCAGCTTTATCAGCAGCTTCTATCTTCTCATTATCGGTGGATGGAGCAATAACGGGAGTATCAGCCTCCGGTGTTTCTGTTGCAGGTGTTGTTTTTGGAATTATAGTATCTGATGCATTGTTTGCATCAGCTGGTCCAGGAGCCAAAGCTGGAGCTGGTGCTGCATTCATGGGAGATGGTCCTGGAGCCATTGCAGCATCAATGGGAGATGGAGCCGGAGCTAAAGGAGCGGGTGGTGGTGGAGGTGGGAAAATTGCTAAGCTGAGTCCAGGAGCTACAATGGGCATACTAATCTGGATTAAAGAGAGGTTATATGGATTGTGGTAAACCGTTGTGACATACTCAGCAGTTAAAGGTGAGTTCTTCACTCCTGATCCAAAGTAAACTCTTCCTTTCGATTTGGTACAGTTGAGGAAACCATTCATTTCTTCACCTAAACCGGTTGTTTGGTATAAGGTAGTGAGCATTATGCTCTTCTCCTTCATACCATTAAGCTTGAGCTCGTCGTAGTAGTCAAGAATAATATGAGTCATGAGGATGTTTTTGAGCTCAATGTCGGATTTGTTAGTGATTGAGTTGATGGCGTCGTTAGCAACAGCGAGCACGGTTATGGTATGGTATTTGCTGATGGGTACAGTGAGCTTAGTCTTGGTCAAGAGGTAGCTCATGGTGCTAAAATTGGAGTATTTCTCAAACGCTCGTGTGATGTTATCGGCCTTGATAACGGTGGAGAAGGCGAGTAAGACGGTAAGAGAGAGGAGAGAAAAGGAGGCATTGAGACCCATCTTGTGTGTTCTCTTTGCCATGTAGTGTAAAAAGCTAAAGCTCAATGTCTTCAGTGGTTTTGGTATTTATGCAGAAGAAATGAGGAAATTGTAGAAGAATAGTTTAAAGGATCGATTATCTCTGTTTTTGGTTCTAAATCTGAACTAGTCTATTTAGTTAGCTAAGTCTACTCTTCTATTTTTAGGGTGTATTAAGACTTGGCCATTAGAGAATTTAATTATTTGACAGCTAATTTGTAGTTAATTTAGGCTTTTATCATGTGATTTGTTTATGTTGATTTTACTATTTTAGGTTGTGCAATTTTGAGGTTTTGTGTTGTGGTATCTTGAGGTTTGGGATGGTTTTTGGTTCTTATTACTCTTTTTGTCCTTTTTATATTTTGCTTTTAGTCTATATTATATAAGAATACTAGAGACACACCCACGCGTTGCGCGGGTTTCAATTATTTAGAATATAAAAAAGAATTAAATTATATAATACTCCCTCCGTATGACTTTAAGTGTCACTTTGAGAAATGTATCTGATTAATATTTGGATGTATTTAACTCAAAACACATCCAGATACATTTCCGATACATTTTATCAAAACGACACTTAAAGTCATACGGAGGGAGTATGTTATTAACACATCTATTTTATATGAATAATTTCATAATTCGTAAAATATGAACTTGTTTCTCATCCAATTTTTTAACATTGTTTGTAAGATTGATTGTTTGTATCTTATTATTAGAAATGTATAAATTGTGAAAGAATTTGTAATTGTTTAACTGGTAATTCATAGTTTGTTTTTTTTAGATTTATTGTGATATAATTGGTTTATTCTTTTTTTTACTGAAATAAATGCATTAACAATCATATTATTGACAAATTAGGTGAAATTCCTTTGTACTATCAATTGTTCAAACGTAACAAAACAAATATCTTGGAGTTGAAATCATAAGAACATATGTTAAAACTCTCCATCTCTAACTCAAGTAAGCATTTTTGATAACACACTACAAGAAAACAGCGCGATTCCTACGGAAATATCCGTCGGAAGTCTGTCGGAATAAGAGTTTTCCGATAGATTTCCGACGGATATGTCTGTCGTTTCTATCTTGTCGGAAATGGAAATTCTGTCGGAAAGCTATCGGAAATTTCCGACAGCGTTCCGACGGCAGTATTTCCGACGGAATTCCGACGTCTTGTCGGACTCCGGCAGTCTGTCGGAATTCCGTCGGAAATACTGCCGTCGGAAAGCTGTCGGTTTTATTTCCGACAGCTTTCCGACGGGTTCCGACTACTAGTAAACCGACAGACTTCCGACGTCATTATTTCCGACAGCTTTCCGACGGCTAAATTTCCGACGGATTTCCGACGTATTCGTAAAAATAATTAAATATAATAATAAATTAAATAATAATTAATTTAATATAAATTTAAAATTTAAAATTTGAATTATTTAAATTAAAATAAAATTAAAAGTAGAAATTAAAATAAAATTAAAAGTAGAAATAAAAAGTAATATTGTTTTACAAAACGTTAATAATAAAAATCTAAATGGTGGGCCCCGGCGGAAAATAAGGGTTGCGCCCCAAGTATGCCATCATCCGTTGCATCATCTCCCTGTCCTTGTCCCGCTCGGCTCTCTCCTTCACCCGCTCGGCTTCTAGGACGGCTTGTGCATCTCGTATCTTTTGGACCGTCGTCTTCAAACCTTCAATTTCGACGTCCTTTTCCTTCATCTGGGCTCTCAGGTCGGATGTCTCGCTGTAGTAACAAGAAGACTCCGATGATCCCGCATCGTCGGGAAGACCATAAAGCCGCCCTTTGCTCTGCGGAGCAACCTGCGGAACAAATTAAATTGTAAATGAAAAAGACTTGAAAACTAATTTAAATTTTACATACCTTTAAGACGAATTGGTTGATGATGTCGTCCGGGGCTTGGGTGAGGGGAGGGGTTCCTTCGACGTCTGGCTGAGAGAGAATGTACTCCTCTTCCATTCTTTGGACGCTCTCCTGAATCTCCCGAGCTACCTGATCCTGGACAACACCATTCTTGTCGGTGTGTGTCGCTAGCAGAAGTTCCAAGTTGTTGGGATCCCGACCCAACTCCTTAGCCTGCAGTTGTTAGATATTTATTTAATAATATAAATTTATAAAAAATTTTTTTAATAAAAATCAAGACGTTCAATGAAAAACTTACCATATCCCTAGCCTTTGTCTTCTTGCTGGTAGCTCCAAGGTTGTGGGTGGCAGGTCCCTTGCCGTTGCGCTGGCTGTTCCGGTTGCTAGAGTGATATGTAGAGCTCTCCTTGGTCGCCTCTAGTTGCCAATAGGCGATAAACCCGTTCCACAACTCCGCCTTTTCCACCATCTCCTTTGGCACCTGACCGTGTAGCCACTTATCCTTCCACTCGAACACCTTCTTCGAGTAGTGCAGTGCTGCATAAGAGTCGAATTCTCTCCTAACCAGAGCGGTCATGTGTGGGTCCCACCTAAATTCTTGCTGCAAATACAAAAATTAAATATAAATAATAATAATAATTTAAATGAAAGTAAAAATTGTGAAAAAGATGACTTACCGCAAATTGGCGAAACCACATATCTTGATCCTCTAGTGGCATGGCGGTGTACGTCGCATAAGGACGGCTGAGCATAGAGTTTTCCATCTTGTTCAGGGACTTCGAAATCTCGCTGCGAGAATCACCAAACCTACGGGAAAAAATGCAACATTAGTCGCAATTAAATTAAATTTGTTAAAAAAAAACAGAAATGAAACAAAAAACTTACCATCTGTCTCTACCGAGTTGATCTGGATGGAGTCTAGTCAACCTCTCTCGTCCAGGAAGACCCATGAACTCCTCGACGCTAATCTGCGACGGTGCTGTGGTGGCTGCTGGTGTCACCGGCGTCTCTACAGGTATAGACGACGGTGTAGGTGTAGACGTCGAAGTCGAATGAGCTCTACTCACACGACGACGACGATGTTGGCCGCTGCCAGATGCAGTGGCGAAACCACCGTAATCCCTAGATTTATATGATAATATATTTTAAATATATGAAAAATCTATAATTATAAAAATATAATGGTTTAAAAAAACATTGCTTTAAATTTCCCAAATTCTCAAATTTAAATTTCCAAAATTGTAAAATTTAAAATTCTGTGGTGGAATTTAAAATTTAAATTTCCAAAATTCTAAAATTTAAAGTTTTATAAGGTTTTTAAATAGTGTTATAAGGTTTTAGTAAAGTTTTATAAGGTTTTTAAATAGTTTTGTAAGGTTTTTAAATAGTGTTATAAGGTTTTTGTAAAGTTTTATAAGGTTTTTAAATAGTTTTATAAGGTTTTTAAATAGTGTTATAAGGTTTTTGTAAAGTTTTATAAGGTTTTTAAATAGTTTTATAAGGTTTTTAAATAGTGTTATAAGGTTTTTGTAAAGTTTTATAAGGTTTTTAAATAGTTTTATAAGGTTTTTAAATATTTTTATAAGGTTTTGTAAACAATCTTATAAACCTTTTAAAAACTTTCCTAAATGTAATTGTTTAAAATTCTTTAAAATATAGATATAAATTCAAAAATTAAGTCATTATCTTTAAATTTACAATTATTTTGATATTCTAAAATTCTTAAGTAATTGTTACATAATTTAAAATTCTAAAAAATTAAAATTCTAAAATTTTAAATTAATCGTTATAATTGTTTAAAAATTAGTAAAACTTGCTAACAATATTCTAAAAATTTATGGAAAAAATAATTTCCCTAAATCAATTTCTCTAAATCAATTTCCCTCATTTTTCCTAATCATAAATCTAATTTTTCATAACAATTTAAAAACCCTAACAATTTCATAACAATTTAAAAACCCTAACAATTTAGTAAAAATTAGTAAAAATACTAACAATTTACTAACAATTTCATAAAATTAGTAACAATTTCCAAATTTCATTTTATAAAATACTAACAATTTCCAAACCCTAATCCTAATCCTAAATCTAGCAAAAATCAATTCACAAACTCATTTATATAAAATCTAACCAAAATCAACATGAAATTTGAAGATACTTACAAATGAGAAGGAAGATCCGCCATGGGTAATCCGGCGAGGAGGAGACGGCGGCGAATTCCGGCGAGGAAGAGGGGATTCTCGGTGGCGGCTAAGGGGAGAGGAGGAGGCGGTTGGGGCGAGTCTCGGAGGAGGAGAGGCTCGGAGGCGGAGAGGATAGGCGGAAGGGCGATTCCGGCGAGGAGGAGGAGATTAATCGGCGAATTCCGGCGAGGAGGAGCGGTGGTGGCGAAGAAGAAGAAGTGATTTCAACCCGTGGAGAAGAAGAAGAAGAAGAGTCGGTTCTGTTATTAAATTAGAATTTCCGACGGAATTAAATCTGTCGGAAATCCGTCGGAAATTCTAATTTAATAATTTTCATTTCGCGGTAGAAACCTTCTATGGCAATCAATTCCGTCTGGATGGCCGTCCGGTAGAAACCTTCTATGGCAATCAAACCAACATGGCTTTCTTCCATTCCTCAATTGGAAAGCGTCAGTGTTGTCTTGGCAAAACGGGCACGATAATGTTCCATGACTAGTCCATCCAGATAGCATACCATATGCTGGGAAATCGCTAATAGTCCACATAAGGACCGCACGCATCAGAAAATTCTGCTTCCGTGAAACATCAAATGCTTCGACACCGTGACTCCATAGCATTTGTAACTCATAAATCAATGGCTGGAGGAATACATCAAGTGATCTCTTCGGATGCTCAGGGCCGGGAATAAGAACGGAGAGGAATAAAAACTCTCGACGCATACACATACCAGGGGGCAAATTATACGGTGTTACGATTACGGGCCACAAAGAATACTGTCTTCCATGCTTCCCAAATGGATTGAAACCATCTGTACTTAACCCGAGGTACACATTTCTTGACTCGTATGCAAAATCCGGATACAACATTTGAAAATGTTTCCACGCTTTTGCATCTGAAGGATGTGTAATCTCTCCATCTTGACGATGCTCTGCATGCCATCTCATTTGTTCTGCCGTTCGCACAGATTGATATAACCTCTTTAACCTCGCTGTCAATGGTAAGTACCACATACGTTTATATGGAATTGGAACTCTCCCACCAGTTTCCTTATACCGCGGTTTACGACAAAATTTACATCTTCTCCGGTCTTCGTCTTCTCTCCAATATAGCATACAGTTGTCGATGCATACATCTATCACCTGATACGGCATACCAAGACCAGCTACAAGTTTCTGTATCTCGTAGTATGATGCAGGTGCCTGATTATCTTCAGGCAAAATATCTTTCACAAAATCTGCTATCGCATCAACACACTCTTCCGCCAAATTGAAGTTTGTCTTAAGGGTCATCAGTCTACTAGCAGTTGATAAAGGGGAATGTCCGTCTCTACACCCATCATATAATGGTTGCTTCCCTGCGTCTAACATATCAAAAAATCTTCTAGCTTCTTCATTTGGTTCTTCTAGTCTATCCTCCCTTATTACGATCGATGGCAAATTCTCTCTAAACGCATCATGAACCATCTCAGCGGTACCTACACCAAAATCTACTTCCGTTCTATGTTCGCCTAAGCTATCCGTTCTATGTTCGCCTAAGCTATCCGTTCTATGTTCACCTAAGTTATCCGTTCTATGTTCGCCTAAGCTATCCGCAACATATGGTGCACTACTACTACTAGCACCATCATTATTAGTTTCTCCATGAAAAAACCAAATTTTGTATCCCGGCATAAAACCAACGGTATACAAGTGATGCCAAACTTGTTCTACATTAACATTACGAGAATTGCAACAATTTAAACATGGACATTTTATCACCTTTCAATTCCCGACAACCGCCATGAACTCGCATATACCTCGTGCATAACTTGGATTTAATGTATTCGACTCCGGATCATACATCTCTTCATCCATCCACGATCTATAATATCTAGAAGATGACATCTCACTCTCTTAACGATTTTTTTCGAACAAATATTTGGTTGGAAGTTGTTGTTTTGTGAGTGAATGAAGATGTGTGGAATCATATATATAAATACGCTGACCGTCGGAAATCTGTCGGCAAAGCGTCGGAAAAACAACGGATATAATAACGGCTAGATAACGGTTATATAACGGCTATTTTTTCCTACAGATTTCCGACAGACTAGTTGGGAGTCTGTCGGAAATCTGTCGGAAATTGCTATTTTCCGACGGATTTCCGACAACTGACCGGAATCTCCTCCGGCGTCGGCAACGGCTAGTTACACGGTCCAATAATCCGACCGATTTCCGACGGTCTATGGTCCGTCGGAAATAATTCCGACAGAATTGAAAAATTTCCATTCCGTCGGAAATCGGTCGGATTACCGTCGGAAAATTTCCGACGGAATTACTTCTGTCGGAATTTCCGTCGGATTTGCGGCTGTTTTCTTGTAGTGACAGCTTCCGGTATAAAAAAATGTTACTTAATCTCTCATCTTTTTGTAATCCTCTTGATGGTGTAACCATACTTTCTTTGTCTCCATAATGTTTTGGTGGTACGACAAACAAATCTAGTTAAAAATTAGACATGGGTAAAAGTATATACTTTTTAGTCAATACTATTTATGTTCATCCACTTTATAAACATTGTCTCGCTAAGATTAGACTATCAAATAATCCTTAGTGAATGGCTTATATATGGCTTGAAAGTAATTTTTATTAGTGCCTGGAAAATTCATAGAGTAAAAATTCCATGAAGGTGATTATGTCATGTGAACAATTAAAAAACTTAAATTGACATTGGTTTTATTAGTTCCAAATTAATACACTCCATAGATTAAAATCTTCATGAGCAAATAGATTGCATGTGTGAAATAAATGTATTTAAATATGAAATTTGTGATTAGATAAATAAGGAGAAGATTTTTTGAAAATCAGTTGTAGATGAGTTTGGTTCAGAAATCAGCCAATAATATAATGTCATTTAAAAGTTGTAGGAGTTATGAAAATATAAAAAACACTATCAAAATCAAACTGAAATGTAGGAAAATCCATATTCTCTAGAGAATTGAAACGAATCAGAATAATAGAAGTAAAAAAGGGAAAAGGTATTAAAAGTTCAAACATAGAAAATAAGTTTTCATTTGACAATCATGTTCTGGTTGATGATGCGAGTAGTAAGGTTACTCTGTGGGAGCCTAAGCTAGCTTAATTAGATTTGTAAGGGTTTCGTGAGGAGGTAGAGATTCTAGGTTAGCTAAGGTCGCAAGAGATTGAAAAGTAGCTTGTTATTGCTGTGTAAAAGTTTGAGTACAAGTTTGTGAATGAATTTGCCTGTCCCCTTTAGGGTTTGTACAAAGAAGTTTATATAGCTTCCTAAGTCGGCTAAGCGTCCTAAGTCTTCGCGGAATCGGTTGCACCAATGTGGGCTTCGTGTCTGGACCAGACCATCTTGGTGTCGTTGGGACTAGCAGATGCAGCAGATATCGGCACAAAAAAGAAATACTTTCTCTAATCATGGTCTTTGTTCCGAAATTCATCTATAACCTTGTATTGCGGACGGTTCACTACGTTATACTTCTATTTGCCATCTAGATCATTGTTTTTATGGAACTCGAGGAAATTTACAAAGTGACGGACTCCGAGGGGCTCGCTACATTCAGCAGCTCGCGTTAGGAGCCCGACCAAGTGACGAATTCCTCTCGTGTTAATTTCAGCCAGTGCAATGTGATGAATCCACATGTATCGAAGAATTATCGCAGGAATTGGGAAGGTGAGATAGCAGTCCCTAAACCAGCATTCGTATGCAGTAAACATGCCGACAGGAGGATTATCCTCTCGTTGTTCAAAAGATGGAATGATCAACTCGACTTCATTGGGAATGCCGCACTCAAGTCGGAGAACTGCCAGGGAATCCTCATCACACCATGAAGAACCTGGAGGAGGGCATTGCCTTTGCCTCGATTTTGTTTTCTTGACCTTAGATACTCTAGAGCCGACCCAGGCCTCGAGTATTTCTTTATCAGCTAAGGGATTGTATGCCCAGTTGCACTCTTCAATTTTTACCCGAGAAGGCGGCTCAGCAAAATAATCAAGCGGCTCGTCACAAAGATTTGGGATCTCGATAACGAGTATATTCTCATTATCAGCAGGGCTCGAGATCAACTCATCTCGGCAAAACACTTTCTCTCGTCTCGCGTTGTTGCCTAAGAGAAGTAGGTGTTGGATAAGAAAATAGTTCGGCGAGAGGAGAATTGCTTTTGGACCTATCTTCTCGGCCAGAACTACTCGTTTCCTCTTGACCACGGATCGGCTCGCAACTAGAACTTGCCGCTGCCAACGGCTCGTTGTCACTTGAATATCTCCAAATAGATCTGTTTTCTCCAGACCTCACAGACTTGTTCGAATTAGCAGATGACATTGATTTCGATCGAAAATGTGTTTTTTAGATCGATTCAGCTTTCTTCAAAAGACCGGATGAAAAACACTTGAAGATAGAACGAAATCTTCAAACAATTTCGCTGGAAAATTCAATGGTTGACAATGGTGATGGAAGGACGCGGCGGCGGCGAAGTGATGGGACAAGTAAACCCTAGAATAACTTAAAAGAAAATAGAGAGAAAAAGGGAGAGAAGTGATATATCATTGTTTTTACCCTGTTTAAGCCATGATATAAGTCCTATATCTAGAGTCTTTTGGTGTTTTCCGGTTGTTTTTAGAGTCTTTGCAGGTACTTAGATGTTTGAGGAATAAAAGATGTTTACTGGAAGTTTTGGAGCATTGCGGAATGGAGCGTCAAAGTGTCAAAGTTCGGATTCAGAAAACAGAGCTGGTGTCGATCGACACCCCGATCAAACGAGCCAAAAAGCCCAATTCAAAGATTTTCGTTTTTGCGAAGGAATTCTAGATGTTTACTTTTATGTCTATGACGGTTTATGTACCTTATATATACGTTTTTACAGCCATTGTTGTGGCTTATGCTTTATTTTATCAATTATTTAGAGATTTTCATTAATAAAAAGATGTTTTCTTCTATAGACATGTCTGAGTAGTTCTCTTGTTAGGTGTAGGGTTTTCGAAAGTGTTTGATGGATTGCTAGATCTAATTTCATTGTTAGGATAATATCTTTAGAATGTTCTTCATCTTGGCTTGTGTTTATTGCTGATTTTAGCGTCATGAACTGAAATCTGATCTTAGGATATTTAATAGAAACAACAGTTTTATTGATTTCCTGATCTAGACTTTGATGAGCAAAATTCTTTTCCGCAAAAAATTTGGTTTAGGGTTTTGTGAACAATTGAACTTGGAATTTAATGCTTGTTTAGATTGTTAGGATTTGCAAAGAAATTTGTTCTTCTAGGATTTATGCATAGATAATCTCTGCAGCGAAAGCTGATTGCTTTTACATTCGTGTTCATGTTTAAGAACTGTGCATCATAATCCTATCTTTAATTCATTATCTGCAATTCTGATTCACCTGCGATTTCCTTGTGCCTAGCTTTCTTTTAATTGATTTCATAACCGAATTTACTGTTTTGTTTACTTGTTTTGCATTCTCATCATCCTGCTTAGCTTAATCTGAATTTATTAATCTATTGTGCAATTTGATTCCCTGTGGATTTCGATCCCTAAGTACTGTATCTGATCTCTTAATTTGAGAGAGTAGCTCTTAGTTTAATTTGAGCATATCAAATTTTGGCGCCATTGGCGGGGAGTTAACGCCATTAGATTTTTATTATTAGGATTTCGTCTAGGCTTTTATTTTTATTTTTACTTTGCTAGTTTCTTTTTCTTTTTGTTTTCTATTTCAGGTACATGCCTGATACTAGAAGCAATCAAGACAAGGAGCTAGTTAACTACGATCTCGAGGAGTTAGCACGTTTGGAACGTGAGAACAGAAGAGTAGTTAGAGAAGAAAGGATGGCTGCTATACCACCCGTCATATTGAATCCGGGAGATGATGGAGTCTTGCTTGATCCGGCAGGACTGAAGTATAACGCGCAAGGACAGAGGATCAACGACGATGGAACAGTGATCGTCGAAGAGAATCAGGCGATTCAGGATGAAATTGTTGAGCATGACAAAGCAGGTGTCGAGCGACGCCAAGCTCATGTCGCTCGACACGTTCAAGACTTGGGTGTCGCTCGACGCCAACCACTTGGTGTCGATCGACGCCAAGTTAAGAATCCACTAGATTTATTGAGGAACGATGCAAACGCTGCACGAGGGAGAACGCTTGCAGACTACAACCGTCCAGACCAGTTCTATGCGAATCGAGCTGCGATTCGTCCTCCTACTTTTCAGAGGAATGATTTTGAACTGAAGCCTGCTTACTTCAGTTTATTTGCGCAGAACCCTTACCATGGTCTTCCTTATGAGCATCCGATGGACCATATCAAGAACTTTGAAGACTTAGCTTCAAGCGTCAACGCGAATGGAGTGTCCAGCGTCTATCTATTCTGTAAGCTATTCCCATACTCTCTTAGTGGGGATGCTTCTTACTGGCTACTTGGGAGGACACCAAGAACGCGTTCCTGAACAACTTCTTCGATGATGCAAGGTCTGAAGATTTGAGGACGAAGATCACTTCATTCAAGCAAGGTCCGACAGAAGCTTTCAAGGCTGCATGGACGCGATTGAAGCCTTATCAGAGAGATTGCCCTCACCATGGCTTCACTGATGTTCACTTGCTAGGCATCTTTTACATAGGAGTGGACTGGCGATATCAGATGGCACTGGATGCAGCGAGTTGTGGTAACTTCAATACCAACTACCCAGAGGACGCGGTTACTCTCATCGAGAACTTGGCTTCTAGCAACAACAAGAAGAAAGCTGATTTTGAGAGGAAGCAGATGAGTGATAACAAGGACAGTGGGAAGCATTTGGCTGAGATGAACGCTAAGCTGGATTATATGCGTAGTATCCTTGTGGGAAAGAAGTCAGTACAATTTGCTCAGGAAGTTGAAACTGTAGAGGATGTGAACTACATCAATGCTTCAGGATTTCAAAAATACGGAAATCAGCAAGGCTATCAGAAGCCCTTCCAGAGCCACAACTAGAATAGGAACTATGGTTCCTCATCCTACCAGAAGCCTCCTGAGCAGGAAAATGAGGTGAAGATTATGCTGGAACAACTCCTAGAGTGCCAACAGAAGATGATTGTGAGTTTCAATGGGAAGATGGATGCAATGTACCAGGACTTGGTTGGTAAGATTGGAACATTGAGCGTGCATGTCAAGAAATTGGATGTTCAGGTCGCTCAAAATCCTGATTCGATCAAGCGACAAGAGGGTTTCCTTCCTGTGAAGACTGATGCAAACCCAAGGAGCGCTTGCAATGCCGTTCACACTGAAACGGAGGATTATTTCGCAGAGTTTGACGAAATTTTTGGAACTGCGGAGCAAGTGTCGATCAACACTACAGCTGAGCATCAATCAACACCTCTCGAATCATCAACTCGGATCGCAAAAACAGAGCTAGTATCGATCAACACTACGGAGAGTGTCGATCGACACCACGTCCAGAAAAAGCTAGATTTTGCGTCGATCGCAATTTCTTAAGAGGAGAATGTCTACAAGCCTTCAGTCCTTTTTCCCAGAGCTAGAAGGTCTAAGCAGGAGGTTTAGGAGGAGATTTTCAAGCGGATTATGTATAAGATCATGTTGGAAATGCCTCTTGTTGATGCAGTTAAACTTTCTCCTACGCTTAGAAGATATGTCAAGCGGCTTGCAGCAAATGGAATTAGTCCAGAGGAGGGAGCCTTGCTAACTAGAGATATCAAAGCGATTCTCTTGAATACTACTCCAGTTCCTAAGAAGAAAAAGAAGGACGTCGTATTCACAGAAGAAGTTAGCGCGATGATTCAGAGCAGGATTCCTGTCAAGCTACCTGATCCGGGAAACTTTGTGCTTAATTGCTCAATTTCAACAAGGCAGCTTCCTCACTCTTTTTGTGATTTAGGATCAGGAATTAACTTAATGCCATTGTTTGTTGCTATTGATCTTGGGATGACTGATTTCAGGGCAATTAGGATGTCTCTTCTTCTAGTTGATCGATCCAGGAAATTTCCAAAAGGAATTCTAGAGGATGTGCCTATTAAGATTCAGGACTACATAATTACTGCGGATTTTGTGGTTTTGGAGTATGATGATGAGCCTGAAGATCCTTTGATCCTAGGAAGGTCATTCTTAGCTACTGCTGGCGCTCAAATCGATGTGAGGAAAGGGAAGATCAAACTTGATCTAGGCGATATTGTCATGGACTTGGACATGGAGAACACAAGGAGAAGATCAACCATTGATGGTCAAACTTTCTCTGTGGAAATTCTAGAGGACGAAGCTTCAATCCAGGAGTTAGAATCCGGTCCTTCATCTGTTGCTGAACAGATAATTCCACAACTCCCCGCCCACGATCCTCCCAAAGAAGAAAGGTATGCGCTTCCTGAACTTCTTTATCTCTCTCCTGATTTAAATCATGATTTCAAACTTCAAAAGGCTGTTACGCGCTCATGCAAGAAACGAGTTCCTCGAAAGCTTGGTTTTTCTTTTGATGTATTTACGGGAATTCCAAAGGTGCGTAAAAGGACTTCAAAGCCTTTCGCGAAAATGCGCATCATCGTGAAAGGACTTGAAAGAGAAGGGAGATGGAGTTATCCAGGAGATGGTGCAGAAGACGCAGAAGCTTTTACCTGGAATCATTCCATGGAAGTGTGCAGATCCTCCAGATATCTAGTTCCTCAAAACAGTCAAGCTAACGGACTAAAAACAAGCGTTGAGTGGGAGGCAACCCACTAGTTAGTATTTTATTTTAGTTTTAAATTTCTTTTATTACTAACTTTTATTTTTAGTCTAAGTGTTTCAGATTTATTGATCAAAAAAAAAAAAAAAGGCGGATGAACAGTGGATCGACCATTCAGTCGATCGGACTAAAATCATGGGTGTCGATCGACACCACCCTCAACAGGTAACAAATTCATTCGTTTTTCAATTTATTCTGTTTCCTATCTATTTTATTCACCTTCTTCAGGCTTAATAACACTGGGGACAATGTCGTGTAAGTCTGGGGGAGGTAGTTGCTAACTATGTTTTCTATTTAGGGTTTTTATGAGTCAGATTTTCGATTTTTTGGGTCGAAACTCCCCTTTCCACTTGCTTTGAACAACACTCAAGGACCATTTCCGATGCAAGTTGGCTGGTTTTACTGAGGTGGGTAACTGGAGGTGGATCGGTTTAACGGAGCGAGTTCAGATTTCTGGAGAACGTCATAAAGACGTTGCAGACCCCGCCCTAATGAATCTTTAATTTCTTGTCAAGGGCGTTGGAAATCACAAGACTTGATTTAGCTTCTAAACACTTGAAAGCGAGGACGGATGGCTCTTGAAACTTCTTCCCAAATGACGAATATAACTGTCCTAGATCAAAAAGAAAAAGCCTCATGACCCTGTCTCCACAAGAACACTAGTAGTGAGAGCTAATCTAGTGAGTCATAGAGATGCCAAGGATCTAATAAAAAAATCTACAGAAAAGTACAAGTCCGAAAAACACAAAAATCCTGAAGAAAAAGTTCAAAAATGGGCAATGCATCTCTAAGATATCCTTAATTGGATACAGTTTCAGAGGGAAGAGAGAGGGTGAAACGCAGGAAAGTGTTCAAGGAAGCGAAAGACTCTAGAAGGTCCAGCGATCGATATTCCCTCGATGAGACCGCACTTAATAAACTAAAGGGGTTTGCGACTGAAAGTCTGAGATTCTCTAAGGGGTTTGGATTCGATCTGGAGGACTGCTATACTTCTAGGGAAACATCGAAGTATCACCAGATTAGCTTTGCAAGGTATGTGGTTCCTAAAGGAGTGATAACACTATTTTGCTTAGGGACAAGCAAAAAGTTAAGTTTGTGGGAGTTGATATATCATGGTTTTTACCTTGTTTAAGCCATGATATAAGTCCTATATCTTGAGTCTTTTGGTGTTTTCCAGTTGTTTTTAGAGTCTTTGCAGGTACTTAGATGTTTGAGGCATAAAACATGTTTACTAGAAGTTTTGGAGCATTGTGGAATGGAGCCTCAAAGTGTCAAAGTTCGGATCCAGAAAACAGAGCTGGTGTCGATTGATACCACCTCTGGGTGTTGATCGACACCCTGATCAGACGAGCCAAAAAGCCCAATTCGAAGATTTCCGTTTTTGCGAAAGAACTCCAGATGTTTACTTTTATGTCTATGACGGTTTATGTACCTTATATATACGTTTTTACAGCCATTGTTGTGGCTTATGCTTTATTTTATCAATTACTTAAGAGATTTTCATTAATAAAAAGATGTTTTCTACTATAAACATGTCTGAGTAGTTCTCTTGTTAGGTTTAGAGTTTTCGAAAGTGTTTGATGGATTGCTAGATCTGATTTCATTGTTAGGATAATATCTTTAGAATGTTCTTCATCTTGGCTTGTATTTATTGCTGATTTTAGCGTCATGAACTGAAATCTGATCTTAGGATATTTAATAGAAATGACAGTTTTATTGATTTCCTGATCTAGACTTTGATGAGCAAAATTCTTTTCCGCAAAAAAATTTGGTTTAGGGTTTTGTGAACAATTGAACTTGGAATTTAATGCTTGTTTAGATTGTTAGGATTTGCAAAGAAATTTGGTCTTCTAGGATTTATGCATAGATAATCTCTGCAGCGAAAGCTGATTGCTTTTACATTCGTGTTCATGTTTAAGAACTGTGCATCATAATCCTATCTTTAATTCATTATCTGCAATTCTGATTCACCTGCGATTTCCTTGTGCCTAGCTTTCTTTTAATTGATTTCATAACCGAATTTACTGTTTTGTTTACTTGTTTTGCATTCTCATCATCCTGCTTAGCTTAATCTGAATTTATTAATCTATTGTGCAATTTGATTCCCTTTGGATTTCGATCCCTAAGTACTGCATCTGATCTCTTAATTTGAGAGAGTAGCTCTAGGGTTAATTTGAGCATATCAAGAAGTCTACCTATTTTCTGAGAAAATGAGATTATGAGTGACATCTGAGAGATGTTGTAACTTATATAAAGATTTGATGGGCTAAATTCGGAAATGGGCCAAAGATTTGGGCTTTCAAAGTCGGTCTTAGGTATGAAATTTCATTCAAGCTACGTAATAAGATATACTTAGTGGCGAGGTATGTGACGTGTCGAATCCATTCAGTTGTTACGACTTACGACGATCATCTCGCCAGGATCACTTCGCTCTAATTTCTATACCGGCAGTTTGCATGTTCGACAATTTCCGTCAATAATCCTCAAAGCAGCTCGCAACATATTGAAAGTTAGAGTCAGCTCGCCGAAGCGTGAAGACTAATCAGTTTGCGGCTTCACATTCCAGGTTCAGCTTGCAATAAAAATGACTCAAATCAGTTCGCGGTTCATTTGGTTTTTTCTCAATTCGGCTTGCTACAAACTTGAGAACATCTTGCGGTTTCACATCATCAGATCAGCTTGCGATCTCGCAGCTTCTCATTGTCAGATCAGCTCGCGACTTTGCAACTTCTCATTGTCAGATTGGCTAGCGACTTCGCAGCTTCTCATTGTCAAATCAGCTCGCGACCACGCGGCTTCTCATTGGTAAAATAGCTCGTGAGATCGTAGCTTCATATTGTTGAATCAGATCGCGACCTCGCAGGTTTTAGACCAAATTGCTGATTATCGACACACGGTCAGCTCACCAAATTGGGTACAATCATATCAGGGCTCGGCGTTATCTTTCAGCATCAATCTTTACCAGCGCAAATTTCATCGGGATAATCGGATCGTCATCAACGCATTAACAGTCTAATTGGAAATCGATTCTTCACTTGGACACCCTTACTTCAACACTTTTAACAATAAAATTGTTGAACTGGGGGCTAACTATAGGGGTCAAATCTCCACTAGAAGAATCGATGGCTTAAAACGACTAAGTATACGCTAAACTGGCTATTCCAAAGATCCAGTTAACCGGTGGTAGGACCAGAAGTTTGATACAAGTCAGCTCAATAATCAAGCCTAAGAGATAAAGCCCATTTAAAGCCCAGTCGACTTAGTAGCTGAGACTTAAATGGAAAAATATAAATTTCCTTTGGGCTTGGCGCAACCGACTTTGTACACTATAAATTTACGTGTACATCCCCTCCTTCTAGCGCCAAGGGGGATCAGAAATCTTACACAGAAAAACTCTTACAGCTTTCCAGATTTCAATAAAACCCTAATTCGAATCTTTTGCTTTTGTCTCTGCGTTTGAAACCCTAGGAGCTTCTCTTCCAAGAATCTCTACAAATTCAGTTGTGAGAAACCAGCTCCCACAACGCATCTCTTTTTTCCATGTGATGCAGGTAAAAGAAATGTGTGATCGCGGAATCAAGGCCGGTGAAGAGGATGATTAGGATTTATCGTTTTTATGTTTAGTTTAGCGAACCCGGTTTAGGTTGCTAGAGTTATGGTTTTCGTAATTTGGATTATTATTGTTGAATTCTAGAATTGAGTTTGATAATTGATAATGAATTGTTTATTTATGGATTATTGTTTGAGGATTTCCACAGTAGAATTGTTATGATTGAATAATATATATAAAAAAATGCTGGTTGTTTCAGAATTCTTTTGTATCATCCTTGATATTAGATGATACAAAAAGGAAAATATCCTCATGAATAATAGCATGCCTGGCAATTGAAATAGAATGTGTCTCCAAATCTAATAGCATGTATCCTTTATAGCTTATGGGATATCTTATGAAAACACATGCTTTTCCTCTAGGTTCAAACTTATTTTGATGCTTAAGATGAGTAGAACTATAACACAAGCATCCAAAGGTTTTCAAAAATTGATAATCAGGAACCTTATTAGTCAACTTCTCATAAGGAGACTTGTTATCTAGCAATAAGGACAGTAATCTATTGATAAGAAGATTGCGGTCAATATACAATCATCCCAAAAGCTAAAGGAATCTGAGATTGGAATAATAAAGCTCTAGCAACATTCAAAATATGCTCATGCTTTTTCTCAACCACTGAATTATGTTCAGGAGTATCATGACATGAATGATATGCTAAGATGCATTTTGATGCATACAATTCAATAAATTTTAATTCATGTGCATTGTCTGACTTAACTGATTTTACTTGATTTTGATATTGAGTTTCTACCATAGTGATAAAATGAGGAAATATACGCAACACATCGGATTTATGTCAAAGCAAATACACCCATGTAGATCTACTAAAATCATCACTAATTGTCAAGAAATACATGTAACCATCAACAGTGGCAGTAGAAAAAAAGTCTCCATGTATCTATATGCACTAACTCAAATGGTGATTATTATGGGATTAAAAGGAAGGTGTTTTTGTTTAGGTAAATGACAAACATGACAAACATCTTATGGGAGTCGAAACTCGAACAATTAAACTTGTCAAGGATTTTGAAAGGAGAAGAGATTTCTAGGTTAAAACTATGAACGGTGGTTGCAAATGATATAAAGAAAATCTTTATTGTTGTTTAGCATAATAAATTGTGGATCCCCACTCAAAGAATGTACAAGAGTTTATATAGTATCCTAGGTCAGATAAGTCCTTTCCTAAAAGAAAAGGGAATGTACAAGAATTTCTCACCTGAACGTTGTTGGTTTTAACTGCGTTGAGACTTAGGGGTTAAGCCTGCAAGAAGACTTCAAGCACGTTTCCGTATCAAGTCTTAGACCATCTCCAACCCATGACTCTATTTTTCACTCTAAAATAGAGTAGGAGTTTTCTCCAACCATTACTCTATTTTCATTTTAAAATAAATATTCTAGATACATTCTTTTTTAATTTTGTCCTTAACTTATGAAAATTATACAATATACCTAATTATTTTATAATGAGCAATAATTCATGAAAATCATAATATTATTTTAATTGAAATTTTATTATAGAAATTAATTCATTAATTATAAGAATTTTTTAATGTTTAATCTTAATTCATTAATTATACTTTTATTTGTATTTATATTTTTTGTTGCATTTTAATTGTGTTGGTTAAAGTTTTATTTTTAATATGAATTTTTAATATCATTTTATAAATTTGTTAAAGGACCACTAATCATTTAATCAAAAATTAAAGAACCAAAAACAAAAACAAAATTTTAAATAAAAAAGTTAAATGATCTTTTTATAAATAAAAAAATTCAACTCTAAAATAGAGTGGGATTTGAGTTTACTCTAGATGTAGAGTTAAAAAAAGTGATTGCTCTAGTTTGTGTAGGATTTAGAGTGGGTTTGAGAAGATTTTACTCTAAAGTTCGTTTTAAAGTGGAATTTATAGTAGAGTTTGAGATGCCTATGAACCGATGATATTGAAGGGTGTAAACCGACCCCAATAGTTAGCCCCCATCTTAATAATGTTTGTGATAAATGGTGTTGAGTGTTAAGAGTGGTGTATAAAAAGATCAACAGTTTGTTGCTTTAGGTTTTGACACTGTCTTTTGACATTCGGTGTATACGAGTTTCAATATTGACTTAATGATAAAGTCTTGTTTGAACCAATGTTTTAGGAATCGAATCTGACGTGTTTGGATTATGTAATCCGATGACTCCGGGTTCGATCCGCAAAACTCTTTCTTTTTTAGTGCTCATAAGAGGAAAGCGACCGTGGTAGAGAAAGGGAAAGAGAGATTTTGACGATGACGCTAAGAAGCGGAAGCGTGTTACGACGTCTTGTTCTTCCTTTTATGATAATAAGGTACATGATGAAGCTGCCTTCGTGGCTTTGCAGCTCACGGAGTTATGCCCCAAAGAGCGTCTTTCACTAATGGAACTTGTCAAGATTTATAGATACATGAAGATTTCTTATAACTTCACTAAGGTAAAAACTCAAAAAATGGATTTGTTCTTTTGATGTTAATTATTCTTCCACGTTTCTTCCTCTTTTGCTGACTTTGAGAGTTTTTCATGTAGTTTGTCGGTTCTATGAATAGCATGACTACTCAATATGATGCCGCGCTGAAGCAAGAAAAGTACAATATTGCATATGCGAGGAACAAGGCCATTGAAACTCAGCTTGTTCTTAAAAAGTTGAAGAGCGAGTTAACGAGCTTCGGTAGTATCATAGTTAAGTTATAGAGCTTTATAAGTTATTCGAATTAGATCACAAAAGAGTCTGAGCCGAGATTACAAGGCTAAAGGAACAGTTGGAGAAAGCGAATGATCTTCAAAAGACGAAGACCAACGAGGTTGTCCTTACTATACAGCAAGAGTTGATTACTGATTTTTGTGAGCAACTTTCTCGAGCTAGAGAGTTGGTTCAGAAGACCAGTGGACATGCACAAGAGGATATGGTTGAGTTAGCGTAATACGAAGGAAATTTGCAGTTTGTTAAGTTACTTCTGGCTAGCAGGCAGAGGAAATTCGCAGTTTGTCAAGGAAATTTGGAGGGAGTTGATACTCCTCAACTACCTCCCGAGATTGAGAGTCTTAGCAAGCAGGCAAAGGAGACACCACGTGCGCATAAAGCGTTCAATGTGCTTTTAGTTGACTTGGAGAAGACATTGCATCTCCCACCGATGTTACACCCCGGTAAGTGTAGTAAAACATATAGTTATTACTTGAATTCGACAAAGTAGTAATTGATCCTAATATTGAAAACTTCAGTTGCTGAAGTAATCAATTAAGAGGAATCTTCTGCCTCATCGAGTTCGTCGGAGAACGAGCCATTAGAGAAGGAGGCTCCACCTACACCTGTCGAGGAGATAATCGATGTTTTAGCGGAGAAAAATGATGAACATCTCGAAGATGGGGAAGTAGATATGACTTGTTCGGTTGATGTGACCCATGGTGTCGCGATCAAACATGAGAAGGTGATTGATGATAATGGAACGAAGAAACCCGATGTTTAGGCTATCTCCTTTACTTTGCTTTTGTTTATTATTCAAACTTTAACACCTACGTGTGTTCTTTTGTTTTTGTTGCTATGATGAATGACTTAGTGTTTGAAAGGGCTTTTTCTTTGATTTTTAGGATTTTTACTTTGTATCAGGCGATGATCCAGGATGCTGATTTTTCCGCTTTTAATATAACTTTGTCTTGGTCAATTTTTCTTTCAAGTAATCCGGTTTACGAAAGCATTTTCCATAATGCTTACGCTCCATTACTTTAAATGAGTGTATTGCTTTTACCAACGAAGTGCATGTTGGGTTTTCTAATGATCACTAAGATTTACGAAAATGTTTCCATTAACATTCTCGCCCCGAGATGACGACGTTCCGACCAACATTTATGTGTGTTAGGTTTTAATATGAACATCTTCAGTTTATAAGTGTTTTACAATGAAAACACATGCTCCATTGATGATCTTCGCGCGCTTTAAATATGTAGTACCCAGATCTGAAAATAACTTAAGTGCAAGATGCATCATTGTGGCTATCAACGACGGTTGTAATTGAGAAAGAAGTCTAATGTAGTTAAGACTATCATCAATCCGTAAAGGATGAGATCGAGCTTGTCCGTTTAGCTAGGACATAGAATAATACGTGAAGGTTGTTTATGAGAATTAGGATATGACTCCAGATATTTTGTTTTCGTTAAAATGTGAATGAAGTAGTAGGACTATACGAGTATACGTACCCCACTCCCCCTCCCCTTTTTAAGGAGGGGGTATTAAACTTATCCGAAAAGAGATGCATACGTACCCTTTGCACGAATCAAGCCACCCCGTAGTCTAGTGAAAATACCTTAGTGAGAGCACTTCTTCAAATGTTGTGCATTCCAGGAGCACGGTATGAGAATGTTGTTCATGTTTACTAGTTCATAGATGCCTAAATGAATTACCTTCCAATTAGCATCGAGTTAGCCTTCATTGCGCTCAAAAATATTTTGGAAGATTTAACGGAGGACTAAGTTCTTCGTAGAACGTGCAAGCTCTGACATGGGAGGTTTAATACCCTGTCGCACTATTATGATAGTTGGTTGATATACCTAATATTTTACCTATTTTACTATCTATTTTAAGTATTTTCTAAGTACACCAAATATGTAGTTTTTCCTCGTATTTGTAGTTTTAGAGTCTTAACAAGAAAAATCATAAAAAATGAGCAAAAAGAGCTTAAAGAGGAGTATTCTAGGCCACAACAAGCTTCACAAGCCAAATACATAGCACAGTCCAAAAATTTGTCAAGATATCAAACTTTCACAACAAGAAAACAGCCGCAAATCCGACGGTAATCCGACCGATTTCCGACGGAACTAAAATTTTTCTATTCCGTCGGAAATCTGCCGGAATTATTTCCGACGGACAAGAAGTCCGTCGGAAATCGGTCGGATTATTGGACCATGTAATTAGCCGGTGCCGACGCCAGAGAAGATTCCGGTAAGCTGTCGGAAAAAATGAACCGTTAATATTTTCCGACAGATTTCCGACAGACACCCAACTAGCTGTCGGAAATCTGTCGGAAAAAATAGCCGTTATATAGCCGTTATTATATCCGTTGGCTTTCCGACGCTTTTCCGACAGATTTCCGACGGTCAGCGTATTTATATATATGATTCCCCACATCTTCATTCACTCACAACAACAACAACTTCCAACCAAACATTTGTTAGAAAAAATCGGTAAGAGAGTGAGATGTCATCTTCTAGATATTATAGATTGTGGATGGATGAAGAGATGTATGATCCGGAGTTGAAGACATTAAATGAAAGTTATGCACGAGGTATATGCGAGTTCATGGCGGTTGTCGGGAATCGAAAGGTGATAAAATGTCCATGTTTAAATTGTTGCAATGCGCGTAATGTTAAGGTAGAACATGTTTGGCATCACTTGTATACCCAAGGTTTTATGCCGGGATACAAAATTTGATTTTTTCATGGAGAAACTAATAATGATGGTGCTAGTAGTAGTAGTGCACCATATGTTGCGGATAGCTTAGGCGAACATAGAACGGATAACTTAGGTGAACATAGAACGGATAGCTTAGGCGAACATAGAACGGAAGTAGATTTTGGTGTAGGTACCGCTGAGATGGTTCATGATGCGTTTAGAGAGAATTTGCCATCGATCATAATAGGGAAGTATAGAGTAGAAGAACCAAATGAAGAATCTAGAAGATTTTTTGATATGTTAGACGCAGGGAAGCAGCCATTATATCATGGGTGTCGAGACGGACATTCACCTTTATCAACTACTAGTAGACTGATGACCATAAAGACGGACTTCCATTTGGCGGAAGACTGTGTTGATGCGATAGCAGATTTTGTGAAAGATATTTTGCCTGAAGATAATCAGGCACCTGCATCATACTACGAGATACAGAAACTTGTAGCTGGTCTTGGTATGCCGTATCAGGTGATAGATGTATGCATCGACAACTGTATGCTATATTGGAGAGAAGACGAAGACCGGAGAAGATGTAAATTTTGTCGTAAACCACGGTATCAGGAAACTGGTGGGAGAGTTCCAATTCCATATAAACGTATGTGGTACTTACCATTGACAGCGAGGTTAAAGAAAATATATCAATCTGCGCGAACGGCAGAACAAATGAGATGGCATGCAGAGCATCGTCAAGATGAAGAGATTACACATCCTTCAGATGCAAAAGCGTGGAAACATTTTCAAATGTTGTATCCGGATTTTGCATACGAGTCAAGAAATGTGTATCTCGGGTTAAGTACGGATGGTTTCAACCCATTTGGGAAGCATGGAAGGCAGTATTCTTTGTGGCCCATAATCGTAACACCGTACAATTTGCCCCCTGGTATGTGCATGCGTCGAGAGTTTTTATTCCTCTCCGTTCTTATTCCCGGCCCTGAGCATCCGAAGAGATCACTTGATGTATTCCTCCAGCCATTGATTTATGAGTTACAAATGCTATGGAGTCACGGTGTCGAAGCGTTTGATGTTTCACGGAAGCAGAATTTTCTGATGCGTGCGGTCCTTATGTGGACTATTAGCGATTTCCCAGCATACGGTATGCTATCTGGATGGACTACTCATGGAAAATTATCGTGCCCGTTTTGCCAAGACAACACTGACGCTTTCCAATTGAGGAATGGAAGAAAGCCATGTTGGTTTGATTGCCATAGAAGGTTTCTACCGGACGGCCATCCCTATCGTCGGTCTAAAAGATTATTTAAGAAAAATAAACAAGTGTTTGATGCTCCAATTGATGAGATAGAAGGTCGTACTATATTGGAGTAGTTGAGAGATTTTGGTGCTGAGAGGACTCCTGATTGTGGGGGTAATGGGCATGAACCGCTTTGTGGTGTAGGGGAAGCTCACAACTGGCACAAGAATATTACTTTCCGTGGGGAGTTCGTACGAAGAGTAGACGTCCTGCTCGTCATGATGATAGAGGTGAGAGAGTCACGTATGCCGCGCTGGTCCCTGAGTTGTTTTCGCAAGTTGGCCGAGTGATTGGGAGAGGGAAGAGACGCTTCCTATCACAAGATGAGTGGAGTCACTTACATATGTATATCCTAACGAATTGTGAGGAGATGGCGAAGTACGAAAGGTAAAAACAGAACTTATTTAAATACTTCTTTTTTTTATACCTAAGTAATATATAGGTTTCATATGTTATATATTGTTGTTTGCTTTCAGGATTTACATTGCATCAATACGTCGCTATTATCCGGATATGACAGAAGACGAACTTGGAGAATCTAAGGAAACCGAGTTTCCAAATTGGCTGCAATATTACGTAAGTTTTTAAAAAATGCTTAAATATCTTAAAATTAGTGAATTAATTATGGGACTCATGAATAAAATGTTTGTTTATTAATTTGTCTAAATTATTATCTCAGGTTTCTGAAGGAATGAAGAATGGAGAAAGGTTTCCGACATGGTTACAAGAGATAGTTTCTGGCCCAAGCTTCGAAGCAACTTCATACGTTCGGTATTGCACTAGGGGATTTGCATTTAGGATTCATGAAGAAAGGTCGAGGCCAACTGAAGATTATGGTATTTCAGCTACAAGTGGTGATGTAGTCTACTACGGGATTCTCAAAGAAATATTGCAAGTGCGCTATCCAGGAATGTTGGGCATGAGGTGCATTGTTTTCTTGTGTGAGTGGTATGATCTGGATACAGAAGGTGTTCAGGTGAGCCAATTTGGCGTCACTTCAGTAAATTCTTCTAGGAGACTGCAAAAGTATGACCCATACATCCTAGCATCACAGGCAGACCAGGTTTGATTTTAAAATTTTATAATACGTGCGTTATAGATAAATCATGATATTGTAATTACCTAAACTAAATATGTTTGTTTCAGGTATGCTACGTTTCTTACCCTAGGGTAACACATCGAGGAGAACCATGGATTACAGTAACTCCAATTAATCCAAGAGGGAGACTATATGGAGTTGCTGAGCAAGATGCTATGCAACCAACTAGAATTACTCCGATGACTCCAGTTGATCATTCTTCAGCGGTGGACCTTTTTGTTGATTTCACTGAATTTGGTGATAATATAGTACATTCAGAATCAGAATGATTTTGATCATTCTTCAGCGGTGGACCTTTTTGTTGATTTCACTGAATTCTATTTTTTTTTAAAAAAAATGATTTTCCGTCGGAAATCTGTCGGAAATATATATATATTTCCCACAGATTTCCGACACAAACGGATATTTATATAATTCTTATAAAAAATTCATCTGCGTATATCTTCCCAAAACTTCTGTCGATCGACAGTATAGGGTTGTCGATCGACCCTGGCTCTTCTGTTTTTTTTTGTTATTTTAAAGCATGCGTCAGAAATCTGTCGGAAATATATTTATATTTCCGACAGATTTCCGACGCAATATTCATATGATGCTAACCTTAAAAGACGACACGTGTTACCCTTACATCTGTTGGAAATCTGTCGGAAACATATCTATTTTTCCGACAGATTTCCGACAAATTTAGGGTTTTGAGGTCAAATTCCTGAATTTCGAGAAGACAAAGTCTCGGCATACAATTCTGACAACTAAAGTGAAATATAAGTGAGTAAATAACCTTCTCGATGTTATACAGAACATGATTTGCGATTTTGTCATGTTTCAACCGAAAGCGTTTCATGCCGTTACATATACAAAATAATAGATGTTTACATAAAATACTAAATGTTTAGAATTTGAAAGTAACAATGACCATTATCAAGTATTTTATCTTCCAAATATTGCTCCAACCATGCTATTAACTTGTAACTACGAAAACGGATCATTCACAAGCTTAAAACACAAAATCTGTTAGAAATCTGTCGGAAAAATGAATATGTTTCCGACAGATTTCCGACAGAATTGGGGATTTGAGGTAAAAATAAGTACAAAATGCTAACAATTTTTCTAAAATAAGCATTTTGTTTAAAAATGCTAACAATTTTTTCTAAAATAAGCATTTTGTTTAAAAATGCTTATTTTGCTATATATTGTTTAAAAATATACAATTTTTTCCAAAATGCTAATTCATTAATTTCCAAAAAAAACATTTCTTAAATTTCTTAAATTTAATAAACATTTCTTAAATTTCTTCAATTCCTTAACCCTAAACCAAAAAAAAAAATATTTCTTAAATTTCCCATACCCTAAAACCACAATTTCTGTCGGAAATATATATATTTCCGACAGATGTGCCAAATTTTAGCCGCGAAATAAAAATAAATACCGCGAAATGAAAATTAAAATCCGACGGATTTCCGACAGACATTAATCCGTCGGAAATTCTAATTTATTTACAGACGCGTCGTCTTCTTCTTCTTCTTCTCCACGCGTAGAAAACCACCTCCGATCTCCTCCTCCGATCGCGATTTGCCTCCGACCGCCGATTTTGCCGGTTAGACTTGCCGGAATTCGTCCCCGAGCCACGCCACAGCCACACCGCTCATCCTCTCCACAGCCCCGCCGTTCCTCTTCGCCACAGTCGATCGCCGCTCCTCCTCACCGTCGCCGCAGCCTCGCCTCCTCGCCGGATTTGTTATGGAGGATCTTCCTTCCCATTTGTAAGTATTTGAGGAATTATGAATTGATTTAGGATTTGAGATTTTGTGAATTATGTTTTGATTTTGTAAATTAGGGATTGATTTTGTGAATTAGGAATTGAGTATGTGAATTAGGGATTGAAATTTTTTGAATTAGGTATTGATTTTGTGAATTATGGATTGATTTTGTGAATTAGGATTAGGGAAGTTTGATTTTAGGGTTTGGAAAATGTTTGCTTTTTTTGAAATTTATAGATTTTTTTACGGTTAGAATTTATAAAATTTTAAGTAAATAAATAATTTGTTGAATTTGTGAATTAGTTAGTGAATTTATGGAAATTTGTTTGTCAATTAGTTTGTGAATTTAGGGAAATTTAAGAAATGTTTGTGAATTAGGATTTAAGCATTGTTAGCATTTTTAAACGAAATTGGTTAGTTTGGAAAAAAATGTTAACATTTTATACTAATTTTTAGAATTTTGGAAATTTAAAGCAATGTTTTTTTAAACCATTATATTTTTATAATTATATATTTAACCAATTTCGAAATTTTTATAATTTTTATAATAATTATAATTATAAATTTTATAAGTTTTATAATTATTATAATTATAATTCTTAGGGAAAATATAATTTGGCTATATTTTTAAATTATGTAACATATGTAACAATTACTTAAGAATTTTAGAATTTCTTAATAATTTTACCATTATTTGCAAAAAATAGATTTTTCATATATTTAAAATATATTTTCATATAAATCTAGGGATATGGTAAGTTTTTTATGTATGTCTTGATTTTTATTATTATTTTTTTTTATATCAAATAAATATCTAACAACTGCAGGCTAAGAAGTTGGGTCGGGATCCCAACAACTTGGAACTTCTGCTAGCAACACACACCGACAAGAATGGTGTCGTCCAAGATCAGGTAGCTCGGGAGATTTAGGAGAGCGTCAAAAGAATGGAAGACGAGTACATTCTGTCTCAGACATCCATCGAAGGAACCCCTCCCCTCACCCAAGCCCCGGACGACATCATCAACCAATTCGTCTTAAAGGTATGTAAAATTTAAAATAGTTTTCAAGTCTTTTTCATTTACAATTTAATTTGTTCCGCAGGTTGCTCCGCAGAGCAAATGGCGGCTTTATAGTCTTCCCGACGATGCAGGATCATAGGGGTCTTCTTGTTACTACAGCGAGACATCCGACCTGAGAGCCCAGTTGCAAGAAAAGGACGTCGAAATTTCAGAATTGAAGACGACGGTCCAACAGATCCAAGATGCACAGAAGAGCCTAGAAGCCGAGCGAGAGAAGGAGAGAGCCGAGCGGGACAAGGAGAGGGAGATGATGCAACGGATGATGGAGTACTTGGGGCGCAACCCAGATTTTCCGCCGGGGCCCACCACTTAGATTTTTATTTTCAACGTTTTTGTAAAACAATATTACTTTTTATTTCTACTTTTAATTTTATTTTAATTTCTACTTTTAATTTTATTTTAATTTAAATAATTCAAATTTTAAATTTTAAATTTATATTAAATTAATTATTATTTAGTTAATTATAATTTTTAATAATTTCTACGAATACGTCGGAAATCCGTCGGAAATTGATCTGTCGGAAAGCTGTCGGAAATAAAACCGTCTGAATTCTGTCGGAAATAAATACGTCGGAAGTCTGTCAGAAAGTCGTCGGTTTACAAGTAATCGGAACCCGCAGGAAATCCGTCGGAAACAAAACTGACGGATTTCCGATGGCAATATTTCCGACGGAATTCCGACGTGTTGCCGGACTCCGGCAGACTGTCGGAATTCCGTCGGAAATACTTACGTCGAAAATCCGTCGGAAATTTGTGACGGATTTCCGACAGATTTGCCATTTCCGACAAGATAGAAAGGACAGACATATCCGTCGAAAATCTGTCGGAAAACGTATATTCCGACAGACTTCCGACGGATATTTCCGTCGGTTTCTCGTTGTTTTCTTGTAGACTTTATCAAGTTGGACAGAATCAAGGAGTCCAAAGTTTAGCCACGGACCAAGGTTAAATCAACTTGGAACTTGATTAAACTTGCCAACTTTCAAGATCTTTGAGTCAGGTTTCTAATGGATTTCGAATCATATCATTTGAAGTTGTGAGTACGAACATACACTTGACTTACTGAAAACATGTTAAAATGCCTCGAAAATGAGGCAAGCGCAGAATGGGCCTTGCACCGAACGGACTCGTGGTCCGGTGCCATGGACCCGTGCCACACATCATGAAGACACTTATGAGACAAGACACCGGACAAAATCACTTGTCTGGTGTGGGTGATCCATATTTGAACAGTTTCGGTAAAAAGACGTTTTTGCCTAAGTGAACCACTGGAAGACCCTAGACCTATAAATACTTGAATTTAGCTTCTTGTTTAGTGGTGTGCCAAAATATTAAACACTTTTATTGATAGAGAGCAGCCTCCACGTCTCCCTTGGAGGGACTGATCATAGATCTTGTTTTATTAGATTTTGGTAGATGATCTCGCTTTGTACTTCGTTGTAGAGAAGAATCTTTTGGTAGATGATTGACCATATAGCAACTGCATCTTAGGTTAATAAACTCACCGAAAAGTTGTTGAATTACCTTGAATAATTTAGACGAAGTAGTTGGTCTAGCATATCATCGAAGAATTTATGGACTCAGCGGGATTTTTGGTTATAATGTCATACCTTTATCCTCGAAAATGGCAACGAGGCCATTTAGATACGTCAACTTTGATTAGATACTCTCCAATCTTTGGACTAATTCTGCAAATTCTCGCAAACTTCTTCTCAAAATCAACAGTCTTATAAAGTTTCGAAGACTCTGAAACCATATCCACTATACCCTTGCCTTGATAACTTGTCACCACATTGTTCAGCAAGTGGTGAATGTAAATTCCATTCTTAGCTTCCGGGTAAAATTTTGCAACTTTTTTTACAATTAAAGAATGTCTATCAAACACAAAAGCCAAACCAGCGTCGTCCTAAATAACAAAAAATATCTCTTTCATAAACCACTCCCAAGGAAAGTCGTTCTCTGAATCAACAACCCCGAATGCGATGGGATACAAGTTATTGTTAGCATCTACAGCTGTAGCAACAAGTAAAGTTCGTTTGAACGTATTCTTAAAAAATGCACCATCAACAACAACCATTTTTTGCATTGTTTTGTCAAACCCTCTTATAGGTTGACCAAAAGCAACAAACATATACTTGAATCTACCTTCGCCATTGGTTTCGAAATTGTAATGTGTACCCGGGTTTACTGCTTGGGGGAGCATGTATAAGCACTTTGGTATTTTCTCATATTTTTTCTCAGGTATTCCTCTAACTGCGTTAATTATGTTCTCACGAGCATCAAATGCTAAAGAATAACTAATATTGACTCCCAGTTCCAAGAGCATACACTACATCACTTCACTCGGTGACGGTCCTACTTTGACACCCTGATATTTATGCATAACTAACTTGGCGATTGTTTTTGCTGAAGTTGTCTTTCCACCGTTCGTTTTGCTGGCAAGATCACATGTATGTGTAGAGAAATACTTGGTGATTTTGAATACATTAGACCATGGTACATTCCTTGCATGAAGACGCCAATCGCAAATGTTATCCAAGCAGCAAATATTAAACCATGTCTTATTCGATCTAATAATCTTATAGTTGAAATTGTGCTTCATTGCACACATTTTGACGCAGTCGGAAAACCCTAGTATTAGCAAGTACAAAACATAGATAGAAATCAAGTTCACAAGCAATGAACTTGAAGGATAAATCTCTGGAATCCACTAGAAAGGGTTTTGGAATCCACCAGAAGAGAAAAGTTTTCAAACTTTGATTAAGAATAATAATAATTCTCTTGGCTACAAGGTAAAAATATTTAAATAGAAAACAAAAACCCTAAGAAAGTATCAAAAACCAAAAAAAAAAAAGGAAAACACATTAAAATCAAAAATAAAAAAACTAGAAAAATAATAAGAAAAAAATGATTTAATCTCCTACATCAGTCTCCTCCACTTCCGAAGCACTCGACCTCGAGTTCTTTTCTGGATAAAGAACTTAAGAACAACATCCTTCTGATATCCAGCAACCTTCTCGTTCTTGTTTTGTTCTTTTGTAATCAACTCCTTGAAATCTCCTAGGATGCCAAAGACTTCTTTTGTTGTTTCCTTCAGTGCAATCTCCTTTATAGTTAATAAATTAGATTTCTTACTCCTTGGAGTCCTGTAAAAGTGGAAAACAGGAGTCATAGTAATTTTATGTACTCCCCAAGTAAACATTATCACATTCTCCCGTCCACGATATGTGATATCATTATCATACTACCAAGGCCGTCCAAGTAAAACATGACAAACATCCATATCAAGAACATCACAAAGTATCTCTTCTTTATAATGATTTCCAATGGAGGTAGGAACTCTGCAAGTAAGTGTTATTCGAACTTGGGAGTCATTGCTTACCCAACCTAGAGCATATGGCTTCTCATGAGGATTTGTTGGTAACTTCAAATGTTCAACTTGTAACATCCCGAAACAAAATTTTGAGAATTTGGAAGGGGTGTCGATCGAGACCAAGGTTTTTGGTTTGGTCGGTTAAAATTTTAATCGGTCGGTTTGTTGCGGTTTAAGAAGAGAAGCCCTAGGTCTGCGTATTAAAGGGATCCAGCCACATAGGTTGATCGTTTTCAGAGTTTTTAAAGGAGAAACACGTTTAGGTTGAGAGAGAGAGAAGGTTTGAACATCCTTGAGAGTGATTTTGTGTGGAGATTGAGAGGAAATAGAAGGCAGTTTCGGTTGTTCTTGTAGAAAAGAAGAACAGACGATCGAATCAAGTTTGATTGACGTGATGTTTTGTAGGTATCTTCTTCTTTCTCTTAGCTAGCAAATAGAAGAAAGCTGATTGCATTTTGGATAAGTATTTTTTGAGTTATGATCGTTTTCCCATGAGTGGTTTGTGCAGTTTTGGGATTCGATCAGTCACCTAGGGAAGTGTTTTCCCAGCGTTTGGGATTCGATCAATCAGAAGACGATCTTAGTATCGTTGGAAATCCTTGTTGGTCTAGTTTTCAGATTAAGTTTCCAATCTAAATTCGGAGGTAAGCTTCGATCTCTATGATCGTTTTATTTCAGTACGTCGTTCTGATTTTTTGAAATCTGAATTAGGGTTTTGGGGAAACCATAGTTGTGTGTTCTAGATAATTGTGGAAGCCTTCCTCGGTGGTTATAGGTGAGATCAGAGGCTGCAAGGTCGATGATTATGTGTTCTTAGCCTTATCTTTTGTTTGTCGAGGTGAGTGCGTGATCGTGGTTATGAATATCGATTGTTAGGATTGTTATTTGATGGTTTTGATGGAATTGTTATAGATATCGCTTGTTCCGTGTGTTTCCCGTTTGATTTCGTATGTAAATTGTGTTGGTTATCGTTGAGATTGACCCTCGTTGGAACGGAGTCGAGCCATGTGAGGATTTGGCTCGATTCTGGGTTCTGGGTCGAGGTGTCGATCGACACCTAGAAGGTGTGTCAATCGACACCCATTGTGGTTTTGCGTTCGGTTTGCGTCGTGAAAGTGGTGTCGATCGACACCTAGTAGTTGTGTCGATCGACACCCTGTTGAATTTGTTGATTTCGTGTTTGTTGTGCCTATCGACACCGAGGTGGTGTGTCGATTGACACTGAGTTGCCTTGTGCAGGTTTTGTTTAAATTGTTCTTCTTTCGGAAAATTGGATATTGTGATTTTTGGTTGATTGTGTAGTTTTGGCTTTCGTTTATCCTTATTATGTAACCGGTAGATGGGATGACCGCCTCACTGAGTATTTGTTATAATACTCACGCAACTCTTTTTCCCATGTGTTGCACGTAAAAGTTTGAGATCATGGAATTATGTCTGGGACGAGAGGAGGATTAGGAACTCTAGATTTTATGTTTATGAGTTGAATTCTAGAACCGGTTGTTAGGTTGCTAGATTACTTCGGAATTGATATGTTGGTTTAATGGAATTCGCTGATTTAATTATTGATGTGGATTTCCGCTAGTTAGTTATTTGAGCTAAGTTGATTTAGTCATTGAGGATTATTATTTATGAGAATAATAATCTAGATTAATTATTTAAAAAAAAAAAACATGGTTGTTTCAAAACTAGCTTCTAAGAAACCAAATTCTCTCCATTGCCGTTATCCACCACTAAGTCACATACTTTGTTGCTAATGGAGCAGTGTGTTCTAAATACCTTTTTACTTTGTCCCTTTTCCTTGGGTGACAACAATATCCTTTAAAGCACAATATTACTCTCTCATAGGACTCTTCCACATCAAACTCAACCCCTCCATACTCATCATCCTCCTCACATTCTTCCTTTGCTTCCTCTAAAAAGGCAAAAGTTCTTCTGCTAGGGCAAACATTCGATCTATGACCTTGTCCTCCACAACGATAACACTTGTCAAGAGATGGTTTTTCATAAGGATTATTCTGCTTCTGAATTAAAGCTTTTCCATGTTGAGTACTGGAAAAGCCATTAGAATTACCAGTTGTCCCCAGGGTTAGAATGCTTGGTCGCTACACCCTTTTCCTTATCTTCAGTTGATTCAAGGTCTACTTGAGGCGCAAATCGTCTGAATGATGAAAACTTATGGGGAAATTTCTCAATCAATTCAGCTTTCAAAGCAAGACTAGAAGCCTCTTGCACAGTTTAAACAATTCGCAAACCCATCTTCTCTTGTATAGAACTTTTCAAGCCATTGATGTAGCGAGTTACCTTTTGGTTCTCTATCTCTCCTAAGTCAATGCGTTCAGAGTAACGCAAAAACTCAGCCGTATACTATGTCACTGTTCTTTTACCTTGAACACAATCAAGGTACATCTTGTAGAGAATCTGCTCGTAGTCTTCTGGTAAAAACCGCTCCAACATCAACTGTTTCATACGATGCCAAGTTTTGACTGGCCCTTTCCTTTGTCTCTGCCTCTGGAGAACAAGCTTATCCCACCACACATCAGCAGTTTTCTTCGACCTAATTGCTACCATCTTAACTTGCATATTCTCCGGAACACCCATAACATCAAAGAATCGATCAACATCGATCTGCCAATCCAGAAACTCCTCCACACTCATAGTTCCATAGAACAATGGAATATCAACCTTTACTCGATAATCATGACTGTTCTGTCGATTTCCATGTTCAGCAACATCTTCCTCCCAAGATCTTCATCATCAGAACTCGAATTTTCGACAAGAGCAACACGATTGTTTCCACAAGGTTGAACCCTAATTGGTTCTCTTCTCGCATCTCTTTGTTGATTTTTCGTTAACCCTAATCAATTCTCGTCCTCCGTTTCTTTGTTGATTGTTGTTATTGTTGTTTCTAATCTCAGTTACCAGAGTCAAAATCTGATCGGTCAAAGCGGTTAAAGCCGCCGTGAAACCCTCAAGATTAGCTTTGGTAGCTGGTTGATCTCCCATGATCAAGCTTCGAAAAGAGGAGAAAGCCAGCTCTGATACCACTTGATGCAGTCGGAAAACCCTAGGATTAACAAACACTAAACTTAGATAAAAATCAAATTCACAAGCGATGAACTTGAAAGATAAATCTCTGGAATCCACTAGAAAAGATTTTGGAATCCACCAAAAGAGGAAAGTTCTCAAATTTTGATTAAGAATAATAATCTTTTTGGCTACAAGGTAAAAATATTTAAACAGAAAACAAAAAGGCTAGGAAAATATCAAAACGAAAAGGAAAACACATTAAAATCAAAAATAAAGAAAACTAGAAAAATAATAAGAAATAAATGATTTAATCTCCTACATCACATTTTCGTTGTCAACTTCAAAATCTCTTTGGAGTCGAAGGGTTAAGCTTCACAACATTCTCCAAACATAATGTAACAAGTTCATTTGCCATAAAGATATATGTTCATAAAACGATATTATATAAGGTTAAGAAGTTTGATAAATCTACTGACCAGGAATTGAATCCGGGTAGTATTTAAAGACATTGATACAGAGCAATAAATTAACTTGAAATTCAAACGAGACTAGCATTGTGTTTGGTCTTGATCACGTCTTCCTCTAGAAGCTTTTCTGGTCCCAATCAACATTTGTTTTCGACTGCATTTTAGACAGCATGGAGTCGAGGCTACTCCTTTCCCATTCTTCCTCTACCACATCCCATTGGCCTTCTTCTTCTTCTTCTTCCCCTTCCTCTTCCCCTTCCTCTTCCTCTTCCTCTTCCTCTTCCCATTGGCCTTCATCTTTTTCTTTTCCGATCATCATCTTCAATGTTTTAGCATCATCAACCAAAGTCAGTAAGTAAATCAGTCGAAATCAAGCTTGGTTTTTGTTTCATGTTCTAAAAATCAACTTGAGATATTTATAAAAACTTGCCTTTGTCTCCTCCTCGGGCATATCAGAGGACAGTAAAAACCTGCCCATCCTCCTGGTCACAGGCCTAGCAACCTCGTCCAACTCCTGCTTGACAAACCAAATGCACAAAGGTAACATGAGGCCAAATTTGATATCTGAGATATTTTCTTTGCAAGGCAAAAAAGATAAACTACAAGTGAGAAAGGGAAACTTGTGCTCAAACAGAGTTAGACAATGACAAATACATTATCTAGAGGAGGCAAGGCTGCTTACCCTCAGTGCATGTTTTCTACTACTGAAATGAGTGGTTAAATCATTTATTTTTTCACCATCAAGTTCGCATAGTGTGCAAGACCAGCCAGAATCAGTGTAATCCCACTTTTTAAGGGCCTGAGACTCAGAATCTGTGGGGGATAAAAAGGAAAAAAAGTTGAGAAACAGCAGAGTTGGGTATTTCAAGTGTGAGAGAGAAGACAAACACCTTCCAGCAAGGTTTCCCAGACCAAAACATCGTTAGTAGGGGGGCAGGGAGGAAGGAACTGCCCGATGAATGGTGTATTCCGGACCAAATATATCTTCCACACTATCGGATTATATGAGCATTAGAGTAGCCGGAGGTGGATTTTCCTTTTTCCACATCAGCAATTGAGACCAAATGTGTCTGAAACCTGGTTCAGTAAAGGGAAGCAACTCAATCGAAGAAGAAGAAGAAAGGGGAAAAAAAAAGAGATTACCGAAAGAGAAAAGAAGATTAACCGCTGGGGACGTTTAGAAGAAAGACTCCGGTGGAAAATATGGCCTTAAGAACACCAGTGGACTTTTTAAAGGGGAGTCTTAGGTTGCCAATGGCGGTGATGGTGATAGGACAAGAGTAGCCTAAACTCTCCAATTTCGATTTTATAATCGGTCGGACCCTACGAGCATCAAAATTTTTGGGAACAGGACAGCTGTTGATATCCCACCACACCGCCACTCTAGCAACCTCCTGCTGCAGTGGCAAGCTCATTTGGTCCTCCTGCTGCAGTGGCAAGCTGTGGATCTTCATTCGGCCCTCTTCTTCTCCAATGCTCTTCTTCTTCAATGTCTAAGCATCAAGGAAAGCCAGTAAATCAAAAGCATGCTTTATGTTGAGCATATGAACGCAAATGATTATGAGAGACCCAAAAAAGATTCTAAGAATCAAACTTTGAGGAATTACAACTTGCTTACCATGGAACTAGCATCATCCGGATGAGAATCAGAATCCTCGATGCGTTCTGGGCGGTAGATCTCCTGCTTGACAAACCAAATGCACACATCCAGTTGAAAAAGATAACATGGGATCGAGATATATTTTCTTTGAAAGGCAAACATAAACTAGAATCTGTTGGATGGAGGCAAGGACGCTTACACTCAGTGCATGGCCTCTACTCTTGAGATGTGCGGTGAAATCTCCAAACTTTAGGCCATCAAAGCTTTTGCCATAAGGTTCGCAGACTTTGCAAACCCAGCCAGGAGAAGAATATCCATCGATTACGTTGCGAGGAGGTCGAGTTAGCAGCAGGTCACGAGTTAGCAGCAGGCCACGTTGCCAGTTATATGTATCATCCCAACAATTGTTCGGAATATCTTCGTTTCTACGATGTTTGCCACAGCTCTCGATGGGGAGAAGTTTGCCACAGCTCTCCATGGGGAGAAGTTCGTCACCATCATATACCCAAATAGTATAGTATCCAATATCTCGTAGCAGGCCAAAATAAAACGACACTTCTTCCGCACGATCGGATATGAGCATTATACAAGCCGGAGGTGGATTCTTCTCTTTCCAAACCATTATATCATTCACGATATCAAAGAGATAATCCGAATCGAACCCTAATTGAAAAAATATATATACATATTATACTAATGAGCCACACCTGGTTGAATCTAAACTCTAATTTTATAAAAATATATGAAGAGATAAGATGATTAACCTCTGCCGAGGTGTTTAAGACTCATTCCGCCGGTATAGAGGCCTCGAACAACATCAGGGCTCTTTTTCAAGGTTTGTTTTAGGTTGCCAATGGCCGTGATGGTGACAGGACCACCCCAGCCAAACCTCCTTATCATCCTTCGTATCTTCCCAGGGAGCGGACGAACATCATAACAATCGGGAACCGGGGCAAAGTTGATGTCCCACCACACAGCCGTCGGCGCAGTTATTCTATCGAGACGTCTGTTTCACAATATAAAATTATTAAAATTTAAGTAAAAAGAAGAAAAAAAGTGTTTTTTTTGTTGAAATAGTGTGGTGTATTGAAATATAAAATTAATAAAAGTTGAGTAAAGAAAGAAGATAGTGGATTTAGTTGGAGAGATGGTGTCTTGGGGAAGAAGAGATAATTGAGGTGTGTTTAAATATAAAATTAATAAAAGTTGAGTAAAAAGATGAAAAAAAAGTATAAAGTTGAGTAAAAAAAATAAAAGAGTGTATTTTTAATAATTTTTTATTTGTGAGACATCACATTATATATGCGATGGTGATGCTCTGACTCCCAACCCTAAAAAATATCAATCAGATCCAATATGGGAGAAAAAAAAACCGGAGTTAGGAGTTTAATCAAACAACTGATGGGCCGACAATTTCGTCCGAGTCTTCTCTTTATTTATATTCATTCATATATGGGCCGACATTAAGTTTGATTTTCATGTTTAATTGTTTTAGGATATTTCGAAAACTACGGATTGGTTGCAACTTTGAAGACTTTTGACTATAGAACTTTTTTTTTAAAATGGACTTTCAAAAATTTGGCTTTTTTTTTTTCGACCAAATTTTTATTAAAAGGCCCTTAAGACCAAAATGAGTACAATCAAAGCCCATTAAATCCAAAAAACAAAGATCGATTAAAGACTGATTTTATTTTCCGGATCTGTTCGGATTAAAGTTGGATTTTTAATCCGAAAAGATCGGAAAACTAATTAATATACATAACTAGAGATTGCCAATTTAAAATGGTTAAATATACAATAATTTTTAATTTTTTTGACTAATTGTGTGTTTAATTATATAAATAAATTTTATGATAACTTTTGCATAAAAGAACAAAAGCTTTCAATTCAAAATTTTAGCTTAAGATCACAAAGATAGTAGAGTTTGGCTTGGTTACATTTTTTCTCATAATTGTTTCTACAAAAATATAGAATTTTAAAAAGGCTCTTACAAAAAGACAGTAGCCTAATTAATTTTTATAGTATAACTAAGATAACAACAGTAATGTCAACCAATGCTTACGATATATGGCTGGGATTAATCGTGATGAAGTTGTTGACCGTGTGGGTGTTTTATTAACTTTTTCTTGTTATCTGCCTAATGATGCATCCTGAACAAACATGAAACTTTTCGACTTACGCATATAACCAATGGAATGTTAATTTGAATTGTATCCTGGTGAACTAACCTCGGCTAGAATCCAAGTCAGACTCTTCATGACCCAATGCATTGCACTTGATACATTTACATGATCATAGATTATATGTCTTTAGATGGGAAATAGATCATCAAAATTTTAAGAAAAAGAGGGAAGCTTTACTTTTCTTTTAGACGCTTGTTTAAAATTCATAGCCTGCTTTGGAATCACAGTTGAAAGTGTAAAAACTGTAAAAGCACAATTTCTAAAAAACAGATACAAAATTCAAAAATCGATACCACAATTATGATAAACGATGAACGGTTTGTGTGGAGGCGAGACACTCTTTTCATAATTCTTTAATTGTCCCTAATATGACGGTTTTTGATACAATTAAGAATTTCAGGATACAACCACACGATCAACTATTTCGTAACAGTAAAAAATAAAAGTTAACAAACCATGATCTATGTGTACTCTCAGACACAAAAATAAAATAAACATGTGGAGGGTTAGTATTGTTCTTGATAATCATTATGATGAGTGGAGTATGACTATATTATATAGCTTAACATCTCAACGTATACTAACGTCAAAATCATAATGGGAGCTTTTAGAATTTAATATCGTCATCAATACCTCTTTGAACGTGTATTAATATTGTGTATGTTACAAAAAACAATTCACACTTAATATCGCACAAAATTACCAATAATAAAGAAGATATTTGTTGACTTAATCAACACTTTATTCAAAAAGAAATTTGTACCCAAAAAAATAAAATAATTATAGGGTTATAAATAAATAAAATGACACATGTCATCTTTTCATAATTTTGCTTTTGGGAAACCTTAACATATTATATAGATCTTTATTATATTTTTGCCATATGTTTTTTTTTGTTTTTATGTATTTATCTCTAATATATATGAAGTTATTCTACTTTCCTAGATGGACAAATTGCGGTGGACTAAATTTAAAATTTTCCGAGAGTCTTGGTTAGAAATATTATGTCCACTACAAATTGTATTAAATTTTTCCAATCATATTTTAGTATTTCAACAATTTAAAAAGTTTAATATCTTTTATTGGTTCATGTTTTGTTTTCTTTTAACGAAGCTTCTTTTTGTGACATTTAAAAAAAAAATCATGATTACTTACATAAAAATCAAAAAAAAAAATGGTTAATGGAATAATATAGATTATATAGATTAAAGGTTAATGGAATAAGAAATGTCGGAATTTTTGGTGTTTTAATTCTTTTAGATGGTTTATTTTTGTTGTTTGAATTAAATTGTTTTTAGGTGATTTATTTTTGTTTTTCGAATTAAATGATTTTGGAATAAAAATTAAATGCAGGAAATTTTTGGTTAAAAAGAGGTGACACGTGTCGTCTTGTTAGACCTTGTTTGATTTCGTAAACCTTAAAATATTATAAAGATATATAAAGCCACGACGCCGGTAAACATCGGACGCCGGACAACGATCACCGAAATTTGCTGTTCTTTTTTCTTAAAAAATTTGGCTTTTAAATAAGAGATAATTACTAGAATGACTCTCAAAAGTATCATAATTACTAGAATAATTCTCATAAAATAGAAAGTGGCAAAGGTCTTTTAAACCTTGTGTATTTTTAGAATTACAAGTATGCCACTAAAAAAGATATTAGCTTTTAAGAAAAATTAACAAACTCATCTTCATTATTTTTTTTTTCCAAACTGCGAATTCTCTTTTCTCCGGCAACTCCAATGATAAGTTTCAGGTTCTTTTAACTTCTTTTTTTCTTTTTTTCTCTTTTCTTACTTTCATTATATGGATACAAATAGATTTTGTAGTTTGTTCTTCTTCGATTTTTGGGTTTGTCCATGTTCGATTTCCGGGTTAGTTCTTATTCTTGTGCACTTTTAGAAAATTTTGGTGCATTCTACAACATGTAATTGAAATTCCGGTTTCGTTTCGGTGGTAAAGAGAGTTTTGTATAAACCTTAAAACCCTAATCTCCAATTATTTGATGATTGATTTGTTTTTTTTTTATGGTAGATTTGTTTTTCTTTGATGGTAAATTTATTCTGGTGGACGTGGAAACTTTGGAGTAGGTGGCGTAAGAAGCGGAGGTCGTGGATCTGTTGGATTCGGCGGTGGTAAAGATAGTTTAGTTTGGTAGGAAATTTGTTTTGTTATGGTAGATTTATTCTTTGTTCAATGGTATGATAGTTTCTCTTTGATGGTAGAATTATTCTAGTTTGATGGTAGATTTATTTTCCTTTATTGGTAGAATTATTCTGGTAGACGTGGAGGCTTCAGAGGTGGTGGCGAAAGAGGCGGAGGTCGTGGATCTGTCCTGTCATGGTAGATTTATTGTTCTGTAATGGTACACTACTAGAAAACAGTCCATTAGTGACTACTGTTTGTGACTGAAAAATCAATCACTAATTTTTGTGACTACTTTGAGACTCTTATGTGACCAATTTGTGACGACATCAAAATCAGTCGCAAAACAGTCACCAATTTGTGACTGATCAACTTCATCATAAAAGCGTAACAAATTAGCGACGAATTTGAGACAGGCATTCGTTGGTTTCTATGTAGTCGCAAAGTAGTCACAAATTACAGATTAATTAGCGACGGATAAAGTGGTCCCAAATTTGCGACTGTTTTGCTACCATCAAAACAGTCACATATTAGTGACTACCATATGAGTGTAACAAAAGCGTCACAAATGTTTAAATGTAGGTAACAACAATTTTTTTAAAATTGGTAGTGACGAATTTGTGACTCTTTAGTGACAATATAGGGTTTAGGGTTTCAAATAACAATTTTTAAAAATATTAATAGTGACGAATTTGTGACTCTTTAGTGACTATATAGGGTTAAGAGTTTTGGATTCTTAAACCCTATCCTAACGTCACAAAATAGTCACAACTATGTTCACTTGATTTCTACTTTTTTAATTGATACAATCAACCAAAAGATCAAGAAATACAAGGGAAATTGATTGGAAACAGTAATGGATTATTGTGTTTGGTCCAAATGTTTAGGGTTTAGGGTAAAGATTTGTCACTACTAAATAGAGTCACAAAATAGTGACAAATTAGTCACAATATAGTCACAAATTTACCAAAATATGTGAAATTTATTAATAGGGAAAATGAAAATTTTTGGTTTTGCGGCCAAGTGTTTGGCCAAAATATAAAACATGCTAAATTTTTCTTTTATCTGTTTGTCTCCTTATCTGCTTATCTCTTTGTCTCCTTATCTGTTAGGCCTTAAGCGATTTCGAGATTTTCTTCGAATCTTCACAAATCTCTTTCGTTTCTTCCATATATCGTCGATTACATCTCCCTGTAATCTCTCTCTCTAGATTTCGTTGGTTCTGAGCTTGCGAATCGAAAAAACCCTCCGATTCTTCATGATAGATTTCGTTGCTTTTTTTCTTCCAAAACACATCATTCTTCATCTCTCTTTGTCTCAATCCCTCAAATCTCTTTCAATATTCAACTCTCCTAAACCCTAATCCACTAAATCATCATCACTCTTTCTCTCACTCACTCGAATCTCATATCTGATGATGAAAGACGATGCTAGTGGCAGAGGCGGTGCTAGTGGCAGAGCAAAAGGTCCAACCGGTGGTACTGGAAAAGGCTCTAAAGCTCATGTGACCAACCCTGGAGCAAAAGGATGGTTCAACACGCAAATACCTTGTAAGTCATTTTCTGGGAATTGTCTCTTTTCTCCAAAAGCTTAAGACTATACCTGATTCGTTGAGCTATAAAGTTGGTGAATTTTGAAAACCCAGCTGAGAATTTTAGGTCATTTTTTGGGATTATGTAAACTTTTATCATCAAAATTGAGTTATTTTAGGAAACTCCAAAAAAATTTAGTTACCTATTGAAGATTCTTGAAAATTGTTGTTGTCTTGATATTCTAATTTCAGCAAATTAACAAGATTTTATTGCTCAACTGACACTGTCCTTTCAGGGACAAGTTTATGTTTTTGACCGCGTCTTGCCTGAGAAGGTGACTTTAATTATCTACTGATTGGGGTCATTGATGCTCTATTCGTGATAATTTAACTCTATTGGATATTTTCTTACTGCAGGTACAAGCTGTGCTTTTATTACTTGGTGGACGGGAAGTTCCACATGCAGCCCCGACAAACTTAGAGTCACCTCATTAGAACAATAGGGTACTGGTAATAAAAGATTTAATACCATATGGGAAGTTAGTTTATTGCTAGAGTTTTTGTTGCTGACTAATAAGTGAATCAGGGTCTATCCGGTATTCCTCCAAGGCTTAGTCTCCCGCAGCGGCAAGCCTCGTTGATTAGATTTAGGGAGAAACGAAAAGGGAAGAATTTTGATAAGACAATTCGCTACACAGTCAGGAAGGAGGTAGCCTTGAGGTAACATGGAAAGCATTTATTTGGTTACTGTTTTGGGAGGTTCTTTTCACTTTAATAAACTTTTTCTAGATACCTCAGCTCTGAAGCATCAATCATTTCATACTTGAAACTAATAAATCTTATTTGGAAGAAGATGCAATAATTGAGACGACTATGTTGTTGCATCATAAGTCTTAATAGATGGTGAAGTTATATATAGCTTGGTATACTTAAGTTGACAAAGCTTATCTCTGATCTTTTTCGTCTTCAAATGGTTGTGAACATGTTAAGATGTCGGCACTGCGGAATCAGTGAGAAGTCAACTCCAATGATGCGACGTGGACCTGAAGGGCCAAGAACACTTTGTAATATCAGGGGGCTCTTAAAGACTTATCCAAAGTCCCTCCTCCTTCTCCTCCTCCTCCTCCTCCTCAAACAGCCCAGAATCTGCCTGCGAATAAGAATGACGTGAGCAACATCGGTTTTTTACTAAATCTCTTCTGCTTAAAAGGAATTTATGGTCTTGAGTTTGATTTGCTCTTAATATGAATGATATGTGATAATTTTTTTCATGCTCTTAGTTGCAGGACTCAAATCTTGAGGCTGATCAATTGATCGAAGTAGCCGGTGACATTAGCAACTCTCACAGTGAGAACTGAGAAAGCATTGTAAGCAAGAAAAAGATCTCAACACAAAAAAAGTTTTGTTATCATTGTCTTTGATGATGGAGTCTTGAATTGGTTTTAGGGTTCTTTTGGATTCATTCATAGATGGTATATTCCTAATTTCAATTATGCATCTTGTAAATGTTATGGTTTGTTTCAAAGAGTAGAATATTTGATGGATCTTATATGTAATGTAACTTTTGTTTGTTTTGACAAGCTATATGCTTGTTTTGTAGTATAAATTTTCATTTCTAAGTTCTTTTTTCATTAACAACATGAGGTAATTGTAGAAACACAAACAAACAACAATTAGTCACTTATAAGTGACTGAAAAAAAACCAAAATGTTACTCATAGGTGACTTATAAATCAAGGCGTTGTAAATCAGTGGCAAATTAGTGACCAAAATGTGACTAACCTAAAATATGACAACAACAATATAGTCTCTAATTAGAAGCTAATTAGTCGCTAATTTGCAACGAATATAGTTAGTCATAAATCAGTCGCTAATTAGTCGCTTATTTGCCACGCCAAATATAGAATTTTTAAAAGGTTCTTACAAAAAGAGTAGCCTAATTAATTTTGATAGTATAACTAAGATAACAACAATAATGTCAACCAATGCTTACGATATATGGCTGGGATTAATCATGATGAAGTTGTTGACCGTGTGGGTGTTTTATTTTCCGTATGAGAAAAGTTTCCAGAAGACTTGAATTATGCAGTTATATTCTCTCATTATTTCATAGATATGTTCTTCGACCATTCTTTTAAGTATTTGTGGGTTGTGTTAAACACTTCCACAATTGTTTGGATTATAGAAACAACTGATGGGCCGACAATTTCGTCCGAGTCTTCTCTTTATTTATATTCACTAGATTTTATACCCACGCTACGCGTGGATATATTTTATTAATATTATGAACTATTTATTTTGACAATCAACTAGTCATGGGATTAAAACCCGAACTCGACGTACCCGACCCGACCCGACCCGAAAATACCCTACCTGAACCCGACCCAAAATTTTCAAATACCCTAATGGATCCTAAACACCTATACCCAAAAAACCCGATCGAACCCGACCCGAACCCGAACCCGAACTTAAACCTGAACTTACCCGAAACATAAAAAAAATCGGGTACTTTTATAGAATTTTAGTCATTTTCGGAGTTTTTTTTTGGAAAATATTGTATAAAAATAACTAAAACATAGTAAATCCAAAAACAAATTAGGGTAAATCTAAAAAATAGCATATTTGTTTTAGTATTTAGGGTAAAAATTATCCTAATGGATCCTATTTTAAAACTCAAACCCGACCCGAACCCGAACCTATCCTACCCGAACCCGACCCGAAATATTCAGATACCCTAATGAATTCTAAACACCTATACCCGAATTACCCGAAACCCGAAATACCCGACCCGACCCTACCCGCTTACACGAAATCCCAGGACTACAATCAACTACAATATACTATGTATTATCCAATCATTTGAATCTATTCGGTCTTTGAATACATATTTATATTGCTGGTGGAGCGGAACCCGTGACGTAACAACCATCAACATTCCAAATTTATGGAACCCGTGACATAACAGTTCAGTTCTCCATCCCTTCAACACTACCAGAGCCTTAACACTGCCCCCGCATGGCCTCTATAATTTGGCCATGCTCGTGGTCTTAAAACTGCACCTGTAATCTATGTATCTGGGCCAGCTTAGATAACCTTTTCAAAATGCAAAGACTTCATGCTTTCAACTGCCCACACCATCACTTCCACATTGAAGTTTTGCTTTGACTATGAGGTATCAAAAGCTTTCTGACTATGCAGCTTCACTTGACATTTTTCATCTCTAAGCACCCATGATCCCCCACCAAACTCCTTATCCTTGCCCCAATGATGGTCAATGTTGCATTTTAACCAACCGGCTGGGGGAGGCTTCCATCTAGAAGCATTGACTTGATCACTTAACCTCTTCCTCCCTTCTTCTTGTTTCTCTATTTCTTGTGTCAAGAATCAAGTCTCTGCATCCTCTCACACCTTTTTTATGGACTCAATAGCAAGGAGATATTCCCTTTCACAGAAAATCTTGTTCCTCTTTTTCCATAGCCTCCATAGTATTCAAGGGATAGATCTTCTTATGTATAGATGCACCTCTGCCTTTCTTCTTAATCCCAAAACATAGGAAATGTTCATGCATATGGATTGTGCATGCTACCCCTCATATATATCACTGTCTTTCCACTGCCAAATACATTAAATCAAATTGAGAAGAGAAAGATCAAAACAATTTGATGCATTTTATGTTCAACATCATTTCCTAGTTCATGAACAAAACTGGAACTATAAGCACCCCAAAAATTTTATAAATTTAAGCCATCAAATTTCTTCCATTAAATATCAAAACAAAGAATTTTTAAGGTATTTTAATAGCATAAATTCTAAATTTAAGCCACCTCTTTAATTTCTTGTCTTCCAAGTCAATTCTCTTAAAAATATCACTACATAGATCCTAGATATTAGAAGCCATAATTTTTACATAGATTAGTTAGATTAGAATATTATTTTGGTACCTTACACATATGTGAAGACGAAAGACTTAACTCTATATGTCCATTAAAAGCTGACACGTTAAGAGGTATGATTCCTTCATTTGTTGCTATATTTATCATATCATGAAGAACATACACACGTTCAAACGATACAACCTTTTTTCAACTAATCATTGTAACTTTACCGTAGCGTCAAATCAAACAATTGAGTATTTTTTGTTGTTCAAAAGGCCCTGATAAACCAAATCAAGAAGGAGAAGCACAATAGAAAAAAGTTAAGAAGGGTGACGATACATCAAAACATATATAAATCATAAAAAGTAAACAATATTACGTTAATACGCAAACACAAAACCAATATATAAAAGAGTCAACACAAACATGATCGTACAATAGTTAATGAAATCTAATACTACAAACAAATAAACCAATATATAAATATGTAAATAATAAACAAACTAACATAAAAATTAAAAGAAATAATATTAAAAAAAAACATCGTCATCATAAACATTGTTTATTATTTAATTATCTTATGATAATATTATTAGTAGGATCTGTAGATATTATTTAATAAAAATAAGAATAAGATATTTTTGGTCATTAGTCTATTTGATAATTAATTTTTCTACTATTAAATAAGCAAATTTCCTAATCTACAGAATACAAACATTTTAAAATTAAATCAAAATAAAAAGATGTACAGAAACGAAAATGACTTGAAGTTATGAGATTGTATAATTAGGAAATTATGTCTTAATTTCCTATAATTTTCTATTAACAAAAAAAAAATGGGATCTTTTCTAAACTACACCCTTTTTCTTGGTCAATTGCAAAACTACACCCCTCTTTCTCTCTCTTCTATTTTTTGAGTCTTTGCAACTAAACTGTCTATTTATTTACAAAAATGCCATTACGTAGACTTCCTTTTGTGTTTCGTAGACTTCCAATGAAAGATGAAAAGTCTCAACAATCCTACAGAAATCAAACTATTTACAGTAATGCCATCTTCATCAATTTTCCAACCACCATGAACAACCATTTTCAAACTCATAATGGCTCAATAACTAATTTTTGAACTCTTAATGCTCTTCGGATTGGCGCGAATTTTTGTAAGTGTGTTCTTCTATCTCTTAGCTAGCCGTGAGGCAAATCCGTTTGTCATTTGGATGTCTGTGCTAAGACAAATTCGTGTTTTCGTGAGCGAGGTTCTGCTGAATCGGGTTTCAGGATCAGCCAGATTGCGGGGTGTTTTACCGGCGATTCACTGAGAGTTAGAAAACGATCTATAGGTCGTTGGAAAGCTCTGTGTGTCTTGTTTTCGGAATTGGTTTCCGATCAAAAATACGAGGTAAACTCCGTCCTCAGAGTCGTTTTAAAGAAAACGCGTCGGCTCTGTTTTGTGCAGATCATCCTAATTTTGTTTAGGAAAATCTTGTGATGATTTTTAGGGATCCAGAAGGAATTAGACAACAATCTATAGGGCGTTGGAAAGCTTTTCTTCTCTATTTTCGGGATCAGTTTTCCGATCAAATTTTGGAGGTCGGAGCTGTTAGAATTTCGGTTGGTAAAGTTCCCTAAATATTGGGTTTGTTGTCTCAATTGGATTAGTATTCAACCGGTTCTTAGCGGTTTGAGACCGGTTTTGGGTTCCTGAGACAGTGTTTAGTGATCTTGTCAAATTCGTTTGTGATTTGGGCATATTTTACCTTTGAACCGTCTGTAATTTGGACCGGTTCTCTAAGTTTTTAACCGGTTTTAGGAAAACTGATTCCATTTTTAGATTGGTCTAGTTAAGATATTTCTGATGGTATGCTATTCATATTTTTGTGACCAACGGATTAATTTAGGTGAATTATTTGGTGTTTGGGAACGGGTGTGGGAGTACGTCGGTACGCGAATTTCTTAGCCTAAGGTGAGTGCATGACCGTAGGCTCATTTAAGCCAACATCGAGTTGGAACAAACGATTTATAGTGGTTCCCGTGATAAAATTGTGTGGTGGTTTGTGTTTAATTATTTAAATATTTAATTATTTAAATATTTAATTATTTAATTATTTGTGTCGATCGACAGTGTTGTTTGAATCGTGTGGGAATTTTAATCGTATTTGGTTAAATGCGTGTTGGTTGTTTGTGTTTAATTAATTAATTATTTAATTGGTTAATTATTTAATTATTTAATTATTTGTGTGGATTGGCAGTGTTGTTTGAATCGTGTGAGCATTTTAATCGTATTGGGTTGCTTGCGTGTGGGTTAAAAATGCACTTAGCCTGTAGGCGGGATGACTGGCTCACTAAGTATTTATGATAATACTTATGCAACTCATTTGTTTTATGTGTTGCAGGAATTAGTAAAGAAAGTGTGATCGCGGAATCATGGCGTAGGAGGAGGATGATTAGGAATGTTTGTGTGTTTGCATTTTTAGTAGGTTGCTAGAAATGTTTAAATAATAATATTGTGAATTTATTATTTAATAATTAAGTTGTGTGATTTCTGCTGTTTGATGATTGTGTTGAATTTAATCTTTGAGAATTAATAATTATGGGGTTATTAATTTGGATTAATTAATTAAAAAAAAAAATCGGGTCGTCACATTTTGGTATCAGAGCCCTTACGGTTCTAGGGCAGTAGATTGTGTGAACTGAGACTATGTGATTTAAATTGATTATGAGTAGTTACTCAATTTAATAGAGTCTTAGAATCATCCTCTTCGGCCTTTAAAGAGATTCCGCGGTAAGTATTTTTTATTATTGTAACTTCTAGTATACCTAGTTTGTGTTCTGGGAAATGAAGGAAAATGGTGGTTAATGCTAGAAGTAGAGGCCGAGTACGTGGTCAGAACCAGTGAGAAGGTCTTCCGATTGAGTTGCCGCGCGTGTTGCGCAGAGTGCCACACAAGAGTAAGTGGCGGATTCGCAGAAGCATCATGTAGGATCGGTGAGCGAGATCAGTTCGAGAGTCTGCATGAAGGGTGATGGTACCAGAGTGGGTACCAGAGGAATGGTGGGGCGGCAGGCCCCGATGTGGGTGTTGCTGCAAAAGGAGCCCAAGGTTCAGATGATCATCCGGCGCAGAGGCTAGCGCTGATATTTGAGTAGTAGGGGTCGTGGGTATCTATGTGCTTCAGATTCTTTATCCAAATCGATCTGAAATCATCCGATTTAAAACAAAGGGAGATGGATAACAGAGCTAGAGGTCGGGGTTGAGGTCGAGGCCATGGTAGAGGCCAAGGCCGTGGACGGAGATCAAAGAGTGGATCGTCCGATAGCGTGGCTGTGAGTGCAACGCAGATGTTAGAATCTCAGACATGTCTAGAAGGATCCGTGAGATATACTGGCGTGGGTGCCGGGTGAGGTGCCGGTGTAGCTGGTGAGACAGTGGGCTCGAGTTGGGGGTTGCTGCAGCTCAAGATCGATTGGATCGTCTCGAGAAATGGATGACAAAGATGATGGAGCGTTTTCTGGCAGGGATACCGGTTCAGGCTCCAGTGATGCCACATGTGGCAGAGGTGCAGCCGAGGGTTGCAGTTGCAGAAGTGCGTCCGACCTACTTGGAGATGATGAGTCAGATGCAGAGTTTGGGTACAACTTTCTTTTCAGGCGGTATTAGGCCTATGATGTCTAATGAGTGGCGCATTAAAATTGAACACAACTTCCTTTCGGGTAGATTCAGGACGAATAACAAGGGGAGTTGGATGTTCAATACTTGGGAAGTGATGCGCAATTGTGGAGGGGAGGCATTAAGGCCACGAGGCCTGGTGCAGTATGGATTTAAAATGAATTCTTAGTTGAGTTCAATGCTAAGTTATTTTTCCAGTAGACAGTGGATCGTCTTGAGACGAGGGTTGTGGAGCTGGTTCAGGGTAACCAGACGGAGTGTGAGTACGACGCATAATTTAGCACGCTGCTTGTTGTGCGGTTAGAGGCATGAAAGAAGAGCAGACGTAGGAGTAGAGGTTCCTAAGGGGACTTGGGGCTGAGTTGAGAATACGGTCTGGAGTGTCAGAGTACGCCGCGAGGATGAAGCTGGTTGAGATTGCTGCAGGTATTGAGAAGGACCCGAGAGGTCAGTCAGTTGCAGTGGTTCCAGCAGAGGTTGCTCCTACTGATCAGCAAAGAGACACCGTTAGCAGAGTGGATCTGGTTACGGCAAGGGCAGTAAGCCTGAGCAGGGCCAAAAGAGGAGATGGGATAAGGATTCCAGATCGAGTCAGAGTGGTCGCGGATGCTTCGGGTGTGGGAGCATGCACCACAAGTTCAGAGTTTTAGCTTTTGCTATGTTGTTGTGGATTTTTGTATTTTCGTTTGGCGTAGCAACGATTAATACGATTGAGAATTATAAGATGAGTAGTTCTTATTTATTTTTATGACTGGGTAGTCGGTCATCCTAATGCGAGTTTCGTACCTCAAGCTACTTCTGCGTTGTTGGGCCAAGGATGTGATCAGCAGTTACGAGAGAGGACGCGGTGATTCACCAAACCGACCCTATGGTCGGCCACTGGGCCGAGGCCGTGTTCGGCCACGAGGCCAAACCTGTGCTTGCCGAGGCCGAACCTGTGCTCGCCAAGGCCGAACTCGTGGTGGCTCACCGAGGCCGAACCTATGCTCGCCAAGGCCGAGCCTGCGGTCACAAGGGCCGAACCTGGGGTCGCTTGTCGATCCCATCTTCTCTCGTGACGTCTCGTGTGATCCTATGCCTTGCCCAGATACTCTCCATGGTTCTTGCTTCCCCCCATGTGAAGATCTAGGTGCTATTCCGCTTGGTTAGTCGGGAGTTCGGAGGGCCATTTCCCGTGATCGCTTGTCTTTGAATGTTACCGCTGAATGGGTAAAAACCGACCCCAACAGTTAGCCCCCCAGCTCGGTAGTGTTAGAGATAACAGTGCCGAGTTAAAAGATGTGTTGAATATCGGCGTTAATGTTTGAAGTCAAGGCGTTTGCCTAACCTGCAGTAGTAGAGAGTGAATTTACGCAAGAGGTTTTAAGACTCTGTAAACATTATGAAGATTTTAAGACTTCGTGCTTCCTTTGTCGAAGCTGCTGTGTTTTCTGCAGAAAAGACTTTTTCTTTTTCTCTCGAAGATTTTAAGACTCAGTATTTCCTATGGAGATTTTAAGACTTCGTGTTGCGATTGCTAATGTCAATGACGTTTTCGGGTAATAGCAAGGCGATTCTCGGAGGGAAGAGTGTTGTGTTATTTTGAATGGAGTCGGGACCCGCTTGGTGAGAGAAACAGAGAGGATAAGGTTTTGATTTTTTTTTTTTTTTTTACCTTCTCCTTCTTCCTTTCCTTTCCTTTCTCTTTCCTCCAAATTTTTTTTTTTTCCTTCTTCTTCTCCTTGCCGCCGCCGACCTTGTGCCATCACCACCGGATTTTCACAAAACCGATCGTGAGCTTGGGCCTTCACCATTCACGCTTCTTCTTTGGTAAACTTCCTTCATTGCCTTCCTAAGTCTTTGCTTTAAGTCCCATGAGCTTTTGTTTGAGACAACAAGCTTTTGGATCTAGTGTTTTAGGAAGAACAAATCCATGTACCTCTTGACTCCCATGAGTTTTGGTTAGGGAATTCAAGCTCCTAGGCCTTGTTTCTAGGAAGGATAGCCTTTGATTTTGTAGGAATTTCCCTTTGAAGACTATTCATAGAAAGAGTTTGTTCTTGAGATATGTTCTTGGTGAATGATAAAAATGTTGACCTTTGATTTAATTTGTTGACTCGTTGTAGGTTAAATCGTGGTTATGGAAGCACAAGACCTTGATCCGGTTGATCGCGGTGAAGCGATGCTTAGAACTGAACCCGTGGTCGTGCCGATCGATCAGGCCGATCACGCGGTCGCGTTGCTAAGCGAGACCGAGCTCGCGATCGAGCGTCCACGGCACACCGAGGACACGGTCGCATCTCCTCGTCGGAACGAAGATATGATCGCGTCTCCTCGCCGAGTCGACCCCATGGTCTCGATGTTAGGTTGCGCCGAGCCCATGATCGCATCTCCTCGCCAATCCGAGCCCGTGCTCGCACCGTTTCCCCGGACCGATCGCGAGGTCGCGCCGCAAGGCCAAGCCGACCCCTCGATCGCATCATCAAGTCGAACGGATCCTGTGGTCGTACGGCTTGAGAACGCGGGCACCGGGATTAGTCTCCGTAGTAAGCTCACCGTTCCGCGGGTTAGTCTTGGTGAGTTCGATGAGAGCGATGATGGTGTTTTTGATGACTTAGCGGGTATTGAGGAGGAGAGGAGGGCTGGCGGTGATGAGGATTTGATGGCTCGTAATGGGGGAGTTGGACTTTCCTTCTCCCTTAATGATGAGGATCCGGGGCTCCCAGATGGTGCGGCCGACGCTGCTTTGTCAGGTTCTTCTTCTTCTTTTAGGTCACTTCCTTCCGATGCTGAGGATGGTGACGAGGTTGACCGACCTATAGTGGTTAGGAAGAAGAAGGCGCGACCGGACCCTCCGGGATCCACTCTTTGCGACGAGGAGTCACTGCAGCTTCTCCAGGAGAAGTGCGAGATTTCGGATGAGATCGCGCTGGTTGTTCCCAATCGCACACAGCGAGCTGATGCTCCGCCTCCAGGGCACTTCACCGTGTACGAGAACTTCATCGAGCATTGCTTGTTGTGGTTCCCGGTGCCAGGCTTCCTTCTTCGCTTCTTAGATGCGAATGCCATAGCTCCAACTCGAATAGCTTCGTCTACGACCTTGCAGAGCTTGCGTAACTTCATATTTTTACATCTCAACGAAATGCGAGCTAATCCTAGACTAAAATGACCTTGCGAACTTAGTTACCTCACCGCACCATGCAAGTTGATAATCTGGGCTCGTTTCCCTTAGCGAACTCAAGCTTAAAGTCTACAAGGTTAACACGCTCCTCCAAATTTGACACAACATGCGAGCAACTCTCTTCAGCCTGCGAATTTGTTACCTGGTTAAGGCTTCCTCGTAAACTCGACCTCATCACGCACACCTGATTTCACCTCACAACAAGTCTCCAAGTCAGCTTGCTGCAATGTGTCTCCGAACCAGCTCACCGCAGTGTGTCTTCAAATCATCTCGCTGCTAAACATCTTCAAACCAACTCGCGGCCAAACGTTTTCGATCGGTTCAAAACTAGTCATCATCATACAGCTCACAGGCCGCCGGAGTAAATCGAGTTTGACCCAACTATAGAACGTGACAACACAAGTTCTGATTTTAATTCAAGAGTCGACCTTGTCGCCTCGCTGTCAATCACCTCGTCACCTCGCGTCGCCAAAGCAGAATGAGTCACATTGTGCTCACTTCGATGACATTGATTTGAGTTTGCCATGACAAAGTCCATTTACTCGCTGTATCAAAGAGGTTTGGTCTCGATATCACTCCGTCTTTTCTCTTGTCTTGTTGACGAGGTGGTGGAAAAAGGGTGTAAAAAGAATGGTGTTACAAGCACCTCGTCATTTCTACTCTTCCTCACCACCACATCGTCGACTTCGTCTCTGGTCCACTAAAGTCGTAGCTTCACTCCGATTCCATACAACAACAACGCTCACTTGTCACGACGCCAAGGGTTGAAATTTTATATTGCAAAGTCACCTTGTGATATCACAAGCTCTTCAACCCAATCAACACTTCTTAACTTCGCGGTCAAAGCTCTGAAGTTGATCTCAAGGCGAAGCGTTAAGTCTACTTCGCACTCTATCTCCTCTAGTTAAGATGGCGATTATAAAACCTCGTGTCCTACTTGTTCTATAAACGTCCAATTGGATCTGGGTTTGATGAATATTGGTTCAAATCAACTCGCCATTTCAATATCTACGACAAGGTCACCTCGGCGTCACTTCGCATCAATATTCCACCTCGCACGCTTCGTCAACTCAACTTCGGCGAGCTTCGATTAGCCGAATAAACCTCGACAAGCTCATGGTTCGCAACACTACAATTCACCTAGCAAGCTTGCGAAGTCAATTCATGTCGTCCGAATCGAGCTCTTCAAAATTCGGATCGACAGGGTAGCTCTGCGTGGTTGTCTCCGAATCAAACTAACACCGCGAGCTCAAGATCACCTCGCTAGCTCGCAGACTCTCTCTCTCTCTCTCTGAAAATCAACTCGCCAAAATCAGACTTGACGGCACATGCTCGACATCCTGCAATCTAGTTCTGGTCGAGGAATCAATCATGCAATCCCCAAATTCAGCTCGCAAGCTCGCTCATAAACAAATAGCAAGTCCTGCGAGTTCGATTTCTCTAAGGACCAGTACACGAGCTCGTCCTCTCTTCTAGGCCAACTAGCCGACTCAATATTAAATTTATGTCAACCTCAGGAGTTCGTTTTCTTCTTCACAAAGCGAAAACATGTTTCTCCACCACCTCAAAATCGAGCTCCGTCTCAGGCAAACCAAGCAAGAGGGCGAACCCACCCAGTCCGCTGCGATGCCACCCTGCAGGATACGTAGGCAGTTTGTCTCCGGACAAGTTCAGTTGCCCTCCCTCCGTCAAAAAAGGGGGGGGATTACGCGTTTCACAGCCTCAT